>BTPG01000002.1:184312086-184409563 GCA_036245525.1 Semisulcospira habei | reverse complement strand
TACTACGAAGGTATAGCCAAAGAGCATACTTATTTGTAAGGTATTGACCAATCCTTACATCATACAGATGTAGATCTTTACACACAATGTTTGCTGGTTTATGTCTAATCCTTCCACCTGCAAAATACTTTGTGATCTCATCGTAGTGTTGATAAGGTAACATTCCTGAAGCGTACACTTGATTAGGGCGGCCTTCAATTGTGCAAGACAAATGTGTAATCTTTGGATTATAGAATTTTTCTGAATCCCTTTTGTATGGAGCCGCTGGTTCAGCAAACAACATGAGTATACCTTTCAGTGACCTGGCAGGTGTGTTCAAGTTTATGTTCCACATCGGGTCGCTCTTGTCTTTGGGTATTAAACTATGTCTAATCACCCTGTCATAATAAATCAGCAGTTTTGACTGGTACTGATTTTGAATTAGAGTAGCTAAATGAGCATGTGTGACAATTTCATATTCCAAAGAAATGTTAGAAATCTTATATGATGCATTGAGATCAGATGATTTAATAATTTTGGAGTAGTCATTGAAAGTTAGTTCAAAGCTCAGATGGTCATTCAGTGCTCCTTGGTAATAAGGCAAATGTGCTGTCAGGATTTCAAACTCAAGTGGAATGTAAAATCTGGTTCCATATGTTTCGGCCATAATAACGTCCTTGGCTGCTGTGGTTGATTTGTCTCCGGCATCGATTCAAAGTTTACCAACATTATCTGTCTGTATGCCTTGGTAAATACGATCTTCTCGTTCTTCTCATGTAAGCCAAAGATCTTTGTAACAGTAGAACACATCAGCATCGTCAAGACTAAACATTTCCTGTCCTTCAAGTTTTACTTTAATAGTTCTAATAATTGCTCTGCCAAGATTGTTAACTAGTGTTCTGTTTAAGTCTGCGTCTGATGAAAGTTCAATATTAAATGCAAGGCGTGCAGTGCCAGGAACAATAACGTCACTGGGACCTAGGTTTGGAAACTTGACTGTAAGTGTTTGATTCTGGTCTATGGTACTAGGATTGTTTGTAATGACGATTGATTGTCTAATGCCCTTAACACCAAGAGGCTCACGTAGTTTTCTGTATGGGTCTAACTTTGATCCGTAAGACTGTGTCATTTTTATTATGCACAATAAAAAATAATAAATTAATAAAACAATGGCAGCGGGAGGATTTAATCATGAAGATTTTGAAATGGATGACATGAATGTCTCAGATACCAGTACCACAGATATGTCTGGAATGGGAACTAGTAGTATATATCAAGAACTGTTAAAAGACAAAGTGAACTCATTTTATGACAGTGTTGGAGCGCGCCCAGATGTCATAGATCCTAATCAGTTTAAATACAAAAAAGGACACTTATTTGTAAATACAGACAGAGGGAAAGTGTATCTAACACATAAAAATAGTCCTGCTAAGTTTAGAGCTTTAAGTACGATAAAAACTGATGTAGGTGGTGAGGCAGCACTGCAGCGTTACCTTGGTGTTGGTACTAGTAAGAAGTTAACACCGCTTGCGCCTAGACTTGTTAGTGCGCTTCACGACAAGCAAACAAAGTTACCAACAGGGCAACAAATTGAAATGGCACCAGTAACAAGCCTACCAGAAATAGCAAACACAGTAATACAAGAAACTTCATTTACTGAAGGACAAATAAATGATGCTATGTAAACAATAGATGATCCACCTTTGTCAATGCGGGAGATTATGGGCTTGGATAAATCATTACAGACAATAAGAGGTGAGATGGTAAACAATGTTGCCAAACTAGGTGAGCTTGATAAACACATAGAACGTGAAAAAGAAAAACTGGCTACCGCAGACAATGGGAATCTTGACACTGAAATGAAAGAAAGAATCCAACACAGATTAAATGATTTGCAGATAGAAAGATCTGGATGGATAGAAGTGATTAGTATTGGGAGGGAAAAACTGAAAACACAAGTCAACAGGATTAGAGAAACTATTCAGAAAATACTTCACGAAGACACAACTCTGGCTGAGAGATTGAAAACACTTTTCAGAGAATAGGGTATCACAATTGCTAGTTTAATTACTGCGCTTGGATTTATTATCAGTACTGTTGTGTTAGCTGTCTCCGGGGTTGGTGGTGGTGGGGGTCCAGCACCGCCAACACCACCAGCACCTCCAACAGACCCAACAGATTTACAGTCATGGGTAAAGAAACAGTTGTCTCATATTTCAGATCTGCTTAAGAAATTGGCTCTGAAAGCAATGGATGCTTTGCCTGGTATAATCGGCACTGTTGTCAATTGGCTTATCACTACTGCAGCAAAGGTAGTTGGGTTTATGGCAGAACATGTGTGGGTATTATTGGTTACAGTAGGAGGGTTGATGGTGGGTTATTTAATGAAACAGATAAAGAAGTAAAACCCCTAATCCTGTTAGACCTATTACCAATGCAGTTCTCTCTGACTCATGTGTGTCAAGGGTTGGTGTTGGATCCGGGGCTGATTGTACTGGTTGTATAGGTGCCGGTGTTGGGGCCGGGGCCGGGGGTGTTACTGTCTGTAATGATTTTAACGTCTGAACATGCGTGGTTGTTGCTCCTAAGTTTACAGATTGATTAAGACCGAGTTTTTGACCAACATCTGCAACAACTATTTCATTATTATAATTTGTTATTGTCCCCATTTGGAGTTGAAGGTCAGATGGCAACATGTATAACTCGATGCCAACTACAAAGTCAACTTTTGATCTGGCATATCTAAGAACGTCTTGGTAGCGCTGTATGCTAGATGGGAGATCTACTGTTGAATTAAATGCATCTTCAAGATTAGCAAGAAATTGTTTTTGTGCTTCAAATTTGCCACTCCCGTTTAAAATATTTGATTTTGTTAGTGATTGTGCTCCTAGTAAACACCAGACATATGTTCTGATAGACTCATTGACGCGCTCGACTCCCGCTTGAGTAAACCCGTCACTCTTGTCTAAAACAAATGTGATCCAGGCATTAGACTGTTTCTGTTCAATTGATCCTAACCAGACTTGTGATTTTGATGAAAATGAAGTGTAACCAGGGTAGTAATCTTGTGGGTATTGTCTGTGACTCATAGCATAATACAATGTACCCATGCCATTGTGATCATCAAGTTTTTGTGTAAAGTCATACCTGGGATGATGTTAAATTCATTACATATGCGTTCAAATGCTTTCATATCCATGGGGTTGTTAAACCTGTTGAAACTGGATTCAGTGGGCAGTGGTGTATGGAGTTCTGACAGTATACGTCTAAGCTGGTAATATGTGTGGAAACGGTAGACAGATCTAATGAGTTTGTTTGAGTGATTTAAGTAGTCTGTAAATGAAACACCACAGCCTGTAGTAGAACACAGTATGGCAAAGTTAAGTTGGTTTTGAAACATCTGTAATGGACTTGAGGACCACTTTCTTGCAGTAGTATCGTCTGTTATTGGAGGGTTTAGGTAATGATCAAAGGGGTTGGGTACTTTCACTTGAAATAAATCTTGTTCGTTTACAGCTATGTCTAGTTGATTTAGTTGAATTATTTTCTGTTCATAAATAGGTGCAACATTGTATTTAGCATCCACATTAAATTGAAATGCGTTTGTTGTGGTAATGGTTGGTGATTTAAATTCCATCCTTCTTTTTATATGAGATAATAAAAATGTTTATTACCGTAACAAATCTTGACACAAGCAAACCAGTGTGGTTAACTAATGGGATTGATAATCGTGATGGTAGCAAGACTATAGCTATCCATGAAATGTTTTATAGTGTAAAATGGTTTAATGTTACAGATGATGAAAGTTATTATGTAGATGGATCTATTTTTGCTAGTTTTAAGGGAGTTGATGTTTTATGAGCTGGGTATTATGACTTTTGTACTTTAGCTGAATGGCTACAAAATCAATTTAAAATTAAAGCAACTTTAAATCCAGCTAACTTACTTGTTACATTAGAATTTCCAAAAGATACTGAGTATTCATTAACATTAAGTCTTATAAAATTACTTGGGTTTATGGGTAATAGTATTTCTTTTCCAGATGAAGATTGGACAAGTCCATCTGGCATGCGTCAACTACTAAAACCAAAAAAAGATAAAATAATTGGAAGATATCCTGTCCATTTGTCAGTACACATAGTACTAAATGTTTATTTGAAAGAACTAAACACGACTGAGAATGTTCACAATGGAAAGCCTTCAACTTTGTTGAGATGTGTGCCAACTGGAACTGCACCCTATTGTGAAAGTGTAGTTGTTAGATTTCCTAATTTACAGTTTAAGAAATTAGGTTCTAGTTTCTTTGAGTCACTGTGTATATCTGTAACTAATCAAGATGACAAACCAGTTGTAATGCATGATTTTAGTGTTGTGTTGGAAATTAAATAATTTTATTTTTGTTTATAAAAATGAGTGGTGGTCCAAAGAGAATCATACCATTTGCGTGTCCTGTAACAGAGTTGAAAGATTTGGCAGACGTACAGGATTTTGAGAAGGAGGGAGAAATTGGAGAAGTATATGGTTTTGAACTTGATTCAACTGGTATGTACAAGCGTAAAGTAATTGTTGACATGAAAGACGGTGAAAAACAGATTCCTAAACTTGGTCAGCTTTGTGATGTTACTGTACCAGTTCCAGTAAATAATGTACCCTACAACTTAATACATGTAGGTAATAAGTGGGTAGTTTCACCTGTGCCTGTTCCACTGCCAACAATTGACTGGGACATAAAGTTGGAATTTATTAGTCCTTATGTATACGCTGATAATGAAGGCGCCTTAGTGTTTAGAAAAGTTGTTAAGTCTGGGCCGCTGATTGTAAGTCTTGTTCCAAGCTTTGCTCCGGACAACAATAGCAGAGATAAACTGAAAGTTGAAAATTATGAAAAACGGAGATATCTTCTTACGCACAGGAAGGGCAGGTCTGATGCAACGGTCGTGTTTACACCAATAAACTTTCTGATTGCAAGAGAAGTGACAATAGTATTTGAAATTATCATGAGATCTGTAACTACTGCGAAAGAGGCAGACATAGCACAGAGAATCAAACTTACATGGGATGAAACAGTATCAGAATCAACAAAGGTCTTTATTGCCATTAGAAAAAATGTAGATGTTTTTGAAGTTTCGAGCAGTATTATAGATGTCAAGATATTAGTCGACAAAACAACTTTTGTTCGTCTAAGTTACATAAACCTTGAACACATTGATCTTGTTTCGTTTTATTATGTTAGCAAATTGTATACTTTTGACGAGTTGCAAAATGTAATCATTGATTAAATAAAAAATATTTGTCAATAAAAAAATGGTTAAATTCTATCCAATACTACCGACGCTTGAGCCGACTGAATCAATTGTGACGACTAAAACAACGCTTGCGCCTGATCCACATGCGACAGCTGTACCAATTGCATCAGATAAAACATTACAGGCAGACGCATTTCGTTTAATGAATATTACAGAAGCAATTAATTATTTGGAAAGTGAAGAGGCAAGGTACACTGGGTGTAAAAGGAGATATCAGGCAGTTTTTAATTCTGTTCAAAACACTTCTATGGCTGTTGGTGCAGTTTCAGTTGGTTGTTCTGTGGGGGGTATTATTCTGTTGGCCACAGGAATTGGAAGTTTAATAGGAATTGCAGTTGAGGGTGTTAGCGTTGCTACATGCCTGGCTTGTTTTGGTTTGAAGGCCATAAACAAAAGATTTCATACGGAATTACAGAAACATGAAGCATTGAGTACACTGGCTGGTGCAAAGCTGAGCAGTATGAAACTTATTATCAGTAAGGCATAAATGATAATTGTATTGATGACGATGAATTTAAGCGAGTCCAGGATGATTTAAATAATTACAAAAAACAGAAGTCTGAAATACAAAATAAAATGCGTAGTCAATCTCCTGTGAATGTTGAAGAACTTAGAAAAAACTACCAAGTGAGTAGGAAAAGCACTGTCAAGGGAGAGAAGTGTGCATGATAGACCAATGATCATAGATCTACTTTGGTCCAAGCACACAAAAAAAAGATAGAAAAGAGGGGGCGCTAAATAAGAGACTGAAAGCAATGCATATGGAAGCCCCCCCCCCCCCCCCCGAAGGGGGGCGTATCGCATATCCCACTGTTCCAGCCCCTAGGGGCATGGAAATTCAAATCTAGGTCCCCCAAGTGGGGGTCCAGATATTGAGCCGGTGTGGACAGCTGTTTCGGTCTTGGCGAAGAACTGAAGGCTAGTTTTTTAGCGGAAGGAAAAAAGATCGGTGTTCAGGAAACCACAGAAAAACTACACAATCTTTTAAACAAATAAAAATCAGTATGTAGTAAAACTGTTGCCGCTAGGGTTTCACGTGAAAGAAAAACAGAAGATAGTGGTAGAAAACCCTTTAAAATAGAAACAAATAACGACGTTTCGGATCAAAGATCCTTCCTCAGGTGACATGGAAACAAACGTAGAACAGAAAAGAACTCCAGAAAGAAAAGACGTCATCCTGTATAGAGAGAATTTAGAATGACGTAAAAAAAAAAAAAAAAAAAAAAAAAAAAAAAAACCCACACACACACACATAATGACGCAAATACACATGCACAAAACACGTAGCACAAAACTTACGTCTATATACATACACGTCACTGCATACATTCGCATTCACTCGTGCCTACTGCAGCTCACGCACATGCACACACACACACACACACACACACACACACACACACACACACACACACACACACACACTCAAAGGTAGCATCCAGTATCAACAGTGAGGTCAAGCCTGGCACCAACTACCCATCAGGCCGAGCATACATCCCTAGGGGCGAATGTTCAAGCCGCGCGGATGGTAAGTGCCAAGCCTGTCCGCGAAAAAGGATTCTGTCATTTTGCGGCGGATGAAGTGGGATGTATTTTGCCAAAGGATGCGTATGCTGAAATGTGTGAGGCTATGAGGCGGTTCGTTGAAATGACGTCCAACCTGGTTGTTGTATCCGAGGCGGATCGAACGAACATGCTCCTCGCAGCGTTCAGGGAGTGTACGGTATGTCTCCCCCACATACAACATCTTTGGGCAGTGAGAACATGAGATGACATAGACAATATCCGATGACTGGCATGTGAATGATCGGTGGACATGAAAAGATGACAGGGGTCCGGTGATGACGGGGGATGTGTTGATGTACGGACATGCTTTGCAGTGTGGTTGCTGACAAGGGTGTGTGCCAGGTGGTAAGGTGTTAGATGCGCGAAGTGAACTGTGAACAAGATGATCGCTTAGGTTAGTGTCACGTTTGTAAGCGACCAGCGGAGGCTCAGGAAATATGTCTTTCAATACTGTGTCATTCTGAATGATGTGGAAGTTCCTGAGGAGAATGTTTTTGATGGGGATGTTGTGAGGATGATACGTGATACACAGGACCGGCCGGTCCTCTGCAGCACTGTGAGTTTTCTCCCTCAAAGCTTCACTTCTGCTTGTGGCCTCAGCCTTAGAACGAGCGGTGTTGACGATGTCTTGGGGGTATCCCTGGTGTGAGAAAAAAGTGGCCATGGTTTGGGTCTGGTTGGTGAAGTCGTCGTCGCTGCTGCAGATCCGACGGAGTCGCAGAAATTGGGAGAATGGGATACCGTTTTTGGTGGCGGCAGGATGGCTTGATGAAAACTGCAGGTAAGTGTGGGCGTCGGTGGGCTTGTAATGGACGGTAGTATGGAGTTTGTCAGAGTCGGCTTTGGTGGATATTCGGATGTCGAGGAAGGGCACAGACTCCTCGGAAATCTCATGCGTGAATCGGAGAGACGGATGAAACGATGAGATGAAATTGATGAATTGAAGTGTGTCAGTCATGCTTCTTGAGGTGACGCCCAAGCAGTCGTCGATGTAGCGCTTGAAGAGATCTGGCAGAGGTCCAGTGTATTGAGTGAAAATCTTCTCCTCCACGTAGCCCACAAACAGACAGGCATAGGAGGGCCCCATTTTAGTGCCCATGGCGACTCCTTTTTTCTGTTTGTAGTGCTGACCCATAAATTGAAAGGAGTTCATGGACAGCACCAGTTCGGCTAAGCGGAGGATGGTTGTGGTGTCGATCTTCAGATGATGTTTGCAGATGAAATGTTTCAATGCTATTAGGCCGTCTTCATTAGGGATGTTGGTGTAAAGAGCCTCTATGTCCATAGTGAATAAAATCTTGTGTGTTGCTGCGTCAGGGAAGGTGAAGCGATCCAAAAGGTGAAGGGCGTGGTTAGTATCTTTTACATATGTGGGAAGAGCACGGACCAATGGCTGGAGGATGGAGTCGATGAACTGGGATATAAGCTCTGTGGGACAAGAGCAAGCCGAAACAATGGGGCGACCCGGTGTGTCTGGTTTGTGGATTTTAGGGAGGACGTAGAATCTTGGCTCCTTAGGCTCCCTCACCACGAGTGAATTGGCCTGCGATGGTAATTTTCCCGCAGTAATGGCGATGGTAATGGTTTGCCTCACCACTTTGTTGTCAGACGCGGTTGTCTTAGCAGGGATAGGTAGGTAGAACTCGCCGTCCTGTAACTGACGTTCAACCTCTTTGACGTACAGATCCCTACGCCAAACTACTACCGCGCCACCTTTATCCGCTGGTTTAATGACGATGTCATCACGTTTCTTCATTTCCTGAAGAGTCTTCATATCGGCTGTGGTCATGTTAAAATGCTTGACTGGCTTAGATCTGATCATGGCCACGTCATCTTCACATCTGTTGATGTATCTTTCCAAGGCTTTGAATTCACCTACTTTTGGCGTCCACATGCTCGGTTGATAAGGAAAAGACAACTTGTCGTCGTCGTCATCACCACTGGTGTTCTGGTGAGGGGCTCGAACACCGCCAAAGTGGGCTGCTAGGCGGAGTCGGCGGAAATATTGTTGAACATCAAGCAAAGTGGAAACGTGATCAGCTCTAGGCTTTAAAGGAACAAACTTGAGTCCTCGAGAAAGTACCTGTCTCTCAGCATCAGAAAGCTGAAGATCGGGTGGTATGGTTACTACAGAGGCGGTTATGTTGTTAGTCCGCTGTGGGGGGATTTGGTTGCGAGAAGGCAACAGATTACTGAGCTTTTTCTTCTTAGTGTCAACTAGGGAGTCATAGAATTCCCCGTTGACCACGCGTGTGATCTGTATGATTGTAGAGCAAGTTGTCTGATCACATAAAGTGAGCATCTGACGGCGAAAGTGGCCCAGACTTTTGTCTATGACTTTCAGCTTCTGCGTGTAGTGATGGATGGTCGTGTTCATGAGGCGAGCAGCTGCAGTGGTCAGGATAGATTGAACCGACCGTTGGCTCGAACGTGGAAGAGAAGGCGAATGATGAAAATGTAGAGCAAAACCTTTTGGTATTACCTTATTACGGGAGCAAGTGCGCAGGAAATGCACGTGGCTACAGAATCGCGTCTTGTCCAAAACAGTCTTCAGATACGCTACGCCAAGCGACTGAGGGATAGTAGGTAAGTTACGAAGAGAGTCCAGCGCTTTGCCGAAAAACCATGATGACAAAGGCATGGCGCTTGGTGATGTGGAAGTATAGGACGGTGATAACAAGCAGCACAGTAGACAGACCAAGAAAGCGTGGACGATGTGACAGGTAAATTCCATGAAGAAAACGGTAAAACGGAGGTGAAAGACAACAGGACTTACAAAACAGGTCGCAGCGGGATCAAAGTTAATCAAAATGTAGTAAAACTGTTGCCGCTAGGGTTTCACGTGAAAGAAAAACAGAAGATAGTGGTAGAAAACCCTTTAAAATAGAAACAAATAACGACGTTTCGGATCAAAGATCCTTCCTCAGGTGACATGGAAACAAACGTAGAACAGAAAAGAACACCAGAAAGAAAAGACGTCATCCTGTATAGAGAGAATTTAGAATGACGTAAAAAAAAAAAAAAAAAAAAAAAAAAAAAAAAAAAAAAAACACACACACACACACACATAATGACGCAAATACACATGCACAAAACACGTAGCACAAAACTTATGTCTATATACATACACGTCACTGCATACATTCGCATTCACTCGTGCCTACTGCAGCTCACGCACATGCACACACACACACACACACACACACACACACACACACACACACACACACACACACACACACACACACACACACACACACATACACACACACTCAAAGGTAGCATCCAGTATCAACAGTGAGGTCAAGCCTGGCACCAACTACCCATCAGGCCGAGCATACATCCCTAGGGGCGAATGTTCAAGCCGCGCGGATGGTAAGTGCCAAGCCTGTCCGCGAAAAAGGATTCTGTCATTTTGCGTGTTTTGTGCATGTGTATTTGCGTCATTATGTGTGTGTGTGTGTGTTTTTTTTTTTTTTTTTTTTTTTTTTTTTTTTTTTTTTTTTTTTTTTTTACGTCATTCTAAATTCTCTCTATACAGGATGACGTCTTTTCTTTCTGGTGTTCTTTTCTGTTCTACGTTTGTTTCCATGTCACCTGAGGAAGGATCTTTGATCGGAAACGTCGTTATTTGTTTCTATTTTAAAGGGTTTTCTACCACTATCTTCTGTTTTTCTTGATTAACAGCACCTTTGAATTCTGATCCGTCATCAACTTGAACAAGTCTGGGGTATCTTAAAGGGCCTCGACTATATATTTTTGTTAATGCTGTAGCAACTGTACTGGCTGTTTTGTCAGATATGGGTTCAGCATCCTTGTACCTTGAAGCAATGTCTACAACAGTCAGTGCGTACTTGTATCGTTTCTTTCTTATTGTGTCATGTGGTAGAAACAGGAGGTCCATTTGATGTGTGTCATTTGGGGTAGTGTTTTCAAAATGGGGTCTTGTTATTTTTCTTGGAGCAGGGAGGTATATCTGCCAAATTGCCTGTCTCTGTAACCATTGTTTGACTTGATTGAGTGATACATCTCCACCCACAGCGGCATGTAATTTCTGAATAGCGGTTGCTCCTTTCCAATACCCTGATGGAGAGTAATATATTTTTGATAGTTTATTTTCTACGTTCATTTTTTCTAGCAATATAAAGACCAGTAAAAAATACAAATGTCATTCCCACTAGAACAAAAATTATCTCCCCGTTTCTTTGTTCTGTACTCGGTTTGAAATAGTCACTTTGTTTAGGTTTCGGGATAGACATGTCTTCCCCTGTGATGAGATAGTATTCACGAATTGCGTCGTCTGTATTTGAAAACGTATGTTGTGCGTGACCTTCAAGCCTCAATCTTTCATTGATGAAATCAAGTTTCTCAATTCTATTCTTTTCATATTCTTGTTGCGCTTGAGCAAGTTTTTCTGATGCTTCATTGTGACGCTTCATTTCTTCTGCAGATTCCTCTCTACCCATTTTTGAAAAGAGGTAGTTTGATCCACTAAATGCCAGAGCGTTGACCATCGCGCCTCCAATTATTACTGCCAAAGTCGCCATATTATTTTTATTTACATAGAAACATTTTCGGGAATAATTCCTTGCTTAACGAGAAAGTCTTTCGTAGCAATTGACGCTGTGACAACTACAATTAGCTTAGCGTTGTCTTCAAAATCTAATCTACTCAAGTCTGCTGATTTCATTTTGAGTAGATTTTTTCCTAGCATAGAATAAGCTACTGCTAGTCCACTTATCACGTCAGAATGATAAACAAGGTTCATTAAGTTCTTTGTGTCGCTCATTTTCTTAGGCAATAAAAATTAAAATAATATTTTTATTTACTCCATATAAAATGGGTCAACGGCTTTGGATGTTACTGGTAATGTGGCGACTTCTGGTTTTGTTTTTGGAATGTCTGATTTTTTGGACACTGTACGAGTCAGTGGTTTGTATTTTTTGTATAATTGATAACCTACACAACCAAATCCGACAAGAAATCCGGCAACTATATATTTTGTTGTTTGAGGTTCGGGGTCAGGGTTAGACTGGGTTGTTTGTCTCTCACTTTGATGAGGGAGTGACGGTCCTGACGGTCCTGATGGTCCTGATGGTCCTGACGGTCCTGACGGTGGATCAGATACATGAGTCTTTTCTGTTTGTGCTTGAAGCTGTAATTTTTTTTGTCTGTTATATTCGGCTAATCTTTTTCCAGCCTCAACCCTGCCTGGACTTTTAGTCTTCGTCACAGTTTGAACCTGCGTCAAAACAGGGTCGGGGTTCGGTTGTGGAGTCGTCTGGGTTTCGTCCATTTTCTTCTGCAGTAAAATTTATTTTTGAAAAATCAATATGACTCCCGGTAACAAGCAATGTTACGACAGGAGCAAGATAATTGCCAAACTTGTAAAACATGACACATGCTAATTTACCAATTGAGCTTGAAACAATAGGATTGCTTTCAAGGTCATGTGAAAGACTGTCACTATCCACAGGTAGAAAGTGACTCACTGCTTTTGTGTATAGGCATACAAGAGATCGACTCAAATCACGAGTCATTAGTGAAGCGATGTGGTTTTCATATTTAGAATGAAGCTGGATTAGCTCGTCAGCGGTGAGAGATTCAATATCCTCTGTCATGTATTGTTTTCCGAGATAAGCCTTTGATTTGCCTGACACAATTACAGAAAGAAGGCGCTGTTTTTTCGAGTCTAAGTCTTTGTTCTCTACCGCATTGATATCATTCAACAGAAGTAATTCGTCTTGGTTCATTTATAATGTAATTAATTTTTTTTTATATAAAATCAAAATTGCAGGTAATTTTGAAATTTGTTATCAAGCAAAATCATGTTTTTCTAGGAAGTTACACTGAACAGTAACTACATACGTTTTCACAGGTCAGCTATGTAGTCAATAGTTTTTGAGTTTACCCCAGACAAGAAGACTTGCCTGTCCTTTAAGAGCTATTATGTCTAACAGTGGGCTTATAAATGGCATGCTTCACAGATTAAGAGGCCCTTGCCACTCTAACTAGCTGAGAGGAAACTGCCTTAAAACAATTGAATAGGTTGCATGTTGTCTTCACTTTTATTCATTCCCCTGTTATAAACCTAATAACATACCTCATGCTCACCATTGCGAATATTATCAATACTGTTTTTAGTCAAGACGTAACACCGGTTGGCATTCACTTGGCAGTGGGCCTGAAATGTCTTACAAATCAATTGTGATGTCATGTGTAGTGACCCTGTCCCACCTGAAGGTCTCCATGTTAAAGCAAACAAACCCCACACAGTCCATGTAATGATCTTATTATCAAATCTATCTTTCACAGAAAGACCTGTTTACCCACCTGTTTGCCACGCTAGCAGAAAGCCCTGTTGCAAGGTGATCACAGCTCTTGACACCTGCTATTCAATTTCAGGCATGTTATGGGGACATTTCCTTCAGTCAATACAGGCCCCAAAATAGTCTCATCAGGTTGTTCCTCATTAAGATATACATAAAGTTTTGGAAAGACCAAGATCAATTTTCAGTTACAGGCATGACTGGATAGGACTGATCATTGCCAGTTAGTGTTAATTTGACCGGATGGGGGGTTTGTTTGCCTGTTGAGCTGTTATAATTTATGCAAAGTGCTTTTTACCGGATGAGATGTTATGACATCAGCTCTGTAAACCGGTAAGTCGTGTGTGTGTGTGTGTGTGTGTGTGTGTGTGTGTGTGTGTGTGTGTGTGATAATAAAACCAAGAAAAATTAAAAAAAAAATTAATTAATTAAAAATATACATATCTCTTTTTCTAAAAATAAATCTATGAGAAAAAAAATTATTTAAAAAAAAAAAGTTTTTTTTTTTTTGTTTTTTTTTTAAATTGATAAAAGGGCTGTTTGGTGACCTTGCACCTGCTTTCACAGGAATCAATGTAACCCGGGTTAACTCATGTGCTATTAACCCCCTATGGAGAGGGTTAACCCTGGCGGGTAGCGCATTCACCTTTTCCTGTGAAAGCCCTGTAGTGTAGAGTGTCGACTGGACGCCGCGATCGGGAAACGAACCCCGGCACAGTGAATTCAGTTGATCAATACTAAACATCACTAAACCAGAAGTATCCTCTTGGCCACTTCGCAGTCCCAAAGAAACTTAGGTTATTTATGTATTTATGTTTGGCTGTTGACTGAAATCCTAAAAAAGCAGTGCTCATGAGAATCTAACTAAGATAAAATCTTGAGAATCTAAACCTACAAAGAAAGAGGCTCCTGAGAATCTAAGTCTTTTGCAAAAATAATCTCTGTTTTTTCCTCCTCAAAGGTAGGAAGTCAGATGTGCCAGAGTCATGTGCTTCTCGTCTAAACCTGTAACATGTTAAGTTAACCTTGGCATTGGTGGCAAGTTCCTGAGAAAAATATAGTTCCTGTGTGTGTGTAGCGTGTAAAGGTATGTTTATTTGTACAGTACATTTGTTAACTTTGTTGACATGTCTCATGTCTGTGTGTGTGTGTGTGTGCCGCTTGGTTAGTTTTTATATTCAGGTATGTACCATATGATTTTAAGCTTCTCTGCGTTAACATTATCACTATATTCAGGTTAGCTGCGTAGATTCAGAAATCTTTACAAATGACTAAAACCCTAAAAATCAGTGGCTCTCGAGAATCTCACACTGTTTATGTGACTCTGTAAGGGTGTTGGCTACTGTAAATGTAAGCATTTTGTAAAATAAAACATGGTTTTTTAATGTTCTCAGAAGAAAGAAGTCATATTCAGTAGAGCTAAAGGTTTCAATAGCTTCGCTCGGCTATACAAAGGCCACTAAGCTGGTTACAGTGTGTGTTAACTGCGAGCCGTGTTGTTTACCGTGTTTTTCCTGTATATGTATCCTCTGTGTGTGAGTGAGTGTGAGCGTGAGTGTGTGTGCGTGTGTGTGTGTGTGTGTGTGTGTGTGTGTGTGTGTGTGTGTGTGTGTGTGTGTGCGTGTTAATGTGTGTGTGTGTATTTGAAGGCGTGGTGTTGTTAGTGTGTGTCAATGTGTGTGTGTGTGTGTGTGTGTGTGTGTACATATTTGTGTATCAGGTGTACTCATCAAGCAAACAGAACCTGAGAACTCAATGTTAAACAAGCCTCTCAAACCTACTCATAATGAGAAATCAAACACTACAAATAACTAAAAATGTTGTAAAGCGGGGCTCATGTGACTCTATTTACTCAGTACAAGCCTTTATGTTGGTGAAGCCCTATTCACACACTTGCCTGCTGTACAAATTTCTAAAGATCTTTTCAAGCATGGCCTGTAAATGGGCGCCGTAAAGCAAGTCCTTCACCCCCGTCTGCACTGAAAGGGGTTTGTCTTGTCATGCGTGAACTGGAATGTTATGTGTGGGAGAGAGCTTGTGAGTTTTTTAGAAATCGACTCTGACAGTATTGAGAGACAATGAGGAGTAATCTTCTAATTATTTGGGGTGTGTAAAATGTCATTAGTTTATTACAGAGTGCGCTGTCAGGATTTTGGTTTGATTTGAGAGAAATGACCATGTAGATGTTAATGACCGTAATTAGTTAATTAATTAGGGTCATTAGGTGTTGACAGAGACAATAGTTATAGAGAAAGACAATAGGAGACCCGTAAGATAATCAGATCGAAAGCTTCGAAGGGCTTTTTCTTGGAGTCTCTTGATCTATGCCTATCTTCGCCCTACACGCATTCGCCCAGACCGTTCGTCCCAAACACATTTCGTCCCATGACGTTTCATCCCCCATGCTATTTAATGGAAGACATTACGCTATGAGCGGACCGTGATAATCAGTTGACATTCAAAGAGAACATAAGTGGAGCGTTTCTAAGCTCAAATATAAACATCTAGACCGAAAGAGTTGACTGCCAGTGCTTGTAATTTAAAAGAAACTACCAAGTGAGTAGGAAAAAAGCACTGTCAAGGAAGAGAATTGTGCGTGATAGACCAATGATCATAGGTCTACTTTGGTCCAAGCACAAACAAACAAACAAACAAAAAATAATAGGAAAGAGGGGGTGCGCTAAGTGACTGGAAGCAAGGCATATGGAAGCCCCCCCCCCCCCCCCCCCCCCACAAAGGGGGGCGTATCACATATCCCACTGTTTCAGCCAATTGGTGCAGGAAATTTAAATCTAGGTCCCCCAAGTGGGGACTTTTACGGCACTTACAAGTAGGTTCTCTCTTAGGGTGCATAAAAATTTGGCACTAGGTGGAGGCATGGAATGTATGCCTTTGCAGAAACCACAGTAAAATGTGGTCTTCTTTGCAGGTAGGCAGAAATTCCGTCTCTTCCTCCAGTGTTGCCGATGGTGTGCTGATGAGGTCGCCTACACCGAAACAGCTGTCCACACCGGTTAGATATCTGGACCCCCACTTGGTGGGACCTAGATTTAAATTTCCATGCACCAAGGGGCTGGAACAGTGGGATATGTGATACGCCACCCCCCCCCCCCCCCCCCCCCCCCCCTTTTTTTTTTTTTTTTTTGGGGGGGGGGGCTTCCATATGCATTGCTTCCAGTCACTTATTTAGTGCACCTCTTTCCTATCTTTCTTTTGTGCTTGGACCAAAGTAGATCTATGATCATTGGTCTATCATGCACAATTCTCTCCCTTGACAGTGCTTTTTTCAAATATATACGTTCTGAGACTGTTATTTTTTCTATTAAAAAAAAAAAGAGAGGAATCCTTAGTTCATGTTAATACATATAGTAATGGACCTTCGTGTTTGTGTATGTATGTTTCTCCTGCCTACTTCCTAAGTTCCGGAGAAAGACATGCCGCGAGACCTGATGCATCCTTTTTAGGGATGTAGATGATCGTCTTGTTCTATACCTGCGTATTTCTCTGTGGGCTGGCGAATGGGTGCCTCATAGGCGGGGACAGAGGATCTGTTTGTCTCTCCAGCGCTGAGTGATTCCCCTTGGTTTGTGTATAAGGACAGTGGATTTGACTGCTTGTATTTTTTTTTCTCTTTTTCATCCTTCTTTATTTTATTGTTGGTGTTCCTTGTGGTGGTGGTCAGAATATGTGAAAGTTTGGTTTATTAAAAAGCCATTTTAATATCCTAACAGAGCGCTGGTGGGACAGTCAAATTGACACCAAAAGTACTGCTCATTTCTCTAAAATTCTTCTACATCTGACGCGACATAGCTGGCAGATCTGACTGCTTCACAAATACTAGTCAAATCTGGGTGACAGGTATATTCTCAAAAGTAAAACAATTTAAAGGCAAGATCAGTCATCTATGAAAAGTAGTATTAGTAGTATGTTTAGCCTCATTAAGTGTGGAGTTACTGGCCAACCCACCTGTGTTAAATCCAGAGGACTTTCAGGTTTAAAGGTTATCTCAATAAATCTTTTGTCAATGACACAAGGCCTACCCCCCCCCCCCCCCCCCCACCCTTCCCTGGCATGCACAATACACACAGTTGAGAGTGAGACTGTAACTTGGGTGTAGTTGTAGGTGTACTTGAGGTGTAGTCAGAGCGGTAGTTTAGGTGCTTTAGGCATTCTTCATACACGCAGTGGTACCTTAGGAATATGTTTTTTGTTCAGGGAGGATTGGCGGGGGAGGGGGGGGGGGGGTGCAATGTGCCCGACATGTAATGATATTACTCTCTGACCTTCAAAAAGTTGTATGTACCCATGCACACAGCAGTTTCGGTGTAACTTAGGTGTAGGTGTACTTGAGGCGTAGTTTAGGTGCTAATCAGGGGTAGATCAGTCAACCGTTCCCAGACATATACAAACACAGTTGAGGTGTAACTCAAGTGTAGTTGAGGTGTGATTTAGGTGCCAATTAATGAAGGTTTCAACCTCTTTATTTTTAGGGGTGGTGGTAGAGCAGGCGATAAGAGTGTGTGAAGACGGACCACTTTTGCCTTCTCACCACTGCCTGATATGTCATGCTATGTTTGATACGCCTCATGACCACGAGGACTGAAATATTTGTGAGTTCATAAAATCTGTCTAATTTTCACATAGCCAAATCATTTGGCTATGTGTTTTGTGGAGAGAATACAGGAAAACTGAACTCCGGATCAACAGATTTGCCTTGGTAACTTTGTACATGAGAAAAAGAGGTAGAGAAGCCGCGGCACCAACTGTAACTGGCTGGAATTGAGAACAGCTGTTTGGATTTTTCTAATCATCTGACTCAGAGACTTGTCCATAAAATTTAATAACAGTAGGATGGGGGAGACACCGCGCTCAAAATAACACCGATCACCACCCGCTTTTTGTGTTTAGTGAATTGTGCCTTTGCAGCTGACCAGTAAAATGAAAGCTTTTTATCACATACTGGAGGGAGTGGCGGGAGACAAAACCTTCAGTTTTCCATTTTATATGGCATTATTTATTACTGTCCCCTTGATGATAACGCTCGACAAACGCGTCGTACATGGAAAGTAATTTTTCCGACTATTGCAGTTTGTGGTCAAATTCTGCCTCACTGTTTTGTTACGTTTTTCAAGGGTCAATGTATGCCAGTGTAACAGCATGTCCTGGTATTCAGCCTACTGCAAGTCTTTTCATTTCCACTGACAAACA
Organism: Semisulcospira habei; assembly: GCA_036245525.1. Classification (NCBI taxonomy): domain Eukaryota; kingdom Metazoa; phylum Mollusca; class Gastropoda; family Semisulcospiridae; genus Semisulcospira; species Semisulcospira habei. The sequence continues at coordinate 184,391,175 of BTPG01000002.1, read as the reverse complement.
CGTCTATTGACAAACTCGTTGATCCAGTTATTACAAAAATGCTTAAGTGTTCGTGAAAACAACCGTCTTGTTTCCCTGATCCGTCTATACAGGCCAGCGGCAGCTACGGTAAATATAAACCGATGGTCATTTATATGTTCAGAGATAGTTGTATGTACCCATGTACACAGCAGTTGAGGTGTAACTTAGGTGTAGGTGTACTTGAGGTGTAGTTTAGGTACTAATCAGGAGCAGGTCAGTCCACCTTTCCCTGGTACGCACGTACACACACACATACATAGTTGAGGTGTAACTCGGGTGTAGTTGAGGTGTAGTTCAGGTGCCAATTAAATGAAAGTTTTAACCTCTTTATTTTTAGGCATTGGTCATACATGCAGTGGAAGCCTAGGAAAATGTTTTTTTATTCAGGGAGGATTAAAGAAGGGGGGGGGGGGAGGTTTGCAATGTGCCTGACATGTTACTTTCTAGCCTTCAAAAAATCAAACAACCGGGGGTGGGGGAGGGGAGAGAGAGAGATGGAAGGGGGGTTAGAAGTGAGCGGAAATCATGTCTTGTGTATTGTATTGCCGAAGAGATGGCCCATGTGATCACGAACCAGACTCTGGGAATTCCGAATACCTTAACGAGATTGGCTGTAGTGGACGACGCGGGTATCGGGTAGGTGTCAGACGTTGCGCAATTAACGGCCGGCCGGGATATCGTGACTTACAGGCCAGCGGGGTTTTGTATGAAGTGAGGCATCAGCAGTGCGGACTGAAAGCGCGAGTAACGGGATGTGGTGAGGGTTGGGTCAAGGAGGGGGTGGGGGTGGTAGGGCGGGGTAGAGGAGGGGGGTGGGGTGGGGTGAAGGAGAGGATTTGTCGTGAAACATTAAACTGACAAGATAGGATCTTTGTGATCCGTGAAAACGCCCTGCTTACTTTCGTGAGACGTGAAAAAGAAGTCTGTTTAAGTCACTGTATATTCTACCTAACCCAGGCCACCTCTCCGCCCAAACAGATTCATTTTCCGACCAGTTTTTACGTGAACTAATTTAATTTGTCTGTATAACAATTCCAATTCATTCTGTGCACATGCACAGTCAATCAGAGCAGTGCTTACAAAGCAACCCGTTCCCACGCATTCACCGACCCAAAGTGATTATGCAATCTGGGTATTAGGCGCCGGTCCGCAGGACGCGGAGGGGGCTGCCTAAGTAGCTGGCATTCAGTGTGTTGCCGCTGAGTTAAACAATTTGCATAATTTGTAACAGGCTAGTGACTGGCCCCTTATTAACAATACATCTACAATCCTTACACTGAGGAATCCAGTTCTTTGTGCACAGAAAGACGTAGGTCCGTGAAACAGACAGTAATCAAATCAACGAGCGGCAGAACATGAAGAGCCACACTATAGCACAAGCTTAGGATGAGCTGTGCACGCGTTTCTAGTATTTATCACTGTAATAAATGCAATGAATCAGAATATTGGCGCTGTATGAGGTTTCGTGAGGGGGGGGGGGGGAACGGGGGGATTGGCCCCTTTCTATGTATGATACATCAACACGGTTCTCACACAGAGGACATCAACATGTTGGGTGGCACTCACTGAAACTGATTAGATATTAACGGAATTAATCCCAGTGCCAGTGATTACGTTGTACTACTGAGACCTGGACATGGTTCATAGACTCGTAAAGCTCAATGCATCCTTAATGCCTGACGTTTAACTTTATCATTAAGAAATAATTATGTACAAGCACAGGTACTCATGACTGAGCCCCTGCTATTTAAGTTGCGGAATTTCTGATCGCTTGTATTTTTCAAACCAAGGTTAAATTGAGAATAAACCCACATGTGTACATGTATTCTTGTGTTCACCTCATAGTCTAGCACATTTAAGCTAAATTACAAGCCAACACTATGTAACTTTAACGACATGCATCCTACAGATGCAGCAGCAATGATAATCTAACTGAAGGTTAACAATGTAAAAGTGACACAGGTACAAGAGATACTGCCAGTGCATCCTGATTGTGTTTCTGAAATCTTTGTTAATTCAACACGTGCTAAAGAGCACCAGCCATTCACGAACATTGATACACAGTCGTGTCCTAAAGACGCATACAGCCTCATGAGCCCCATTAACTTTGGGGGCTCATCTGTGTCTCTTGCAGTTGGACCATGTTCACTTTTTTTGACAGTGAAGGGGTAAAACAGAAATGTAACTGAGATGCTCACTTAGATGTGTACTTTAGGTGTGGCTGTGCTAGAGGTGTAATTTTGGTGCACACATAAAGATGTACTTTAAGTGTAGTTAATGTTAGAGGTGTAATTGAGGTACTGTACTTTAAGTGTAGTTAATGATAGAGGTGTAATTGAGGTACTCACATAGAGATGTACTTTAGGTGTGGCTATGTTAGTGGTGTAATTGAGGTGCTCAGATAGAGGTGTACTTTAGGTGTAGTTAATGTTAGAGTTGTAATTTGGGTGTTCACATATAGGTGTACTTTATTACATATGGTTAGTGTATATAGAGTGTATATATGGGCAGTGGGCAGATGTTTACATCTGCACGGGACATAGACGACCCCGCCCTCCACGAGTCGCCTGCTGCCTTGCAGGCCTGGCCGCTTGGCTGCGGAAAGGCTAAGGGAGGAAACCCCTGACATCAAAGCCCCCGTGTCTCCGGGGAAGGCTTTTGAGCCAGAGACTAGGACAAGGACAGTCTGATATAAAACCTACGACCCGAGGACCTCGATGCCATCGTCCCAGCTTGCTAGGCCATGGCAGATGAACCAAGGGTTTAAAGGGTGGGGCCAGTACTGCGCACACTGCACTCCACCAAAAAGCTCCACCGCGCAGGCTTTAGGAAACGTCCACGGACCATAGAGTGTCTAACAGAGAACCAGGATATTGAGTTAGGAGGAGTGGTGTTGCATTAGACGATATATCCCGGTATATATCTCAATGACCCACCCACCCCTTCCCTTCCTGCCCCCCCCCCCTCCCCCTCTTCTCACACCCCGTTTCCATCTGAGGAACAGCTGAGCTAACGCTTTATTAACCGAGCCCCAGCGGCTGAAAAGGTCACGACAGTTTATGCCTGTGCAGATAGAAGGATCTTGACAACAGGTCGTAAAAGGGTAGAGATTAGACAGTCTCACACTTGAGCTCGTTGTTGGGTTAGTTGTCACCTGTGGGATAAGGTACTTGGGTGCCTTGAATTGGCATTCTTTACTTCTGATTAATTTCACCTGATCACTACATATGCAATTGGAGACATAAATACAATAATTGATCCATTTAATTATTACTCGCATTGCGGGGTTGGGGGGTTGGGGAGGGGGGGGGGATTGGAAGTTAAACGAATGAATGAAGAAGAAGAAGATGTAATTATTATTTTCAACATAAATGTGTGTTTTTAAATGGGGAAATACTAGAGTACTGTAGCTGTACTGACATGAATTAATATATAAATGAACGTCGGACAGCACAGTCATTTCTCTCCTTCCATTGCCCATACCCCTCTCACTCCGCTCCCCTACCCCCTCCTCACGTCCACAGGAGGAGAGATGTGGGGAGGAGGGGGGTAGGGGGGGGGGGCCGAGAATGGCCCAAAAAACAGCACATAATAATTATACAGCAATGTGAATTCGGGAAAAAAGGCATAACATCGTACAACAAAATGGTGTTTGTGCGTTGGATGTGTGTTTCTTTTCCTTTAAGTTTAATTATGCTACTGTTATTTTCTGTAGTCTGATACGTATATCTGTGTGTGGGCACTTTGCAGACATACACTGACGACTGAGCAAAAGAAATGCAATTTATTTTCAGGACTGATTCCAAAAATGCTCTTCATATGTTTTTTCGTAGATTCCAACATCCGACTGACGCTCAGAACTACTTTAACTGTGCCTACCTTGCATGGAAACAGGACGGGAGATAAATCAAGGGAGATATAAACAGTACATATCAATTAGTGAAATTAATGTAAACACAACAATAGTGTTTACATTAATTTACATCAATGCACACACAAAATAGTCAAAATTCAGGTCATTTTTTTTTAAAAAGCATTCTTTCGTGGAAGAGGGACGCTAACGAGGGCAAATCAATACCTATGATTTTCGATGCAGTTTTTACTACTCTGTTTAATTTGGATCGCCCTTTCTGTGCGATGCTGCCAAACCAAACGGTCAGGAAGAAGGTCAAAATACTTTCAATAACTGCCCGGTAGAAGTTGGTCAAAATTTGTCTGCTGACGCCAAACGTTTTAAGACGTCTGAGAAAATACAGTCGTTGCTGTGATTTTTTCACTAAAGAATCAACGTTTTTCTCCCATTTAAGATCGTTTAAGATGTGGGTGCCGAGAAACTTGAAACAATCAACAGTTGTCTCTTGCAGTTGGACCATGTTCACTTTTTCTTGACAGTGAAGTGGTAAAACAAAAGTGTAACTGAGGTGCTCACTTAGAGGTGTACTTTAGGTATCAACGTACAGGCTGTACTCCATAGGCAAAACCAAAGCGGCAGTGTTTCATTGTGTGTGTGTGTAGGCTGGACTTCGCGAACGAAGATTTTATAGGAGTTGCCCACGACGTCTGCAGGCTTGTTCGTGGCTGCGGAGGCCAATCCGGGACAGGCAGGTTCGACCGCAGTGGCTGCAGGGGAAGGTATGGCCAGAGTTCTGAGTTGCGGCATCTCTGTTCTTTCTCCTGAGCCGCTTGTCCTTAAGGCTAGCTCTGCGAGAGTCCTCAAAGGAGACAGCTGCCTTGTAAATAGTGGAGCGCCAGGTGTCACGGTCCACAGCAAGCGAAGACCACTGGTGGTGGTCGATTTGGCAGGCACTAAGTGACTTCTTGAGACAGTCTTTGTATCTCTTCTTTGGTGCCCCTCTGTCACGGTGTCCAGTAGCAAGCTCGCCGAACAGGGTGATCTTTGGTAGGCGATGATCCTCCATCCTGGAGACATGCCCCGCCCAGCGGAGCTGTGTCCGCAGCAGCAAAGCCTCGATGCTCACGGTTTCAGCCTGTTCAAGGACCTCGACATTGGTGACATAGTCACTCCAGTGAATGCCCAGGATGGTACGCAGGCAGCGCTGGTGGAAGCGTTCGAGGAGTCGTAGTTGGCTGCGGTAGAGGGCCCAGGACTCGGAACCATACAGCAGGGTGGTGAGGACCACAGCTCTGTACACGCTGATCTTGGTGCCTGTTTTCAGCTGTTGATTGTGCCACACCCGCTTGAAAAGTCGCCCGAAAGCGCTGTTCGCTTTTGCCAGCCTGCTGTCAAGCTCCTTGTCCAGCTTGGCGTCCGACGTGATAATGCAGCCAAGGTAAGTAAACTGGTGCACTGACTTTAGTTCAGACTCGCCGATGGTGATGTGAGGAGGGCGATACACTGTCTTGGGTGCCGGCTGATGGAGGACCTCTGTCTTTTTCAGACTGACCTCGAGTCCAAAGAGCTGGGCAGCGTCTGCGAAGCAGGACGTGATGCGCTGCAGGGCTCTCTCTGTGTGTGCAACGAGGGCAGCATCATCAGCAAAAAGCAGCTCACGGATCAGTTGGTCTAGGGTTTTCGTGTGGGCCTGCAGTCGTCTGAGGTTGAACAGGCTGCCATCGAGACGATACCTGATGTACACTGCATCGTCATCATCGAGGTCCACTGTGGCCTGCTTCAACATCATGCTAAAAAAGATGGTGAAGAGGGTCGGTGCCAGCACGCAGCCCTGCTTTACGCCGTTGAGAATGGGGAATGGTTCTGAGAGGTCATTGTTGAGTCTGACCTGACCTTGCTGGTCCTCGTGTAGCTGGACAATCATGTTGAGGAACTTTGGGGGACAGCCAAGTCGCTCCAGGATCTGCCACATGCCTTGCCTGCTCACAGTGTCGAACGCTTTTGTTAGGTCGACAAACGTTACGTACAGCCCTTTGTTCTGCTCGCGGCACTTCTCCTGTAGCTGTCTCAGCACAAAGACCATATCGGTGGTGCTCCTGTTTGCTCTGAAGCCACACTGGCCCTCTGGGAGTTGGTCTTCAGCGATGGCAGGTACCAGCCGATTCAGGAGCAGCCTTGCAAGGATTTTTCCAGCAATGGACAGCAGTGTAATTCCCCGATAGTTGGAACAGTCAGACTTCTCACCTTTGTTCTTGTACAGGGTGATAACGACTGCATCACGGAGATCCTTTGGTAGTGTTCCTTCCTCCCAGCAGCAGAGAAAGAGGTCATGGAGCTTGTTGTGCAGTGCTGTGCCTCCATGTTTCCAGATCTCTGGCGGTATTCCATCAATGCCTGCTGCTTTGCCACTCTTGAGCTGGTGGATGGCTGTGAGGGTCTCTTCAGCGGTGGGCGGTTCGTCCAATTCAACTTTTACTGGGAGCTGTGGGATTTGTAGGACGACTGCTTCTTGAACAGTGCGCTCAGCGCTGAAGAGGCTCTGAAAGTATTCCGACCAGCGGTTCAAGATGGAGGTATTATCTGTGAGGAGTGCCTGGCCATTCGCGCTTCGCAGGGGACTTTGTACCAGGTGCCTGGGGCCATACACTGCTTTCAATGCTTCGTAGAAGCCCCTGTAGTCACCATTGTCTGCGCAAAGCTGGGTCCTCTGTGCAAGTCTGGTCCACCACTCATTCTGGAGATCTCTGAGCTTGCGCTGGAGACTGCTGCAGACGAGGCGGAAGGCAGACTTCTTCACAGGGCAGGAAGGCTGGGCTAGGTGGGCCTGATGGGCGGCTCTTTTTTTTGCTAGGTGTTCCTGGATCTCTACATCGTTTTCGTCAAACCAGTCTTTATTCTTCTTTCTAGCGAAACCCAAGACTTCTGCAGAGGATTTTGCAATAGCAGTTTTCAGTTCTTCCCAAAGTGTTTCAGGGGAGGAGTCTGCTGGGTCCGCTGTGTCTTTGAGCCTGCGCTGTAAATCTGTCTGAAAGGCAGCTTTCACGTCGTCACGCTGAAGGCTCGCAACATCAAGCTTTTTCTTGGGGGGCCCCCATTTCTTGGGTTTTGGCTTGAAGTGGAGCCTGAGTTTGCAGCGGACAAGGCGGTGGTCAGTGTGGCACTCTGCGCTGGGCATCACTCTGGTGAGGAGGACGTCACTGCGGTCCCTCTGACGCACTAGGACATAGTCGATAAGGTGCCAGTGCTTGGAGCGAGGATGCATCCAGGTGGTCTTTCGACTGTCCTTTTGCTGAAAAGTAGTGTTGGTGATGACCAGTTGCTGCTCTGCACAGAACTCCAACAGTAGGCGGCCATTGTCATTGCAGTTCCCCACGCCATGCTTGCCGAGGACTCCTTTCCAGGCTTCAGAGTCCTGGCCCACTCTGGCGTTGAAGTCGCCAAGGATGATGACTTTGTCGTCTGCAGGGGTGCTCTGTATGAGGCTGCGCAGGTCAGTGTAAAACTTGTCCTTTTCAGCAGGCTCTGCCAAGAGGGTTGGGGAGTACACACTGAGAAGGGTGACGTGTTGCTGGTGTCTCAGTGGGAGGCGCATGGACATGATGCGGTCTGAATGACCCGTTGGTAGGTTTTCCAGCTTAGTCGCAATGGAGGTCTTGACCATGAAACCCACGCCTGAGAGCCGTCTTTCTGATGCAGGCCTGCCTGACCAGTAGAGGGTGTACCCAGCGCCAAGTTCTTGGAGGCTGCCTTCGTCCGGAAGGCGTACTTCGCTGAGCGCGGCGATGTCAATGTTTAACCTCCGCAATTCATGGGCAATGAGGGCGGAGCGACGTTCGGGGCGTCCGCTGTCTGCTTTGTCGAGCATGGTTCGGATGTTCCAGCATGCTACGTTGAGTCCGGTCGTGGTCGTCATCAGAGTGGATCCGTTATTCTTTCTTGTTTTTTGACCGCATGAGAAGATGCCCGTTGACCGCGGCTAGCCAACTGGGGTTGCGAGGGGACGAGCTTTGGTTAGGCCACCTTTTCTAGGCCCCTCTCCGTGTGGAGCAAGCAGTGCTGTCCCTAGAGAAGGCTGCTTGGTCGTTCAGGGTGTGCCGAGTGATGTTGTCATCCCCAGGTCAACATCAGGCGACCAATATCCTGAACCGCCTGCATGCAGGTTTGAGACTGCGGCTTCCAGTGACATCTTTCACCTGCCGTTTCGCCTCTCGCCCATCGCTACAGGACTTGGAATGGTCAGTGTCATGGTCCGTGGACGTTTCCTAAAGCCTGCGCGGTGGAGCTTTTTGGTGGAGTGCAGTGTGCGCAGTACTGGCCCCACCCTTTAAACCCTTGGTTCATCTGCCATGGCCTAGCAAGCTGGGACGATGGCATCGAGGTCCTCGGGTCGTAGGTTTTATATCAGACTGTCCTTGTCCTAGTCTCTGGCTCAAAAGCCTTCCCCGGAGACACGGGGGCTTTGATGTCAGGGGTTTCCTCCCTTAGCCTTTCCGCAGCCAAGCGGCCAGGCCTGCAAGGCAGCAGGCGACTCGTGGAGGGCGGGGTCGTCTATGTCCCGTGCAGATGTGAACATCTGCCCACTGCCATTGGCAGTGTTTCATTACACCTAAATTTATCAACGTACAGGTTGTACTTCATAGGCAATCTGCCCTTTAGGGCCTTCCATTGTCACTTTGGTGTCGTGAATGTTAAGCCCCGAATTATCTTTTAAAATCTTGTCAATATACATTAACCTGAGGCATTAATATAAATAGTAATTGTTTGCTAGTTAATTTATTTATTATTTACCTCCCCCCCCCCTCCCGCCTTTTTTTTTTTCTCAACGGTGGTTTTTTTTTTCTTTTTTTTTTTCTCTCAACGGTGGTGGGGGGGGGGGGGGGGGGGATTATGAATGTGTACTTACATAATCCCCAAAAGAAAAGCATACATATGCTTACATATGCTTTCAAAGTATATGTTTACCTGATCGGTCGATCCCTCATCCATTCGTTCGTTTATTGATTCATTGATTCCTTTTCTTGCAGTCATTTCATAAGTCGTACATTTATTTCAGAGCTGAGTATACTTACAAGTATAAATAATGCACATTTTTAAGAATCGCCCACTGAATTACAGGCGCAGATCCAAAGGGTGTCTCGAACGGGGGCTGCGGCGGGAGGGGGGGGGGGGGAGGGGAGGTTCTTGGTGCTTTTCTTTTAGGGATTTTCTTTAAAGTTGTACTATCGTGTTGTAACCGTACCCTCTATGCGTGTTTTTTTTATGGGGGGAGGGGGGGAGGGAGGGGGGAGGGGGGGGGGGAGCGGGTTTTCTCAGACATACTTACAGTTTTCAGAGCATAAGATTTTTATTTGTTGAAACTTTTCTTCTTTTATCTCGGGACACAGCTCCGCTTTTGGTCCTTTTTTTAAAAAAAATAGTCCCTTCTATTTATAGAAGGGACTGTTTAGTACGGGTCGCAGTGGGGCGAATTTAATAGCATGTCCATGATGTCAAAGACGGGCAGGCCTAAACCTCTAATTATTGAAGTAACAAGATAAAAATTACGTCATGTCAAGTTACGCTAAGCGCCTTATGTGCGTATGTATGTATGTATGTATGCGTGCGTGTATGTATGTATGTATGTGTGTGTGTGTGTGTGTGTGTGTGTGTGTGTGTGTGTGTGTGCGTGCGCGCGCGCGTATGTAAACAAGAGAATCTCCGATATTTCTGTACACACAAGCTTGAAACTTGGCGCAAATACTTTCTTAAAGGGGTGGCTAAGAGAGCCTCCGAGCATTTTGTAATTGAATGTCTCATTAAAGACACAAACAACCGTTTACAGGAACTTCAGTTGACCCAGATTAGAGTCCGTAATTTTTGTCATATTTATATGAAATTTGGGATATAGCTAGTTTAGAGAAGACATGGGATGAGTTCGTTAGCCAGCTTTGTAACCTTTCAACTACTTTACTAAAAATTAATTCTTTTCAGAAAAAAATTAAAACATTAAACAGTAAAAAAAAAAACTTGACTTCTAGAGAAAGTCAGTGTCGATGACGTAAAAGAGGCAACTCAGTCACCACGCAGACATTGACATAATACTCTAAATATGACGTAATTCTCTCTAGCGCGCGCCGAAGTCTTTCTCTCTCTCACACAGACATGCGCGCATCTCCGAGGCATAGATCCTCATGCACCCGGAGAGCGCATGAGGATCTATGTCTCTTGGAGATGTTTGGAGCGCGCGCGCGCATGCACGCACTAACACGCACACACACACATCGTCGAGCTTTCAGAAGAGCATGAAGGTGACCCGATATAGCTAGTTTGGAGAAAGGCATTGGATGAGTTCGTTAGCCAGCTTTGTACCCTTGCAACTTATTCAGTAGAAAATAATTCTTTTTAGAAACAAATTAAAACAGTAAAAAAAAAAAATTAAAAAAGAAAAGACTTTTGGAGAGAGCTAGACAGTGACACTGACGTAAAAGAAGCAATTCCGTCACCACGCAGACATTGACACAATACTCTAAATATGACACAAATCTCTCTCTCTCTCTCTCTCTCTCTCCTCTCTCACACACACACACACAAACATGCGCTCATCTCCAGGAGGCATAGAGCCTCCTGCGCCCTTGGGGTGCATGAGGATCTATGCCTCTTTAAGATGTTTGGAGCGCGCGCGCACGCATGAACTAACACACACACTGGGCACACATCGACGCGCTTTCAGAACATGGAAGTGACCCGTATACTTAGTATATTATGTAGCTAGGAAAAGTCAACTTGCTTTCACACAAATTATAGCAAGACTTACCGCCATTAGTAGGCCATGTGTGGGCTGGAGTAGTGACAGCAATTATGAAGAAGAATAGTAGGAGCAACAAAATGACATCACTAAAAGCTTGACGTCAACGCAACGCAATAATCACGACGCCGTGTACACCGAGATAAAATTGATGTTTTACGTCACTCGTCCGAAAGGCACGCAGCCTCTTCCAGGGCTGACTGTTTTGTTCCACACAGCCTCTTCCAGGGCTGACTCAGTGTTTGATGGGAGTATATGGTAGATCAAAACTTGCAAAAGTGAATTAATTATTATTTAAAAAGTTGAACAGGTACAAAGCTGGCTAACGAACTCATCCGGTGTCTTTCTTCAAACTAGCTATGTCCTAAATTTCAAGTAAATATGATAAAAATTACGGACTCTAATCTGGGTCAACCGACTTTCTATAAACGGTCTTTTATGTCTTCAATGAGACATCCAGTTACAAAATGCTGGGAGGCTCTGTACGTACAGCAATATCTGAGATTCTCATGTCTACACACACACACACACACACACACACACACACACACACACACACACACACACACACACACACACACACACACACACAGAGTCTTTCGCAACAAACTAGACATGACGTAATTTTTATCTTGTTATTCAGTCGTCAGAGGTTTGGGCCTCAGTGCCTGCCTTTGACATCATGGACATGCTATTAAATTAGCCCCACCGCGACCCATCCTAAAAAGTTCCTTCTATAAATAGAAGAGACTTAAAAAACAACAACAAAGGAAATAAATTTAAAATAAAAAGAGTATAATAAATTTAATCCACACAGAGTATAATACATTTAATCCATTGCCCCAAAATATTTAAACATAAATTAAGGGTTGCTTCAAAAATACGAACTCAGAAACGTTTCCTTTGAATATTTGAGCTCAGAAACGGCCCAGTTATGTTTTCTTTGAATGTCAACTGATTATCATGGTTCGCTCATAGCGTAATGTCGTCCATTAAATAGCATCCGGGATGAAACATCATGGGACGAACGGTGTGGGCGATTGCGCGTAGGGTGAAGATAGGCATAGATCAAGAGGCTCAAAGAACAAGCCCTTCGAAGCTTTCTAACGCTAAATAAACAACTTTTACGGCACCTACAACCTCAAATATATGAATATTACTACTTTAAGTACTTAATAATATGTGGTTATTTTGGCTTAGGATAGGTTATTCCGACTGTTTTCGGACAGCGCAATCGTGTAGCAAGGCCGGGCCGGCAGTGAAATCGACGTGTCAACGGCCGGCAGTGAAATACGGCTTACTAGTACAACTAAATCAACTTTAAAGTAAACCAAACTTCTAACACATGATTATTTTGTGTTTATGTACGCAATAATAGTATGGATATGGTTATTTTAGCTTAGGACAGGTTATTCCGGGTTTTAGTAGGCCCCGTTGCACTTCACACAGTTTTAGCAGCTGTTTTCTTTTCCTTTCCATGGACCTCACCGGTGCGCGCATTTTCAGCCAATCAGAAAATAGAAAAAAATTGCCGCAGCGCGGTTCTGTTGCCGGGTGCCACAAGCCTTCCCGTAACTAAGCAAGGAATAGCGAAGCGCGATACTGTTTGTGCGTATACATTTCACTGAAATGGTCAGGCATTGCCATTGGGGTACCGGGACGAAAGCTACCCTAAAACCATCAAAGAAAAGCTTCTGGCTTTTCCCCCCTCCCGAAACCAACGCAATGGGCTGAATAAAACTGAACTAGACCGCACACTGATCATCTCAACATCGGGATACTACCCCCCCCCCCCCTCCCCCCCCCCCCCCCCCCCCCCCCCCCGAGGAGAAGAGCAAACGCAGAGCTGTTTGTATGCGGTAAGTGTCATTTTCTAGATTGTTCTGAAAATGGTTACAATTCACTTGCGGAAGTGGTACATAATTCAGCGATCGAGTTATCATGGCCGGAGCGTACTGTGGGCCTACAATAATGTGCAATCACTCGCTATCAGGCAGTACCGCTACACTGATCTGCACACTCATTTGGGATGTGTCAGTGATTTTAAATATAGAATTAACTCTCCAGAAACACCATAACCAAAGGTTTCTTCAGTTTGCACTCTCTCACCGGCTCACTGTAACAAATCACGACAAGCACAAATCGACACATCACTTCTACAGTAACACTACATTTAATCAGATCTATTTATGATGAGCATATATTCATGCAACGTTTTTCTTCTCAGCATTTGTGGGATGGCGAACCCAGTGAGTTGCACCCCTACCCATTCCAGCAGACGAGTCACCTGCCTACAAATCCAGACATGTGGGCAGTACAGATTCCGGCTGTAAAATCTTCGCAGGAAGATCAAGTCTTGCAACATACACCTGACACTGTAGCTGGCAAGTGTGGGACAGCGGAACAATGATGCAAGTATATCTTTGTGTATATATGCTGACAATAACAGCAGAGGTGCATACCTAACATTTCGCTTATACTCTGTGATGACAATTCACTTTCCAAGTCAGACTTTCTTTGTTCTTTGTAGAAAGCTGACAGTGTGAAACAGTGATGCCATGAATGGAATGTCTGGTGTGATCTGCGATACATTTACATCCCTTTGGGTAAACACAATAACCTGTGATATTTAGCTGGCCTTGCACCTGCGTGTGGTTGGAATATGATTTCTTTAGTCCCACGCTGGTGTTGTCAGCGAATTTCACACAAAATCCTGGTAACTGACATGCCTCGAGTATGGTGTAATTTCTGGATGCGGATGGGCATTTGACTTTGATTATGCCTGTCTGGCCACTGTCGCACACTTTGAGTTGCTCCTAGAAATAGAAACTGTGGATTAACCACAATGCTGCGCTTGTGCAGGTGTCTGTCAGGAAGTACTAAATATTTACTCTTGGCAGTGTACTCATGTCGTTTACATAAAATGTGGCTGCAGCTGAGAAAATAGTGTGTGAAAAGATTCTGTCAAGACATTTGTCAGAAACGTTTGCTTTTCTATTTAGATCTATGTGGAAGCTTCATGTTGCTAGTTTCTTGGGGGTATTTTGTTTGTTTTTCCCCTCTACCCAGTGATTAAAACTGGTCAGTTCTCTGTTCTCTCCTCACGTTTCTCAGGATTTGGACACTAACTGGTCAAGCAAAGGCAATCCAGTTCTTGTAGGAGATCACTGACTGGGGACCTCGTGACACACGTCAGCGACCCTGTTGATTCCCTGGCATTGGCTCTCTTTTCAGTCTCCTGGTCTGTGGACAAATATTGAGTGCAACTTTAGAAATACGTTTGACGTTTTAAGTTAATCATAAACATATACTGTTTATAATTTTTTTTTAAATTTCTCTTTTAGGGATTTCACCATTAGACTACCTGGCCATCGCTGCAGAGTGCAAATTCTGAAATAGCAAGCTAGAAGATAAAGATAGACCTGCTGGAGGAGGAGATCAGAATTTGAAAATCGGAATGCATCTCAAGGTTGCAAAGAACAAAAGGTGTGCAGACGCAACCAGCAGAAGAAGAAGAATTTGGAGTGGACTTTGTGAGAAAAAAGGAGAGACAACTAAACAACCTGTTCCAGTTCTACACTGCATTAACATATGTTTGGGTTTTGGCTTTTTTGTCATTTTTGTTGCCAAATGGTCAATCTTTTAAACACAAGTATAGTAAAAAAGGGCATACTTTCAGCACCTACACTGTAGGTGCTGAAAGTCTGCCCTTTGTCACTATACTTGTGCTTAAAAGATTGACCATTTGGCAACACAAAATGACAAAATAGCCAAAAACCAAACATAAGTTAATGCAGCTGTAGTACAGCCACACGACAGACTGTTTCTCACTCTTTGCTGATTGAGAAATTTTGAAGACTTCATAATAAAATGAAAATGAGTTTTGAATCTAGTATTCCTATGCTATCAAATTGTGTCACTGTGAATCAGCCATTTATGACCTGATCCATTATTTCTCTGTGTGTTGTGTTTTGGCATGTGAACCACTCATATTCCAGAATAAAATATAATTTACCAGTTAATAATAGTTTTGATTTTATTTTAGGTAATGCTTACTTCTTGCTTGTGTTGATGTGGCATGTTAGGGGCCTTTTCTTCCGCTTCTCCGATCGCCTGGCTAGCACACCATGGTTTTATTATTGGGACAGATGCGATCTTGGTGCCTTTTGACATTGCTGCTCACCAGGCTTGTGGCATGCCCCTGCAGCTCAGTCGATTAGGCACATGGGTCAAACAGTTTAGCTGCCTTGAAATACTGAAGAGATTTCTAAAGCCCAATGACATGAGAACAGTGACCATTGAACCTGAAATACAAATCATACATACATGGTTATTTATTAATAATCTCTCTCCCCCTCTCTCTTCTGTCTTTCACACACACACACACACACACGGTTATTTATTAATAATCTCTCTCCTCTCTCTTTCACACACACACACACACACACACACACACACACACACACACACACACACACATCGATTCTATTTGTGAGTGAAAGTAAACAGCTCAGCCTGACACTGAACACAGCCAGCAATAGAGAGCGCTGAGCAGCACTGCCATCTTGCTACGATGAGACATGATGGACTAAAATGGCTCGGATAAGTGTGCTATTTTTTTTTTTTAAACCAACACCAATAACAAAAACACCTACCCGGCTCTGCTGGCACTGACAGCTTCTTTGACCTGTGCTTGCTGATGCTCATTTTCCACGTACAGTTTGTGTGGATCGGCGCCGCGTTCTTGTAGATCTGCGACCGGTCAACACGGATGCAACTTGAACGGAATCACTGCCAGGACGCAAACTTGCTTTGCCTGGATCTAGAGCCGTTTTTGACATATATTTGTGTCCTGGCATAAATGTAGGCTTGTAGAATTTGCAACGCATTCAGTCAGTCGAATCACGCGCGCTATCGTCCGCCATAGGCCAAGGGACAGGAATGCTTGTGGCACCCAGCAACAATTGCTAGGGGGCGTGGCGTTAGTGGCGCGTGGTGAGGTCCATTGTGTGTGTTTGCTTTTTATTATGTAGTACCCTGTGCGTTATTTCTCTTGCACATTTCAGTGTATTTTTCCTGCTGACTTTATCAAAATCAAGAGTATATATTGTGGGACAGTTGTGATGTTGTCTGAGCTGATGATGCAAGGCAGGTGTATATGTGTACACGCAAACACAACCCTTTTGTATTACCTCGCAGCCTTGTTAGCATCATGCTCCTTTGTGTTCATTTTATTTTTTTTGAGTCATCAGGGTTCCAAATGTAGCCTATGCCACAAAAGGTCTACCTGTTCTCAGTGTTGTCTGCAAGCAGCACAAAACACAATGCACAGATCCTGTCTGCCTGCACACATAGGCCTGTGTAAACACCGGAATGGTAAGTGAAGTGTGTTTCTTAGCTTGTTGCCATTTAGTATTTTTGGTGCTAGTTTGTTTGTCTGTTGTAATGAACGCATTAGTAACAACAATTATGTGAATTCAGCTGCCAAGCTTGATCCTTGTGTACATTCAAATGATTACACTTCTGTTTCTGAATCTGTTACATACACTAAAATTCCTGTATATATCAAACCCACATAATTTATGTTACAAAATGTGCACGCAATAACACTTTATTGGCCAACCTGACGGCACTTAAAGCAAATTTCTTTGCTTCTGATAAACTTGGCACATACCCTCCTCAGATACTCTGGCAATACCTTATACTGGAACTTTACTACCTGTATGTAAACAATTTAATTATGGCCTGACAAGCTCTTTGTGATGACCAATAACTGAGTATACACATATTCTAGTCGAAACAACAAACGATAAATGAACAAGGCTTCTTTAATTCTTTTTCACATATGTATGAAAATTGAACACGCATACTTTGTGCTCCACTTGCATTGCATACACCAGAGAATTAAACTAAAGTTTGAACATTAGTGACAGCCAAAGCTGCACAAACTAAAGTTACTCCCCCCCCCCCCCCCCTACCCCCCACAAAAAAATAAATAAATAAATAAATAAAATAAAATAATAATTAAAAAAATAAAATAAACTGCCATGTGATAGATAAATAATATCAGTAAGTCATGAGGACATCATGCGTAACACACAGAGGCGTATCCTATGCAATTTATGTCTATCTTTATGTATGTAAAGTATATTCTTTTGTCAAACTCATAACAAACGAACACCTCATGGTATGTAAGTGCAAATATTCAGCTTATTACACATAAAGCAGAATCCACTGTGCCATATCACAAATGTTTTTTATTTGTACAGGATGAACGTGTAGAGTCCAATGAGGAGCAGGCAAGCATAGAAGCACCTCAGGCCTCCATCTCACGTCCTTCCCAGTCCAGTGAGAAAGCATCTCTGGGCAGAGCAGGACAGACCAAAAAGGTGACTGCCAAGCGTGTGAAATGCAAAGAAGTACCCAACGGAGAAAGAAACACGCTTAGAAAAAACGGTACAACACAATTTATTAATATTTCGGGTAAATACCCTTTGTCAAAATAGACAAACAAACAGAGACATTATTTGCTACTTATCTTCAGATGCAGAAGGAATGTGGCAACTGGTTGCCACATTCCTTCTGCATCTGAAGATAAGTAGCAAATAATGTCTCTGTTTGTTTGTCTATTTTGACAAAGGGTATTTACCCGAAATATTAATAAATTGTGTTGTACCGTTTTTTCTAAGCGTGTTTCTTTCTCCGTTGGGTATCTCTGGGCAGGTTTGGGGCTGGTTCACATTGGGACACTATCAGGTGTGAACCTCTTGCTGGAGGTGGAGTCTGCTGCAGACAGGAGCAAAGCAGCGATAAAATACGAGCTGCAGAGGTTAGTGCATATTGTCTATCAAAGAGGACTTCTCCCAATGTGTCTTCCCAAAGTAAAATTAAGATTACGCTCTTTCAAATATAGTAGCCTATAGCATCCCATTATTGGGGAGGGAAAAGGTCATATCAATGTTGACTTGTAAGTTTGAATTTCTTTAGGATGGATGACCATCTTGACTTTTTGTCTTTTCCAATGAGCAATGGTTTCAAGGTATAAATCCGTATTCTGTATTTCAATGCCTTGAACATTTATCATTTTCTCAAATGGAATAATTGTCTCCCTTGTTGATTGTGCATAATTATTTGTGTGTAAATTGTAGGAACCTCTTTCTAATATTGCCTTTTCACCTTTGTGTAAATTTGTGTGAAATATTAGGTTGGCCATATTCACCGACCACTGTATTGTTTACCAGCTAAAAAAGTAAATATATATAAAATTGTCCTGTTGTATTTATTTTTCAGAACAAGTTGAACAACATGGGAGAAGACGAGCTGAGACAACATCTAAGGAACATCCTTCAAACACAGCCGCACGATACCGTTTATCACCAACAGCATTGGACATGAGCAGGCCGAGCCAGTACCAGGTTGGTGCGAATGTGGCCATTGTGTATTTGAGGCAGAACATAGGCACCAAATAATTATGCTGTCAGTGGCAGCACTGTGTCACAAATGAACCCACATTTAGTGATTTTCGTTTGACTCAAAGTGTTTGTTTTCTCAAAACACATTACCGATGGTATTACTGTTAGGAATGTTACCTAGCTAGCCTAATTTTAGCCAAAATTTGGTTGTGTCCGTAAGGGGGGTGTTGGCAGGAGAGGGGCGCCATAGACCAGGCCATAACCCGAGTATCCTCCCCTTAGTCCCATCCGGTACGAGAATACCCGTCATACCTCAGTTTAGTTCTTAGCTAGCCGGTAGATGGTTGTATCTGTGCGTCGCTCTTCGTTTCCAACTGTGGCCGGTCGGCTTGCGACTTCCCTTACTGTTCTCGTTCACTCCTTGGAGCTTACTCGAGTGTTGTGCCTGGAACTGTTGAACTTAGAGCTCACGCTTTGTGACCGGTCGGCTCGTGACTTGCCTTCCTGTTTTGGACCTTGCTTGCCGGCGACTTCCGTTCGTACGGACTGGGAGCCCTCTCGGCTTGTGCCTAGCGCTGGTTCGACCCCTACGTGCCTTGTCAGTCGTGCCTGTGACGACTTGGACCCGGGGCGTCGCTGTGAGTCCGGTGGACCTCCCGACCTCGCTTGAACAGGCGTGGGTTTGTTCCTTCCTCCGCCATGCCCTCGACCGGCGCTCAGGGGATGGGAAGAGCGCCGAGCGTCGGCACGCGCTGTGTACTCGTTTGTTTTCGTTTTACCCTCGCGCGCGGTATTTTTGTGGGCGCGGCCTCGGCGGCCACGCTCGCTCGTTCTTCTTTATGGCCTGTCTGTTGCAGTTACCAGGTACGTTCCTGCACGCAATGTGGCGATTTCAGTGGCCCGGTGACGAGCATGCCTGCCCTGTTCGGGATGTGAGTCTAAAGAAAAGAGTAAAAAAAGAAGGACGCATCCCTGGACTGTGGGCGCCCTCTGGCTGGACGAAAGATGGTCCCAGCTGTGGGGATTAACGCCCGACACCTATCAGAGAGCGACCGCCAGTGCCTGCCCAGAGTGCCACGGTTGGACCCAAGACAGTTCCAGTGACCGTGATGATCCGGGCCAGTAGAACTAACAAGGCGCAAAATTCCGCGGAGGGCCCTAGTAAGGTTCCCCTTACCGTGACGTACAGGTCAGTTACCACTGCGCACTATTCCGCGGAGGGGGCGTCGGACTTACCCCTTACCGTGACGAAAAGAACCAGTTCTACTCCTATCGGGCAGACGTCGGCACCCGAACATACGACGCTCCTAGCCCCTGGCCAGACGGCGGAACGCAGACCTGACAGACAGAAGGTATCACGCTCGGTGCTTCGGACGGAGAGGCTAGCACCGGGATCCAGCCCCTACAAACGACCGCTGCGCTGCCCGCTCGCAGCCCAGTATGGAGCGACCACGGCCAGAGAAGCTTCCTAGGCGGCTACGCACCGGCTCCCGACAGCGTGGACAGACCCAGACCGGCTGCTTCCGGAGTTCGCGATCGCCACAGGCCTGCTGCGCGCTCCACATCGCTTTCCCAGGTTAGTGTAAGGGTTCCTTTTTCTAGCACACGGTTGGTGAGGAGCAGCCCTCGCTCCAAGGCAGTCCTGAGAGACGACCCCACGATGGGATCCCGACCGCCGCCATCGCCCGCGCTCGGACAGTCAAGTTTGGCTCTAGAAGCTCCCGAGCCGCCACGCAGAGATGAGGGACGCGACAGGAGCCCGCGACGACGTACTTGTACAGTGGGGACTCTACGCTTTGGTAGGACCGGCTCGACTATACCTAGCTACATGCTACACCAAGTACACCTGCATGCTCTTATGACAGCGCGTCGATGTGTGTATGCGCGCGTGCATGCGCACGCTGCAGACATCCTCAAGAGGCATAGATATTCATGCGCCCTCCGGGCACATGAGGATCTATGCCTCTTGGAGATGCACGCATGTGTGGGAGAGAGAGAGCGAGCGAGCGAGAGAGAGAATTACGTCATATTTAGAGTATGTCAGCGTGGTGACAGAGTTGCTTCTTTTACGTCACCGCCACTGTCTGACTTTCTCCAGATGTCAATTTTTTTTTTTTTTTTTTTACCGTTTTAATTTTTTTTCTGAAAAGAATTAATTTTTTTACTGAAGTTGAAAGGGTACAAAGCTGGCTAACAAACTCATCCAGTCTTTCTCCAAACTAGCTATATCGGGTCACCTGCATGCTCTTCTAAAAGCGCGACGATGTGTGTGCGCGCGCTCCAAACATCTCCAAGAGACATAGATCCTCATGCGCTCTCCGGGCGCATGAGGATCTATGCACCTTGGAGACTGTGCGCATCTCTGTGATTGATTGATTGATTGTACATTGCTTAACGTCCCGACAGCAACAAGGCTTTCTCAGGACGTACCTGCACTGCTTGTGAAAAAAAAAAATAATAAAAAAAAAATAAACAGAACATTGAATGTATGTCGCCAGCCGGTCAAATACGTTAAATAAACCTAACACATGGGGCTAAATAAAGCTAAGACCATTTAGCAACACACATCCAATATCAAGAGCTACAGGCAGTGCAGACAGTAGGAAGAGTTTTAAAAAGCAGACCTGTCTACCCTTTACATTTGAAATGTGTAGTGTTCCGGACCAAATGTGTAGTTTTTCAGGCAAATGAGTAGTTTCAACTGAAACTTGACAAGGTTAATTGTGGCACGCCACTATATATATATATATATGTGTGTGTGTGTGTGTGTGTGTGTGTGTGTGTGTGTGTGTGTGTGTGTGATGTTTGGTGTCGGCAGACAAATTTTGACCAACTTCTACCGGGCAGTTATTGAAAGTATTTTGACCTTCTCCCTGACCGTTTGGTTTGGCAGCACCACACAGAAAGAGCGATACAAATTAAAAAGAGTAGTAAAAACTGCATCGAAAATCATGGGTATTTGGAGTCCCTCTTCCACAAAAGAATGCTAAAAAAAAAAAAAAAGGACTAGATTTCAGCCTATTGCGTTGACATCTCTCGAGATGAAAACCTTTGAAAAATTAGTCAAATCTCACCTCATGAACTGTACAGCACATTTATTGGACCCTCTGCAGTTCACGTACAGGCCTGGAAGAGGGGTCGACTGAGGATGCCACGTTAACGCTCTTGAACCTTATCCACATTCACCTTGAGAAGGGTAAAACTCATGCTAAAATTGTATTCCTGGATCCGAGTGCCGCGTTTAACACGCTCCAAACTGACACACTTGCTCTTCTGGAAACTTACCAATGATATTAAGCTGAGTAACAGTTTGGCCTTGAGGATCCTAGACTTCCTCATGTGTAGACCGCAAAGAGTTCGGGTAAACGGCACATTGTCTACTGTTAAATCGGTTTCTACAGGCTCACGGCAAGGCTGTGTGCTTTCACCACTCTTATTTATATTGTACACAGATGACTGCAGGAGTGCACACAGTGACAGGCATTTGATTAAGTTCTCAGACTATTCTGATCTGCTGGGCCTGCAGACGATTGATTGATTGTACATTGCTTAACGTCCCGACAGCAACAAGGCTTTCTCAGGACGTGCCTGCACTGCTTGTGAAAAAAAATAAATAAACAGAACATTGAATGTATGTCGCCAGCCGGTCAAATACATTAAATAAACCTAACACATGGGGCCTAAATAAAGCTAAGACCATTTAGCAACACACATCCAATATCAAGAGCTACAGGCAGTGCAGACAGTAAGGGAGAGTTTTAAAAAGGCAAATACAGGTGAATGGACAAAGGGTAGACAGAAACGCATGCCCCAGAATAGAGAGAAAAACCCACCCTGTGGGGCTGACCAGGGTGACCCTGGGAACTAAAAAATACCTAACCCCACCCAAGTCCCCCAGGGCAGACCCGGGTGGGGTTGGGCCTGCAGACGAAAGCCTGGAAGACGAAACCGGTCACGGTCCAGTCATGCAGGATTTTGTGGACTGGTGCTGCAACTTCTTTCTGTGCATCAATGCTTCCAAAACAAGAGATATGTGCATCGACTTCAGGAAAAACCCTCAAACGCAGTCAGATACTGTCATTTTTGATGAAATAGTGTATGAGGTGACCGAGTACAAATACCTCAGAACCACCATTGACGACAAACCTAAATGGGACAGTCAGTGTTTGCAAAAAAGAAAGGCCAACAGCGCCTGTATCTTTTGAGGAAGCAGCGCAAGTTTAATGTAGACAACTCTGTTTTAACTCTCTTTTATCAGTCTTTTATTCAAAGTGTACTCACCTTCACGTGTCTGTTGGTTTGGGAACATGAGCCTAAAAGATAAGACTAAGCTTAAGCGCATTATCAACATCAGTAGCAAAATAACTGGTGTTCAGCAGCCCTGCCTTTCTTCTTTGTATGAGAAGCAGATGCTTAACAAAGCCTTCTACGTTGTATCTGATGATACTCATATTTTATCCGAAGAATATGCCTTGTTGCCTTCCTCCAGGATACGGAACAGTGACGTGCAAAACAAATCGCAGACGTCTTTCTTTTGTGCCATCATCTATCCGTCTCCTAAATGATGTCATGGCATAGACCTATAGTCATGGCATCATTTGAAGGGCGGTCAAGATGTCAGCCTCAGGTCTATGCATTTGCAATGTCATGTGATACGCAAATGTGTGTGCGTGCGTGCGTGTTGTATAAGGTTGGTCGTCTCAGTTAATTTTTAAGAACGTTTTCTTTCTAGGTGGACATTAAGATTACAGATGGTTGTGATGATACGTGCACATACTCACTGTAATCGGTCGGTGTGTTCTAGTCAGTCAAATGTATTTATTTGTTTTATGTTCACATTTGTTGTTTTTACAACTGTTTTACAAAAATTCCGCTGCAAACAAATTTTCAATCTTGGGACAATTCGTATGTCTGCGTGGTGATGGAGTTGCCTCTTTTACGTCACGGCCACTGTCTGACTTTCTCGATCTAGAAGTCAATTTTTTTTTTACTGTTTTAATTCTTTTCTGAAACGAATTAATTTTTACTAAAAAAGTTGAAAGGATACAAAGCTGGCTAACGAACTCATCCAATGTCTTTATCCAAACTAGCTATATCCAAAATTTCAAGTAAATATGACAAAAATTACTGACTCTAATCTGGGTCAACAGACTTCCTATAAACGGTTGTTTATGTCTTAAATGAGACATTCAATAACAATATGCTCGGAGGCTCTCTTAGCCACCCCCCCCCCCCCCACCCCCCCCCCCCTTTAAGAAAGTATTTTGCCAAGTTTCAAGCTTGTGTGTACAGAAATATCGGAGATTCTCTCTTGTTTACATACATATATACATACGCACACACGGCGCTTCACGCCAAATGTACGTCAAGCAGCGAAGTTAGCGTAACTGGACATGACGTAATTTTTATCTTGTTATTTCAATTTTGAGAGGTTTAGGCCTGACCGCCTTTGACATCATGGACATGCTATTAAATTCACCCCATTGCGACCCGTCCTAAAAATTCCCTTCTATAAATAGAAGGGACTTGAAAAGCAAACAGTTTTTTATTTTTTTTATTTTTAGGGTAGAGACCGTATTTACCTGATCAAGTGATCAGTGGAGCGATTTCAAAAGAACACACGCAATATCAAAGGTGGGCTAAAACTCTGACAGTGAAGTAACAAGATAAAAATTACGTTATGTCTAGTCACACAAAGGGGAGGTGATTCTGTATTCAGGTCATGAAGAGGAGAATGCCCCCATACAGAAGGTGTAGCATTCATGCTGTCACCAGTGGCACAGAGAGCGCTGATGGGCTGGGAACCTCTTGGGCCAAGAATTATCACAGCAGCCTTTAGAACCAGGAAAAAGATCAAGCTGAACGTCATCCAGTGTTATGCGCCCACTAATGACAGTGACAAAGAAGAGAAACAAAAGTTCTACGACCGACTCCAGAGGGCTGTGGACAAATGTGCGGAGCGAGACATCACCATCATCATGGGCGATTTTAATGCCAAAATACGGGAGGACAACACCGGATACGAAGAGATGATGGGGAGACAGGGACTAGGGGAGATGAGTGAGAACGGGGAGAGGTTCATAGACTTTTGTGCTCTAAACAGACTTGTCATTGGAGGCAGCATCTTCCCACACAGAAGAATACACAAAGCAACGTGGGTCTCACCTGACCATACTACAGAGAACCAAATAGAACCATTAGCAAGAAATTTAGAAGATCCCTTCAAGATGTTCGAGTGAGGAGTGAGTGAGTATAGATTGCTTTACGTCCCGCAAGCGACAAAGGCCTTCTCAGGACGTGCCTGCGCTAAATGAAGAAAAGAACTGCAAGAAGCGCAGACAGGAGGGAGAATTTCAAAAGAAAAATACAGATGAATGGACCAGAAAGACAGAAATACAAACCCCCAAAAGAGTAGAACCCACCTTGCAGGGGTTAGACAAGGTGACCCTAGGAACTAAAAAGTAGACAACCCCACTAAGGTCCCCTAGGGCAGACCCGGTGGGGGTGTTCGAGTGAGGAGGGGAGCAGATGTCGCCTCAGACCATCATCTGCTTATCTTAAGAATAAAGCTCAAGTTAAAGAAAAGCAGCACAGGGACAACACGAAGACAGCGCTATAATGTAGGCCTCCTGAGAGAGACTGGAGTGAGAGAAGAGTTCAAAATGGTGCTGTCCAACCGGTTTCAAGCGTTACAGGAGCTAGTAAATGAAGAGGAGGCGGTCACCACAGAGCAGCAGTGGAAGGCAGTTAGAGAGGCACTTAACTCAACCTGCAAAGACACTCTTGGGTTCAAGAAACACCATCACAAGGACTGGCTGTCGGCACAGACCTTGAAGATAGAAGTGAGGAAGCAGAAGAAAGCAGTTGTTAACAACAGTCGCACGAGAGCAGCCAAAGCAAGGAAAATGAGGAATACTCGGAAGCCAACCGCGAGGCGAAGAGGAGTATCAGGGCAGACAAGAGAGCCTACACGGACGGCCTAGCAGCAGAGGCAGAAAAGGCAGCAGGCAGCGGCAACATGAAACAGCTCTACGACATTACTAGAAGATTGTCTGGCCATACAGAAAGACCAGTAAAAGACAAAGAAGGCAAGCCTATTGCAGACAGAGCAGACCAACTCGACAGATGGGCCGAGTATTTTGAAGAGTTACTGAACAGACCCACCCCACCCTACCCCCCAGACATCCAGCCAGCAGAGACTGACCTACCCATCAGCTGTGACAGACCCAGCCGGGAAGAGATCAGAAGAGCAGTGGCATTTTTGAAGAACGGCAAAGCAGCGGAGGCTCTGAAAGCAGACCTAGAAACAACAGTAGAGATGCTGTGCCCACTGTTTGGAAAGATCTGGGAAGAGGAGGTGATGCCAGCTGACTGGAAGGAGGGGTATCTAATCAAGCTTCCCAAGAAAGGCGACCTCAGCAAGTGTTCCAACTACAGAGGAATCACCTTGCTGTCAGTACCAGGAAAGGTCTTCAACAGGATAATCCTGGAGAGAATGAAGAGCTCCGTCGGCCCCCAGCTGAGAGACCAGCAAGCAGGATTCAGGAAAAACCGATCATGTACAGACCAGATTGCCACTCTCCGCATCATCGTGAAGCAGTCTCTGGAGTGGAGCTCCCCGCTGTACGTCAACTTTGTGGATTACGAGAAAGCATTTGACAGCGTGGACCGAGAGACTTTGTGCAAAATCCTACGACACTCGTCTGCCTGATCAAGAGCAGCTACGATGGCATGACATGTCGCGTGATCCACGAAGGGCAGTTCACCAGGGAGCTCCAGGTCAGAACTGGCGTCAGGCAGGTGTGTTTGCTGTCTCCGTTCCTCTTCCTACTGGCCATAGACTGGGTCATGAAGAGGACCACTTAGCAGAGAAGAAGCAGAATACAGTGGACACTGTGGACACAGCTTGGCGACCTCGATTTTGCAGACGACTTGGCTTTACTGTCCCACACTCATCAACAAATGCAGGAAAAGACCACGAGGCTTGCTGACATCTCGTCCCAAGTGGGCCTCACCATCCACAAACAGAAAACAAAGACAATGAGGCTGAACGCAACCAGAGAAGAACCAGTCTTGCTTGCTGGCACCCCATTGGAGGAGGTGGAGTCCTTCACCTATCTCGGGAGCATCATCGACAAAAAAGGTGGCACTGATGCAGATGTCAGAGCACGAATCGGTAAAGCCAGAGCAGCCTTTCTCCAGTTGAAAAAAGTGTGGAGTTCCAGAGAGCTGTCACAACAAACCAAAGTCCGGATTTTCAGCTCAAACGTAAATGCAGTTCTCCTATATGGAGCAGAGACTTGGAGGTTGACAAAAACCACAATCAACAGAGTACAAATTTTCATAAACAGTTGCCTTAGAAGAATATTGAAAATCCACTGGCCAGAGAAGATCAGCAACGTCAGACTCTGGGATAGAACAGAGCAGATAACAACAGAGAATGAAATTGGACGAAGAAGATGGGGATGGATTGGTCACAGTCTGAGAAAGCCAGTTTTCAGTATCACTAGGCAGGCATTGTCATGGAACCCCCAGGGAAAGAGGAAAAGAGGCAGGCCGAGAAACACCTGGCGTCGAGACCTCCAAGCAGACATCAAGAGACTGGGAACCACCTGGAGTAAAATCGAAGGAGAAGCACAGGACAGGTGTCGCTGGAGGTCTCTCGTCGACGGTCTATACCCTGGGAGGGGTGACATGCGTAAGTAAGTAGTTACACAAACCTCGCTGTAGAACGTACTTTAGGCGCGAAAGTGTGTGTGTTTGTGTGTGTGTGTGTGCGCGCGCGTGCATATGTATGTAAACAAGAAAATCTCCGAAGTTTGCGTACGCACAAGCTTGATTGATTGATTGATTGTACAATTAACGTCCCGACAGCAACAAGGCTTTCTCAGGACGTGCCTGCACTGCTTGTGAAAAAAAACTAAACAGAAAATTGAATGTATGTCGCCAGCCGGTCAAATACATTAAATAAACCTACAACATGGGGCCTAAATAAAGCTAAGACCATTTAGCAACACACATCCAATATCAAGAGCTACAGGCAGTGCAGACAGTAGGGAGAGTTTTAAAAAGGCAAATACAGGTGAATGGACAAAGGGTAGACAGAAACACATGCCCCAGAATAGAGAGAAAAACCCACCCTGTGGGGCTGACCAGGGTGACCCTGGGAACTAAAAAATACCTAACCCCACCCAAGTCCCCCAGGGCAGACCCGGGTGGGGGTCGCACAAGCTTGAAATTAGGAGAGGTGCTTCAGTAAGGGGGTGCCTAGGAGCCCCTCTGAGCATTTTGAAATTGGATGTCTCATTGAAGAGTTAAATGACCGTTTATAGGAAGTTGGCTGACCCACATTAGAGTCCGTTATTTTCATTATATTCACTTACGGTTTTGGATATAGACGGATTGGAGAAAGACATTGGATGAGTTCGTTAGCCAGCTTTGTATCTTGCGAACTTTTTCAGTAAAAATTAATTTTATGAAAAAATCTTTTAAAAAGCAAAAATAAACCCATCGACTTCTGGAGAAAGTCAGACGGTGACGTAAAAGCAGAAATTTCGTCATCACATAGACAGCGATGCAATGCTCGCAAATGAAAAAAGGCTTTTCTTTTCAGTCTTAGAGCAGACACAGATTATTCGCGTATAAACGTCCAACGTGAGCGACAAAATTTAGCACAACTGGTGTTTCAGGGGGTGCATGTGTTTATTGGGCTGCAAAAACAAAACCGGCCATTTGACATAAAAGTCGCAGCTTTTGTAGAAAAATTCAGACTGTTTTAACAGTGAAATCCGACTGAGGCTGATCCTCAGCAAACGGGAGATATGCGCTCAGTGTGTCACAACGTGAAAACGAAACCTTGCAACTTTTGATTTTGGGGGTGGGGGGGGGGGGGGGGGGGGGGGGGGAAGAGTCGCCTTTTGCGGTCTACAGCACAAAGAAAAATACAATGGAAGAAAACGAAACTGACAACGCCATATCAACAATTGAACGAGCTTTTCCAGCGGTGTAAGGCAATTTTTTTTTTTTAAATATCCAGGCGATTGCAAGATGTTGACCAGAGAATAAGTGTATACTTTTCTTTTTAACAGTGGTGTATAATAGAAATAGAAAGTAACTAACTTTATATGAATCTTCATTTTGTTTTACAGATTAACTAATGAGCTATCTGAATCTGCAAAAACAAGAACAGGTTTAGTTTTGTCAGAATTGCGACTCAAGGTTCTTTTGCAAATTGTAACGTACAATATACCGCAAGGTGCACAACAGTGTGAACGCTGCTCTCTTACTGGGATGTTTGCCTTGTTTCTCTGTAGCTTATATGATCACTGTCAATGCACTGGTGTATTTGTTATGTGACTAGAAGTAAGTGTAGGTGGTAAACTGAAAGCAAAATACTAGGACACCATGTGTCAGGCACATTACGCCACTTTTAGCTCCTAAGCACACGCCTTTGGATACGTTCTGTTGATGCAACAAAGTTGAGTGGTGAAGGAATGCACTTTGGGCACAATTGTGGACATTCATTGTTTTCAGACTGTTTTCTCTTACAAACCCGTAATCCAGTCAGTAATACCAGCCATTTTTCAACATGCACTTTTCACTTTCCACCAGATGAAGCCGATATCTGCTCATTATTGTGATCTGTAATAACAGGACACCCCAAAAAGTTCCATTTACTGGAGAACAGCTCAGATACCCTTTATAATTACATTGATTTTCATCATTACAGTCAAAATCACATTTATGCAGGGTTGATAGTCATTACTTTTTTTCTTTAATGAAATAACTTTTCTTTAATTCTGGTAAAAGGTTAAAGAAATAAATTTTCTTTACTTTTTTTGGAAAATTAAAGAAATAAATTTTCTTTAATTTTTCTTTTTAATTAAATAAATTTGCGTTAAATACATGAATGATCATTTATTGCTCAGCTCAGACAAAAAAAAAGTGGCATGCATTTGAAAAGTGACGCGCCACCAGATTTCCTTCTCTACCCACTATCTAAAACACTCTCTGGCCAGATACATGCAGTAGGTATGAGAAGGGGGAAAAAAAAAAAACTCGGAAAATTGCACAGCGCAAGAAAAAGTCATGCGGCTAAAAATGGAACAATTCAGGCTCGTTTGATCTTATTTCGCGCTGCTGACAAATGCACTCATCTGCAAGAGCCATAGATCCTCAAGCACCCCAGCAGTCTTGGGTGGGTAGGGGGGGGTGGCAGGGGGGGGGGGGGGTTGGTGGGTTAATGACGATCTATGCCTACTACTATTAAAAAGGTATGCAAGCACCCGTTCAGGTTTTCACCTGTGCTGTCCAATCGTTGCAGTACCATCTGCCTTCTCACTCCTGAAACGAAACCCACCCAACTGCAAGAGGCATAGATCCTCATGAGCCCCCGTAACTGCGGGGGCTCATGAGGATCTATGCCTCTTGCTGGGATAATCTGCGCTCTTGTTTCGCTCAAGCGAAGTGGATCCCTTAAGTTTTTCACCTGTCCAATCGTTGCAGTACCATCTGCTTTTTTACTCCTGAAACGAAAACCACCAAACTGAAAGAGGCATAGATCCTCATGAGCCCCCGCAACTATGGGGGCTTGTGAGGATCTATGCCTCTTGCTGGGATAATCTACGCTCGTGATTTTCTCAAGCAAAGGGGATCCGTTAAGTTTTTCACCTGTCCAATCTTTGCTGTACGAGTGCCATCTGCCTTCTCACTCCTGAAACGAAAACCACCCAACTGAAAGAGGCATAGATCCTCATGAGCCCCCGCAACTGCAGGGGGCTCGTTAGGATCTATGCCTCTTCCTGAGATAATCTACGCTCGTGATCTTCTCAAGCAAAGGGGATCCGTTAAGTTTTTCACCCAGAGGCATAGATCCTCCAAACTGCCTCAAACCGGCTGCAACTGGGTCAAACCGGCTTTGCGCATTGGCACCTGTTGTTCGTGGCGGATAAACGAACCGAAGCCCCGTAACGAAATTTTTAATGAAAGAAATCGATAATCGTTACTTTTATTTTTTAATTCATTGAATTTTCTTTAACTTTTTAAAAACATTAATGCGTTAAATTTTCTTTAACCAAAAATTTAATTTGTTAAATCGTTAAATCTTCCAACCCTGCATTTATGTACAATTATTATGCACTTTATCTTATAACTATAGATGGTAATTAGATGCACGTCAAATGGAATAAACTGTTCCATTGCCCTCTCATACACACACATTTGAAGATAAAGAATCTTATACCGGTAGGAGAAAGGAGAGAATCTCATGTATTGTTTATGTATGGTCCATAAGCATGGAACTTCTGCAGAGCCTATAGCCATAGCAAATAATATGCAAATCGCCAGATCAATTGCTTAAACCAGCAATAAGATGGTAGTCATGTAGTTTCTCCACCCATCCACCCCAACCCCTTTGCAAGAAATACTTAGAAACGTTGAAACATGTGGATTGTTCACACTACCATCCAGTCAGTGCATGGGCTGATGAAACAAAAAAGCTCACTCTTTTATAAAAAGGTTCAAGCCTGTTATAAGAGTTCACAAGGGATGCCAATGTTAGTCTGAAACACGCTGCCTGCAGGCACTATCATGTGCGTCCCTTGTGAACTCTCGCTGGTATTATCTGGTCATATGAGCAATAACACCGAGACAAGAGGCATTTCTCAGTTTGAAACACGCTGCCTGCAGGCACCAACACGTGTGTTCCTTGTGAACTCTCGCTGGTATTATCTGATCATATGAGCAGCAACACCGAGACAAGAGACATTTCTCAGGCCGCATTCTCAAAAAC
Organism: Semisulcospira habei; assembly: GCA_036245525.1. Classification (NCBI taxonomy): domain Eukaryota; kingdom Metazoa; phylum Mollusca; class Gastropoda; family Semisulcospiridae; genus Semisulcospira; species Semisulcospira habei. The sequence goes on along the minus strand of BTPG01000002.1, from coordinate 184,360,315 downwards.
ATTATATTATAAAAGTTAGTTACTTTTTTTTTGGAAACGCCCGGAATAGTACACACAGGTGATTTGATGAAGAAAATGTGCACTGTCTGTGATAGTATACACACTGAATATCAAAGAGAGCCTTGGTTTAAGGTGCTCCTGACTTAGACGGTCACAAACGTAACATCCTTGGAAAGAGGAGAAAACAAACTATTGCAATGCAAAGTGAAATTATTGTTATTCGGAGTGAGTTGAAAAAGAGTAAAATTTGCATTCTTAGCTTTGGACCCACACAGCTGCGGATACCTACCTTTACTATTCATTGATTCCTGATGGCAAACAATTCTAGGTGAAATATTATCACACAATTTACTAGACATTGTCAGCTGAGACATCATTCACTTGCCTGAAGCAAAATTTGATCTTGGTGGGTTACTTGCATTGTAGAGCGGTGCTAAAGTAACAAACAAAACTAAGGCACCAATAAAGTCTTGTAATTTGAGAATAATAAAAAATCAAATACAATGAAATAAAACTATTTCTGGGGGTGGGTGCACAATAGCCTTCTAAATTAAAAGCATTTTAAAGTTAAAATCATTTTAGTTAACAGAGGTTTTAAACACTTTTAAACTGGTGCACAACATGTTTCTAAAAAAAGTTAACATTTTAGCTAAAAATCGTCTACCGCACTATGTCACCGATATATAAATAGACTGAATGGTTCATTCACAGTAAAGATTTAAAATCAAAAGTATGGAGAGAAAACCCCAACGAAAAAAGAAACACGATTAGCAAAGATGGCTACACCACAATTTATTAATACTTAGGCTTGTTCAGAATATGTAGACACAATTTGCAACTTATTTTTTTCTGATAATGATGAAGCAACGGAAGGTATGACATGAAACAATAGCTGACGAACTAAAAGTTCATAAAAAAAAGAAAAAGTAACACCTACAAGATGGATGTCAATTAAATTTATTGCGTCAAAACACATCAATTCCATTCCAAGATGTCTGCTCGAAGTCCGGTGGAGACTATTTCCAAAACAAACAACAACAAAACATAAAATAGAAAAACAATTTTTCCTTGGCAGAGGAAACAGCCCTGCTGGAGGAATAAGGAAATAATTGCAGCACAATAACAACAAACAAACAAAAAAACTATTTTAAAAAAAAAAGCAGAAATGCTGTGGCTTGAACCATGCCAGTCGTGGTTTCAAAAGTGACATTTTTTTTTTAGCGCACGCCTTACCGACTGCACTCATGTAGCAATGCTGACAATCGAGCTTATTATAGTAAAGTCACGTGTTATGCCGGCTGACCTCTAATAATAATAATAATACTGTTATTATATAGGCGCTTTTTCTCAATTTTGGGGAAATCGACTCAAAGCACCTCTGGCAATATTTCACTTCCCAGGGCTTTTCAGCCCTTCTCAGTAAATCTCCAACGCTAAAACCGATGTTGTTCGTCATTATATTCCATCATAGGATGCAATGATCTCTATTTTCTTCGCTGATGTTGTCGAATTCAATGAAGCGGCCAATTCAAAATGGCTCCCATTCAGTTTTAAATGTGTTTTAGCATGTGTAGAATAGCTCTGAGCACATCTAAAGTTACAAGCGAAAATCACCGCTAAAACAGTGTCAAAACTTCTGTGCACCACATCTAAGTGTGCCAAGCATGATTTTAAAAACGATTTTAAATTTTCACTTTTAAAACTGTTTTAAGAGTTAGAAGCCTGTCGTGCACCGCATCTAAGTGTGCCAAGCATGATTTTAAAAACGATTTTAAATTTTCACTTTTAAAACTGTTTTAAGAGTTAGAAGGCTGTGCCCCCAGGTCTCTGTTCAACATGATATAATTTACAGCAGCACATCACGTACAACATGTAATAATGTATATCTTAAAACAAGCATTGCAGCATGAAATTCACACTACAGTACAAAGTGACTGTCAGAGCTAAAAATAAAATCAATTTTTGGGTTATAGGTTTCATTACTGTCAGCATCTCTCCCAAGTGTCCTTTGCTATTAAGCACAAGCCTGCTAACTACCATAAAACATAATATACATGTATAATCTGCAGTTGTGTTGTATTTTCTTGTCAACATTGATTCGTGTGTTATAAGATGCCACAAAATATAACTTAATAATCATGACAAATTGCCTGGGCATTTTCCAATAAACTGATGCAATGATAGAAATAGGTCAGCAAAACTTAAATGACCTTGTGCACATGGCCACTGGCCACAAACTGGCTGCATGCACAGGGGGGTTAACCCATTTAGCCCCGACGACCTACAGTAGGAGACAGATCGACCATGATAATTCAGAGTAGTGCCAGATTAGTTTGGCAACTGGTGGCACCAAGCTAATATGGCACTACCCTTGAATTATCATGGTCGATCCATCTCCTGAAACTATTATCATGGTCGATCCATCTCCTGAAACTGGTTGACAGTCGCTAAGTGACAACTCCAAAATCTGCAGCCATGGGGTAAATTGGGTTAAAATAGATGTGCACCTGGTACTTTGAGCAGCTCTGGTGCAACAGTGCTGACAATGTGTAAATTCAGACAGCTAGCACCAGCTGTGTTGGGACATGTACACATCAGTGGGATATTGTGGATGGGGGTAGTTCAGTATGAGGTTTGTTGGGTTGCATGCCCCGCATCTTGTAGTAGTCCGTCACTTGCTTGGGCACTTCGGCCAGCACACACCTGGCTAGCTCCACTGAGCTACTCTGTAAAATTAAAACAAAACCATCAGTGTTACGATATCCACAAAATTAAGAAACACGAGAGAACAAGTAAAGAAATCAGAAAACAGGAATTCAAACAAGTTCACCTATCACCAACACAAAAACAGTGAAGTTCTCATTCAGTAAAAGTGCATTGTTCTGCATATTTAACTTACAAGCACCAACTTTTGGTCACAGCAGACTATCACTACTCTAATGGTGAAACGAGCAGGATACCATCAAGAATCGTTAAAAAAATCTGAATGACAATTTCACTCAAATTACTTTTTAACTGTAGTTCATTCATGCAATTTTGGAGTCAGCAACATTTGGTTTTTTACTCTTGAATAGTTTAATGATAGTAGAATTTGACCATGATTGCTTACAAAAATACCAGTAACACGTGGCCATCATTTTCAAAATGATGACCATACGCCTGTTTTCTTTAGCTAGGGGTGGCAAACAATATCAGGCACCAGGCTGCTGAAATTATCAGTGATAAAACAAACATATATTTGGAAAGCCAAGAAATTACTCTTTTCAAAATAAGTAGGATTCCATTTAAAAAATGCACAGGTTTTTCATGAAAATTATTTTTTGTCAACGTCATCATTCTCTTCTCTGAATTATTCAATATTCCATACTTGTGCATGCAGTTAAGAAAACTATAACGGTGATGAGAAACTACTTTTTCACGAATAAAGCATGATCTTAGTCTTGACAGAATGACACGTATTTCACTAGACATCAGGCAAACATGGTTGCCATATCCAAGATGGCCCTGTATGACAACCCTAACCTTAGGAAATGTGATCCCTCTTATCTTCTGCAACAGTCAGTAAGAAGTAACCAGGTGTTGATGACACGACAGAATCATCGAGGTACCAACATGACAGTTCTAAGGGTATTCAGTGGAACTGTCATTACAACACTAGATAGAAAAGACATGCTTCTTTGTCAACTGACTGTAATGACTTTTCATTGTACACTGTACGTGTATTACCATGTTAGCATCAGATTTATAAATATATAAGAACTCACACAGTTCCTATTTTTCAACTGTTACATCTGACTCAACCTGTAATCTGTATTTAGTCAGTTCATTTGACATATAACATTCATCTTTTGAATGACAATTTCTTGTAAAGTGTATCAGCCGCATACGTGGGTAGTTCTGTGAAATAGTGGACCACAGGGAGAACCTATGAGAATCACAAGACATCACTACGTATCCTTGAAAGGAAAATTTCTGCTTTTCTGTGCTCCACCGTGTTTTTCATAGACCGACTTGATCACTTGTCTTCACAGTTGGTCTGCTAAACTGAATGGTAGATCTGTCAGTTGTGTGTGAAGTATCAGTGCATGTACTCTGACCTTGTATGGCTGGGGTGAGAGATGCCTCAACAGACTAGCACTAGCAGCAGTTCTCAGGAGGGAACAGAGATGTTTTAAGACAGACTGAAATGTTTTCTGCTGGTGGTTGGTGTGCACACCGAAAAGTGTACTGTGCCTGTACAAAAATTTTGTTTAGAGACTAGGTATGCCCACATATAGGTAGTATCGCCCATAATTTCAGACCGTAAACACATAAAAAAACATAAAAACTGATATTACTGTTGGAAAGAGTACATAAAAATGTGTAGTCAAGCAAAATTTTCAAGCTCTATCTTTTAAAGTTTATGAAAAAAAAATACAAAGTTGTCGAAAATTTGATGATTTGCGCATTTTATAAAATGCTAACTGCATAATCTCTAGACCAACAATATTCCCACGTGTTGTGCTGATTAAACCCAATACTTAGTTTGTACTGATTTTTTAAAAACAAATACAACTTATATACTTGTATAATGGCTGAGGAGTGTGGCAACAGACATTCATTACATATCGATTCTGTGCTTACAGTCCTGATTATTTACATGTGTGGTCTTAATCTGGAGGAGGTCATTCAGAGTTTAGTGTGTAGCCATGTATGGGCGATAAGGGGGAGAAATGTCAGGTGGGGGTTTTGGCTGGTGGCAAAGATATATCGCAATTTACTGGCGTCCACGGTCGGTCCGATTATTTTGGGGATCCGAAATCCCTTCCACACTATATCCAGGATCATGATACAATGAAGCGCGATATAGCGAGTCACAGCTGTACTAGCAATCTACACTTGTACATTTTCTGCGACACAGGAGTAGCATGTTTGCCAGACCCTGACAAAAGGGGCAGAGCCTAAATCTTCGTGCCACTAAAGTGGATCGGTCTTTTACACACAATAACACCAGATTAATGTTTTGTGTTGAATACATGGCTTACACATTTCAAAGAAACAAATTACAAATCTTTTGATGTTACTTTTATTCCATTGCGCATTATTTTGCTAATATGCTACGAGAAATGCTGATTGTGGCATGCTGGATTTGTGACATAATCATAATGATGGTGGGTGTAAACAGATGTGTGTGGTGTTGAGCAGCTTCAATAATTGCTTTGAAAATAACATCGAAAATAACAGAAACATCAACAAACATGTGTATATTTCAATGATATGTTTAGTACACTGCATATGATTACACAACTAAAAACATGTACCGGCCAAAACCATGTGTCAAAGCATGCTGTCAGGGACACTAAAATCTTGAAATGCAAGGCTGTGATGTGAAGCGATCCACTTTGGTTACCAAAAATAGCCGTTATGCCCGTTCACTTTCTGAAATGTGATACCTATTTCTAAAAACAAAATCTCGCAATATTTGACATGAACGAACATGACTGAAACGCGGAGGGATACAAGCATGACCCATTTTCCTCACTAGTGCATTTGAGTGGAAAATATTGTTTGCACACAGTGGTTTCTCCACATGCTGCATGCGTTGCACCCATTCACATCAGAGCTGGTTACCGCACAGAAAGCTGCTCTGAATAACTACGTCAGCTACCAGTGGTTCAGATGTCCTTTATTTTGATAAATAACACACAAGTAAGGCAAAGCCCTTGTGGCTCACATGTATGACCAATCTACATAAGTGTGACCTTGACCTTTCCAATAGGTCACAGAAATGAGCATGCATGCAAGTGTTGAAACATAAGTAAAGGGTTGGCTTTTGTACCAGTGAAATTCAAGTTTTCTCAAAATGTATGCATTTTTCACACACTTGTTGACCCTCCCTGACCCTTGACTTTTGTGAGGGGGTGACTAAAGTAGCATGCATAGAAAGGTGTCATCATCAGCTACCTTTATGCCAAGTTTGAAAAGTTTGCAAACAACTTTGATAAAAATTTCAATTCTATCAAAAACTGACATTTTTCACACTTGCTGACCTGTGACCCTTGACTTTACAAGGGGTCATCAAAAGTAGTCTTTGAGAAAAAATAGTTTTGGTCAAAATATGGCTCTTTTGACCTATTTCTGGACCCCAATGACCCTTATGAAGGGACCACTAAGTTAGTATGTGTCACGACCCCGCTTCCGGGGTGCGAACTATGAGTACTGCCACTCGAGACACACCCAACCCACACTAACACAAACCTAACACAAACACCAGAGGAACAATGACGACGACATTTATTAAATAAAACCCTAACAATAACCAACTATTCTCACACAGCCACGCGTTCACACCTCACATTCACACTCGCACACGTCCGAACCCCTCACCCTGAATATCTATACACAATACAAAATAACAACAAAATATATAATAATTAAATATCCCTAATAAAATACAAACGAACAATATATAAATAAACTACTATCCTTACTAATAATATAAAAGAGAACAGGCTGAAAGGCTTAAACCATACGCCACCGGACCCCACCGGAAGCACAAGCGTCAAGCACTGACGCCAGTTAAGACCAAAGCCTTTGCTTCCGCTGAGTCTCTATCACAGCACGTGGCTCCTTAAGTAATACAATAGTTCAAATAGTACAATATCAACTATATGAACCAAATACGCTTGCTTACTAACTCAAATAAAGATCGAGAAAAAATGAATACAATCTGTATGCTACTATATCTCCCCAGCGGGATCACGAACAACAAGTTCGAACTAAACTAACGCTCTAGCAAACTAGGCGTTAACAGCAAAAGGTTCTTTTGACTAGCACGTCTCAGAATACACAAGGCTCCTTTAACTAGCAACGTTTCAGAATAACCAATATCACATATACAAATGGAGACTAAACAATATCGCATACGCAAATGGAAGCTAAACAATATCACATATGCAAATGGAGCAAATGTCCTTAGTATAACTGAAAGTTGAATAAATATATTTCACATCACGGGACCTTCTCGCCGGAAGCACAACCGTTAAGCGCAGCTCAACTCGACGCTCTTGCTTCCGCAATAAGGTCTTCCGAAACACCGTTAAATAATACAAAAACTCAAAATGTTACTGTGACAGAGCTCCTCTCACAATACAGTCACTACGAGGAGATGAAATAAAGATCACAATGTATGACGTTCTTTACAAGATTATATGCAAACAAAACATCGCTTAAACAAACAAGTTAGGAATATTTAAACGGGACGACCCAACCTGACTAAACGAGGCGCGCCGCGACACCTCGCAACGGTACTCAGGTTCGGAATCGTAGCCCCACAAGGTGGAGTGACAACGTCAGCCTCCACTCTCAGTACACCACTGGGTTAGGATATGAACCCGTCGGAAATAGGATGCACTAAAACACAGGTGCAAAAATACACACAAATAACTAACAAAAAAAGATAAGATAATCACATCACCCTTCCCGCAACTTTAATTACTGTCTTTTGTATTCCCTTCACCTCTCTCCCACAACAGTAAACTCAACCAACATATTCCCTTCACCTCTCTCCCACAACGATGAATTCAATCTGAACACATTCCCTTCACTTCTCCCACAGCGAGAAACTAACTTCAACAAAATACATATTTACAATCGCATCACGCTCGCCGCAACAATAAATTCAACCTCAGCAGAATATATATCTACACGTCACCACCTGACTCACTTCCAATATTTACACTAACCATATGCTAAATAGTAAAATAGCTTCAGACGCCTGCTCGGCGTTAAACCCCCAATAACTAATCCGCTGCTAGATAATCTAGGTACTACAAAATAGCCCTCTACTTCCTATTCTTTTATTCTACACCTGCCCCCCAACACGCTAGCCAAAATTATAATACAGAACAAGCAAACACAAACAAATCCCCCGAGCAAATGGCCACTAGAGAACTGTTGCGTGCACTCACTGTCATCCGTGAAGACGCCCCGGCTAAGACGAAGACAAACAAGACAAGACAAGACAAGCCAGGGGTAATGTCGTTGCAGCTCTTCTCTTCTCTCTCCTTCCTCGGACAACAGCTCCGGGGACGACCCGAACCTATCGCAGGGACGATACAAACGACCGACACAGCTGCTTGTGGCTTCCAGCAAATGGCGAACCATGCCTAAAACACCACCCTCGGAGACTTGCTCGTAAAGCGACCAACTCGTTCGCAGTTGGAAAAGCGACTGAATAGTAATTTGGAAAACTTTAGGTTGGCAAAAAACACTCACTACATCACGTGATGAAAATTTACGTGAAACAGGTACCACCCGATGGCGTTCAGACTGGGTGGCCACGTGTGGTACGCCAACATCCAAACTGTCGTACGGCAGCAAATACTCGTGTTCAGGCCAAATACTACACACCTACGCTATCGTTACCCAGTGACTAACTGAATCCTGTCACCCCTCTAAACTTACTCTCCTACAAAAATAGGCGAAAAAAATCAGTGTCGTGACAGTATGCATAACAAAGTCTTATCATCAGCTACCTTTGTGCCAAATCTGACTGATAAGTATCATCAGCTACCTTTGTGCCAAATCTGACTGATAAGTTGGCAAAAACTTTTATAAAAACTATGATTCTATCAAAAAATGTCATTTTTCACACATTTGCCGACCTCCTGTGACCCTTGAACTTTCCAAGGGTTCATCCAATTAGTATGCATAGAAAGGTCTTACCATCAGGCATCTTTGTATCAAGTTTGGCTTTGAAGTTGAAAATAGTATTTGAGGAGAAACAATACGTGTCAAAACATGGCTGTTTTTAACCCTTTCTGGACCCTGTGACCTTGACCTTTGAGAGAGGTCACTGAAATTGGTATGTTTAGAAAGGTTTTACCACAAAGTACCCTTGGGCCATGTTTGAAGACTGAGGCTTGAATAGTCTCCGAGAAAATGCCAAGGTTAAAACCTTAGTATTGGCAAACAAAAATTTAGTATCGATTTACATGGTACAAGACTTGCATGTAACGCACGCAGACTTGCCCCCAGTCGTACGCACAGACTCTTGCACAACAGACGCATACACCGCCACTGACTCAGACGGACGCATTCATGCGGTAAAAACTCAACACACGGGCTCCCTTTCTAACGTAACTTTTATACAAAATAAACAATATAAGAAGAATGTTGTCGTGATCACCGAAATGTGGCTCCGCTCAGCTGGCGATGAACCCATCATCGCCAGCGTCACTCCGAGTGGCTACCGCCTGGCCTCCTTCCCGCGTGCTTCCAGAGGGGGTGGCAATGCCATCATCTACAGGGACTGTCTTTCTGCTCACCTCTCCTTCTCTCAGTCTCTCCCTTTTGCTCATCCCTCCTTTGAATCTGTCAAGGCCGTAGCAACACTCCCTGGCCAGTCCCTCATCTTCTCATGTATCTATCGCCCCCCTCCAAGCTCTCAAAACAAACTCACAAACTCCATGTTCCTCACTGAGTTCGACCTCCTCCTCCACCATTACAGCACACGACCCGGAAAACACATCCTTCTTGGCGACTTTAACTTCGACTTCGACAAACCCGACCACCCTGACACAAAACGCCTTTGCATGTCACTTTCAAACCACAATCTTACACATCACTAAACCCACCCACCGACTCGGCCACACCCTTGACTGGATCATCACCCGCACCTCCGATCAACTCTTCCTCGACTCCGACACCTCTTCTGTGCTTCCCTCTGACCACCTCACTATTCTCGTCACCCTCAACCTACCTCCCCCGAAAAAAACCAAGCTCTTTGTCTCTCGTCGCAAACTAAAATCTGTCAACCGAGAGAACTTCTTCGACGAAGCTGTCGACCTTCTCTTGGACCCCGCCCCCTCTCCCGATCTTGCATCCCATTTTGATTCCTCCCTTCAAAAACTTCTAGACACCCATGCCCCTGTCACCACCTGCTCCATACCCAACCGACTCCCCTCCCCCTGGCTCACTGACGTCATAGCTGAGGCCAAGCGCGAGCGTCGACAAGCAGAACGCTGCTGGCGCTCATCTGATCTCACCGTTCAAAGAGAGATCTTCCAAACCACCAGATCCACAGTCTGCAGAATGATCTCCGACTCCAAACGTAAACACCTTCAAAACAAAATCCTGGAATCCACTTCTTCCAAAACCCTCTACGCTACCATGAACACACTTCTAGGCACTTCTAAAGACTCTCCTCTTCCCAACACACACAGCAAAGAAGAACTTCCGTCCGCTTTTTCCTCCTATTTCTCCGACAAAATCCAAACTCTGCGCAACACACTCGACACTCTGCCTTTTCCGCCTTGCCTTCCTGATCCCCCCTTTTCCGGCACTCCCCTCTCATCCTTCCGCCCCGTCTCTCAGAACGAAGTCCTCAAGACCATAAAGTCCATGCCTTTCAAAATCTGCGAACTAGACCCCCTCCCAGCTTCTCTCTACCGGGACGGCCTCCCAAAACTTTTGCCCTTCATTACCGACATCATCAACACATCTCTAGAGAACGGCTCCGTCCCCGATATCTTCAAGTCCGCCATCGTCCGTCCTCTCCTCAAAAAACACAACCTCGACCCAAACGAACTCAAGAACTACCGCCCAGTCTCCAATCTCTCTTTCCTGTCCAAGCTTCTTGAGAAGGTTGTCCTCAACCAACTCAACCTCCACCTCGCCGACAACAACCTCCTCAGACCCTTCCAGTCTGCCTATCGCAAACATCATAGCACTGAAACAGCCCTTCTACATATCCTAAACGACCTGCTTCTCTCCACCGACTCGGGCAACATCTCCCTTCTTACACTACTCGATCTCTCTGCCGCCTTCGATGCCATAGACCACTCTATCTTCCTCCACCGACTTCACCACTCTTTTGGCATCACTGACGTGAAAAACTGGATGACAGCAAACAAGCTCAAACTGAACGACGACACAACGGAAGCCATGCTGGTAGGCACTCGCCAGAAACTTTCCCAGCTCCCTCCCTCTCTCCACCTTCAACTCGACAGCACCCTCATCTCCCTCTCTGACTCGGTCAAGAACCTTGGCGTTATCCTCGATTCCTCTCTTTCCATGACCAGCTTCATCTCCGCCATGGCCCAGGCATGTTATTTCCACCTCCGCCGCATCAGTCAGATCAGAAAATACCTCACAACCGAAGCTGCCACCAAACTCGCCGTCTCTCTCATCTTATCTCGCATTGACTATTGCAACTCTCTCCTTTCCGGCCTTCCTCACTCCACCACTCTAACTCTCCAGCACGTCCAGAACAATGCTGCCCGCCTCGTCCTCAGAAAGAAAAAATCCGACCACATCACTCCCCTGCTCAAGCTCCTTCACTGGCTCCCCATCCCCCAACGCATCCAGTACAAGATTCTGTCTCTCTGCTACAAATCCCTGAACAACTACGCTCCTACCTATCTCTCCAACTTAATTCACCCCTACACTCCTTTCCGCTCCCTCCGCTCCGCCTCCGACCCTCTCCGCCTCCTCATCCCCCGCACCAAACTCAGCACTTTCGGCCCCCGCTCCCTCTCAGTATACGGTCCATCCACCTGGAACACTCTCCCACTCTCTCTCCATCAGAAACACTCTCTCTCCTCCTTCCAGACCGCCCTCAAAACTCACCTCTTTCAACAGTTCTAGCACTATATCACCACACTCCCCACCCCAAGCTGACTGTCGTAATGTATTTTCACTATTTGTGGTATGCGAGTCATTGTCTAAAGCGTGCGCATGCATGTGCGAGTTGTGAGTGCGCGCTTAGAGTTATAATTACTATAAGATAAGCGCATTATAAATACCGTAATTATTTTTATTAATTATAATGCTCACAAACTATCACAACTATATACACCACTTCTTTCCCAATACCAGCACCTTAACACCACATCCACATACACAAAATCACTGCCAGGCTAGGTATTAGTTTCTCACTATCCAACCTGTTTGTTGTTCTCGCCTGGTTACGTTAGTCCTTTCACGTCTAGGCGTGCAAGTCCTCGTACGCTCCCAAGTTGTCCCGTCTCTCGTATCGTAGACGTCCTCATAGCTCGTACCATATCTTCGCTGTGACCCAAGTGTCTTGGCACTGGCCACTCACTCCCCGAGTGAAGAACTGGAGATATGACCTCGCGTTAGGTCCTGGTGACTGACGTCTCGGCATCCGTTGCTCTCTCTCTCCAACAAGCACTCTAAACAACAAGAAGGTCCCAAATCGTAACACTTGCTAAACACACAACATATTGGACCATATGAGAAACATTACGTAACCTGGCTGATACAAATAACTCACACATTCATTCACACACACACGTGCTTCATAACCCGAACTACTTTCATACCACCCCCATAACTGTACAACTACATTGAAACAGACTATAACCTAACACTCTTCCCATGCACTATTCTATACACTGGAAAAGACTATGCTTAACCAACCAAGTACTACCTTCCTAATGACTTAGGCATACACATCCCATATCTCTTAGTTATCCATCTCGGTAAATAACTATATACGAAAACCACCGGTTACCTCACTGAATTCCAAACCAACATAACTGAACCAAACCGGTCAACACTATACAACCAAATTACTCTTACCAATGCATACCGTCTCTAACTAAACAACTATCAATAATACATATATAGAAACATACCTGAATTCTAGGTTTCAGAGTCTTGGAATACAGGCTAGGTATCTCACACACATCTGTCCAAGCTGACAGTAAAGCCCCGTACTAATGTAACTAGACCTCTGACAGACTGAACTTTCACCTAGAACTCACTAAAACTCCCCGTGTTAAACATTAAACATTCCTTAGAAATTCCACGTGGGCCACGGGCCTCACGGATTATCGGCACAAAACAAACTGTTGACAACTACTGTACCGTACTAAACCTACAGTGTGAACACTATGCATGAGCATAGAGTTTTATCACATTGCACACTGATGTAGCCGATGGTGAATGAAGCAAAACACAAAAAAGAATTATGGTGATCTGTATGGTAAACCGTTCTCGAGATATAGCGTAAAATGTGCCCTTTAAAATGTCCACGTTCTGACCCAAAATCGTAAAATTGGGAGAAATGGCAAATTTAGGCTCTTGTATGACTCGAACTACAAGTCGCACAGAGTCCAGACTAGGTACACACACTCCGACCACAGTGTAGATTGTGCCTAATTTTTTCTGCGCTTGTACTACAAATGCACATCCTGTGGCAGGCTGTTAAAAACGCTGAATTTTGAAAATCTACCAATAGTCCGATCTTTTATGGCAGAATCATGCATTATGGCCAATTGCTCTGAAATTTGGCATGGTGGTATCAAATCGTGATAGAAGAAAATTACACACATGGGGCATCAAAGATTTTGCTTAATGTTACCATGGCAAACAACATTAAAAATGATTGATTGTACATTGATTGTACATTGCTTAACGTCCCGACAGCAACAAGGCTTTCTCAGGACGTGCCTGCATTGCTTGTGAAAAAAAACTAAACAGAAAATTGAATGTATGTCGCCAGCCGGTCAAATACATTAAATAAACCTACAACATGGGGCATAAATAAAGCTAAGACCATTTAGCAACACACATCCAATATCAAGAGCTACAGGCAGTGCAGACAGTAGGGAGAGTTTTAAAAAGGCAAATACAGGTGAATGGACAAAGGGTAGACAGAAACACATGCCCCAGAATAGAGAGAAAAACCCACCCTGTGGGGCTGACCAGGGTGACCCTGGGAACTAAAAAATACCTAACCCCACCCAAGTCCCCCAGGGCAGACCCGGGTGGGGCAACATTAAAAATGACCGTTACCATATCCTATGTATTCCGATTGTTTGGGTGAGAGAAATAACATTTTGCAATCTTTACCACGGATTTCAGGTCGTCCATCATTTAAATAGAAAACAAAATCAAAATTACTGGTGAGCACTCACCCACCATTGACAGAAAATGCGTTATAGCTGTTTATGGAATAAACTTTAAAATTGCTTGAGTTTTGTTTCTCAAACAAAGACCCTTCAGTGATAGTATATTCGCGGTACTCGGCAGAAACACAGCTGCTTGAAGGATGAACAAGTTAATTTGTACAGACCGTGTTTCTGCTTCATATGGTTGCCACGACAACCATATTTAAACTTGAGAAAGATTTGTGTATGTATTACTATATTCGAGGTCAAATTATATGGAAATTGTGATCATAAAAGATCCAAACCGTTCTCTAGGCTAAATGAGATTTGCAGAAACCATACAGTTCAGTCCTGACCATTGCCAACTGATGTGTTGCTAATTCCGTTACACTTCTTGTAACAGAGCCATTTAATCCGATACTGTTGCATACTCTTCACAAGGGCAGGTCTAAATGGTCAAATTTATGAAAAATAACTCAGATATAAATTTATGTGTTACAATGGAATGTGGAAACAAAAACACACCTAAGCCCTTTCAAATGTAGTTTCCATGGCAACTAGTGTTTTTTTTTAATGTCTAGAACCATCTGTAATGATGTTTTACAGTCTGTTTCTGGAATCAGTATGTTTGGTCGATCCAGTTGTAGTTGGTAAATATTCCTTAACAAGATGAACTGTTATATTTAAAAGCAGCATGTCTAACATGAAGGTCAAGGTCGCAGCCTAGATCTATTTAAATATATGGTCTAATTCTACTTCAGCAACATTTTCTCTAAACTGTTCTTCAAACCTGCTTCCTGGTGGTTCAAGTCATTACTGTTGTAAAAGAAAGAACATGACAAGTCATACCAGTGTTTTTTACTTAAATGTCAAGGTCACAATATTGACTGTATTTTCAGGCAATTTCCTGAAAACTGTTAGACCAATTTAAAACAAACACTATGGATTGGTATTCTGGAACAAGAACAAGTTTGCAATAATATTATAAATTTTTTTACATTGATGTCAAGGTCATATCCATTCTGTTTCTCCCGTTGATTCTCTTAATGATTTTTGTATCACAATTAGACCACTTTGTTTAAGATTGTGCATGACTTGACTCATTACTACAAAGTTTAGTTTCAACAAATGTTACGCCGTCTACTTCCAGGTTAAGGTCACAACAAGGACAATTTTATTGTCATCTTGTTTATTACAATTTCAAAAGAAGGTTTAAGTCAGTTTTAAACCCAAATGTGATTGGTGACAGTGATATGTATTACATAAGTTTTCTTTGACAAAGAGCAATGACACACAGAATAAGTTTATGACAATACGTTTGTTTCTAGCAGCGTTTCATGCCCAAACACTCCCTCACATCTTTCCACCAACAGCCAAATGAGAGCTGTGGCCATGAGGCAAAAAAAAAAAAAAAAAAATGTACAGACACTCACTCATACTAATAGTGTTTAAGTGAGAGCTGGCTACACGCAGAATCTCACAGTTTTAGAAAAAAATATTAAATAACGATTTTTATTTTTAAAAAAGTGAAAAAGTGAATACAAGATGGCTGCAATGACCATGACCCTACATCGCAATGATAAATTTCTCGCACTAAACACTTTATACCTATCACAATTATTACGATACCAAATCTGAAGCAAACCGGTCAAATGCTTTTGGATATAATTATGGTCTAAATGGATCTTAAATAAATATGACTACTATAGCCTTGACCTTTCATACAGTAACCTAACTGTTTATAATAACACTACAAGTTACCAAGGACTATCATTTCAGTAACAAGTACTATCACTAGCTCATGTTTCAGTCAAGTTACTTAGTTATTGGTTTTTAATGCCGAGCAGGCGACTAAAGCCATCTCATGGCGGGAAGGGTAAAAGTCTGGTCAGCCAGATTAAGAGAAAGGTTTTAAAACATGATGAAAATACAGTTTAAAAGTAAGCTTAGCATAAAAAGTCACACAGGTCAATGGTACATCTCTATAGACTTCGGAAGGTCATAAGAACAGTCAGATTTATATAGACTACAGAGACTTAAATTTTGTAAAACAAATTGGCTTCCTTTAGAAAGCTGAAGATTTTGTCCGGGGGAACGTCCCGAAACAAAACCTTCAAAGAGTCTGCTGTATAGTGTTTCTGACTGATGTCGATCAGGTCAACACATGATGTCAAGAAGTGCTTCACCGAAAATGGCTTGTCACAGGCAAAGTACCAGGGGCATTCCTCCCCTTTCAATAAGGAGTGCGTGAAATAAGTATGGCCAATGTGAAGATGAGCAAGGACAGTTTCCTCACGGCAGCTGCCACAGCGGTGAGGTAAACTGTCGAACACTTTAGGATGAGGTTCACGGAGCCTGTTCGCCTCTTCCTTATCACACTCAGTCTGCCACTCACGAGATATATAGGCACCAATGGCGGGCTTAAAATCATGAAAAACAGTCTCAGCCTCACAGGTACGATCAATGCGGGCCCTGTTGGCCGCAGAATCCGCGATTCTGTTGCCTTCAATGCCCACATGACCGGGAACCCATATGTAAATGATATCATAGTAATCTGCCATGAGGTTGGCATACAGTTTCCTGATCTGGACTAGGAGTGGTAGCTCAGTTCCGGTACCCTTCAGAGCCTGAAGGGCTGACAAGGAATCAGACAATATTAAACAGTTCTTCTCACTGCTCTGGTACGCATGTTTAAGAGCAAGCAGAACTGCCTGCAACTCTGCGGTGGTCCTGAGAAGAATGCACAATGTGAAACAAATATGTGACCCCCTCTCACGAAATCAATCTTAACTTGCAGCGAGCCGATCAGCACTACACGCAAATATTCACAACACATAATATGTGGTGGGGTCAATCTGGGTCATTTTCACTTTTTTGCAGAAATGTATTCTACATACACCAAAGAATCGTATGGTTAAATCTTTATCATAAAAAAGTCATTAAATAGGTTAAAATGATTTTAAAAGTCTGTGCTTGGCCTCAATTATGCTGCACACAGAAACTTTGCAGGCTGTTTTCTCAAAATGGCCAGCGGAGGCTTTAACCACTTTAAACACTAATAACTTCTACATTTTTTGCATTACAGCATACAGTCATATATCAAATTAATCAGCAAAGACTGTAGTTTTCAGAAATGTATATATGTCAAAACATCCAAAATGCGAGTTAAGACTGATTTTGTGAGAGAGGGTCACATATGATTGCCACGGCCTTGACCTTCACGGAAAGGGTGCCACTCATGCACAAAACAATTTCCATTAGTATAGTGTATTGCTATCTCAAGTCTGGAATAAGTTAATTATACTTTT
The DNA here is from genome assembly GCA_036245525.1 of Semisulcospira habei. NCBI lineage: Eukaryota > Metazoa > Mollusca > Gastropoda > Semisulcospiridae > Semisulcospira > Semisulcospira habei. The sequence goes on along the minus strand of BTPG01000002.1, from coordinate 184,343,109 downwards.
TCAAAGATCTCACTTGAAAAGACCGAAAACAAACATTGTCGACGTGACCTTGACCTTCACTAACAATGGCTTGATTTTGTTAAGTACACTTTCATTTATCAAAGACTACCATCTTGTACGGTTTGAGTCATATCGGTTCAATGGTTCTAAAGATATTGACCTAAGAAAAATATATGAATTGAAAACAAAGATGGCCACCACAACCTTGACCTTGCACATTAACATTTAAAATATCTACTATTTCACCAAGTTTGAACCAAATTAGTCGAACAGAATCGGAGACTTTACATAAACAGACCAAAACCAAGTATGGCCGACGTGACCTTGGCCTCACAGGAAGGGGTTAGCAAAATGTTATCATGGCAGTTTCTCTTAAAGTGAACAATTTAAAAATAGTTATGAGCCAAGTCACTGAACATGTTTCACTGATATCGTCTACAATTGGTACCTGGAAAAATACATTGTATAAACTTAGGTATTTTGATTCCATATGTTGACCCAGGACCTTTCAGAGAAATCACCCAAATTAGTATGCACAGGCATATCTTATTATAAATAATTTGTAAGATCTTATTATAAATAATTTGTAAGCCTGAGATCAGTAAGAGTTTGCCTGAAAGCAGGCATTATTATGTATGTGTTGACCTCTTGTTCCCTTGACCTATCAGACTATACTAATGGTCAAAACTTAAGGGCCACCCCACTTTTTGTGTCATTGTTTATCATCGCAAGAACGCTAATAAAATGCAATGTTCTTTCGATCCAAATGGGATAAAAGTTGACCCTTAGACAGTCCACTGTAAGGGAACAATAAACAACAATTCATCAATTTCCACGAACGTGTCAAATGCACGTGAAACATCATCAGTTTTTGTGAAAAGCTGTGCGATATTGGCATGCGTACCAAAGGCAGGTAGGTGGAAAAACTCGTTAAAGTCGTGATGCACATGCTAAAGGGGTCAGTCGTGAACACTGAGCACTTCTGTTTCGCTACAAATACCGGTACAGTAGGGGCATAATTGTCACTTTCCTAACCATGCCACCACGACAAAGCGTAACGCCAGTAGATCAAGGCCGGGCGCTAGCATGGCTGTAGGATGGAATGTCCGGACAAGAAGTTAGGAGACGTTTTGGGGTGTCCCATTCAGTGATTCAGAGGCTGCTGGCACGATTCCAAGAAACTGGAAGGGCAGAACGATGACCCTGATCAGGATGCCCGCGCTGCACCAGCAGAAGGGAGGACAGATACCTCTGTGTGGCGGCTCTGCACGACCGAACTGTCACGTCAAACACTCTGCGACGTCAACTGATGCAAGCTGCAAATGTTAACATCAGCAAAAGCACAGTCTGCCGACGTCTGCGCGAAATTGGCCTGACTTCATGCAGAGCAGCAGTGAGAATACCCCTCACTCCAGCTCATCGAAGAGCCTGGTGTCGTCAACATGTGAGGTGGAACAGACTCCAGTGGACTCAGGTTCTGTTTACTGATGAGTCACGGTTCACTGTGTCCTTCAACGACGGCAGGGTGAGGGTCTGGAGACGCCAGGGCAAGCGATTCACGGATGGATGCGTCCAAGAGGTGGATCACTACGGAGGAGGCTCAGTCATGGTCTGGGCAGCTCAGGCTTCAGCAGGAAGGCAGGACTCCCCCCCCCCCCCCCCCCCCCCCCCCCTCCACGTCATCCGAGGCACCCTGACTGGACTGCACTATCGGGACGAGATTGTGCATCCCCTCATCCAGCCAGCTCTCCAAGCCATAGGTGACAATGCTGTTCTGCAGGACGACAACGCTTGACCTCATCGTACCCGTGTGGTGGATGAGTACCTTGAGCAACGAGGCATCATGAGGATGGAGTGGCCAGCTCGTTCACCTGATCTGGCTTCCATCGAGCACCTCTGGGACATGCTGGGGCAACGTGTAGTCAGCAACCATCCCCACCTCAAGGCGTCCCCCAGCTGACTCGGTTCCTGCATCAAGAGTGGGAAGCGATCCCACAACATGTTCTCCGAACCCTGGTGTGCTCCATGCGTCAACGCTGCATTGAATGCTTGGCTGCAAATGGTGGGTACACTTGCTACTAACTGGACCAGTCTTGCGTGACTTTTCAAATGAGGGGTGGGTGAACATTCTAACGTACTGCTGTTGTTACAATTGCTTGATTTACTCAAAACTTAAATGAAATTGTTACTGAATAAATTAGCAAAGTATTGACTCCAAGTATTGTTACATTATTTGTGTGGTGTAGTCGGTGTGTCTGCGATAAAAAGTGGCCCTTAAGTTTTGACCATTAGTATAGTTGACAAACCAAGCACGCACAGGAATGCCTTCTCCAAAGTAAACTGTGCTCCATGTTTGACCTCTAAATGTGTATAACTAATAGCATCTAAAAAAACCAAAAAAACACACACACTAGAAAACTGATGAATTATGTCCTTTGTTTTTGTCTTTGTGTCCTTGGCCTCTGAGAAAGGCCAGCCAAAATGATATATTTTTTATAAGTGTTACCTTTATTTATTTATGTGTCAAGTTTAAATCTCTGGCTTCTATAGCTGATGAGAGTATTCTGATGTTAATTTTTTTCAGCACAGTATGTAGCGGTTGTTTGATAGGTATAACATCATCTTACATGTCCTGAGACACAAACATGAACTTCATGTGTGAGCAGATGTTGTGTGTAATGTATTGATAACCGTTACAGATAAACACTATTGCGACCTTTGACCTTGCCTGGACATATGCAAAATGCAGAAAACAGTATATAAAACATACAAATAAACTGGTATCTTTGTAGGAAAACAGAGCAGCTCAAAAGTATCTCTAAAGATTCTGACTATATATACCTTAAAAGGGAAAATATGCAAATATGCATGTGTACCAACAAACAACGCACAAGCAGCGAATTTTGCAAATAACAGTCAACTGAACACTCAAACAACAAATTCTGTAAATGTATCATGAAATATTTTCAAATGTTTGTGTGGTATGGTCAGAAAACTAAATTTCACAGGGTTTAAGCGATTATATTGAAGTGCTGTTGCCATGGAAACCAAACTGAATCTGAGATGCCCCAGGTGTCAAAAACACTCATCGGATGGAGGACTACAACTGTGCAAAATGTCTGAAAGACAACTTCAAAATGCACAATTCACGTCTAAATCGACCCTAACAGATCGGATTACAATGTCCTTTTTGCTTGAGTGTTGGGTTTCATCTACAAAAGCTAACATCTCCTAGACTACTAAACCCTCTAACTTCAAATTTGGCCCTACTAAAGTATATATAAAGAGCTCTATGCACATGAGTGTTTGTGTGACTTATCCAAAGGTCAAGGTCACACAAGGTCAAAATATATAATGAAATATATACGTTTTCCTCATGCAATCAAGATTTTTACACTGATTTGGAAGAATAACATGAATGTTTTATAATGAAACACAACATTATGCTTCCAAGGCAACCTTTGATAACATTTTACAATGACCAAGGTCACTGGAGGTCATCCAATGCTTGAAATGTGGTCAATGTGTGTCAAAGTTTGAGATTACATATTTGCATTTTCTGACATGCATATTAATTCAACTTGTAGCTTGAAAAGCATTTCTTTATGCTCCAATCTGGTTGACATCTGGCAACTCAAGGTCACAAAGGTCAAGTAATGTGTGAAAACAGTTATAGTTTGTCTGTGGTTAGATAAAGCTTAACGTGATATACTCTTTGTTTAAATAAAAGGGGCTTTCTTTGCATACTGATAGATTTGACCCCGAAGTGCAGGCCAAGGTCACAGATTAGCAAATTTGTGAAAATGAACATGAATATCAAGTGTTCCAGTGTACTTTGTTAGTTTCCTGTGTTGGTGACTATATACAATGACAGTTTATATACACATCTACATCAGTGACCTTGAGATGGGGTCACGGTCACAGTTAATGTTATTCTTATTTCACAGTCTTAGAGTACCTAGTTTGAGGCGGGTTGTGTTTCAATGCAGGCATTGATCAAAAACGTTACGTTAGAAAAAACTATCAACACACTCATGACAACTTTACAAATGTAGTCCAGAATTATGTTTTATCCCACCAAAGATCACATCCATCCACCTTGAAAGTGGAGGGAGTGATGGTGGAGTCACTTTATTTGCTATGTTAGTTTGTTGCGTTTGTCATTCGATTTTATGGTGGGGAGTTCCATCATTAAAACTGGATCAAGAGGAAAGTTTGTCCTACCTACAAGGTCCAGGTCGCAGCTACATGTTTTGTGGTTGCTATTGTAAATCACATTGCACAAAGCACTTCTTTAAAACACTGGGCCGATCTGATCCATGTTTTAGATGATGATCAGGGGCAGATCAGTTACCTCGAGGGGGGGAGGTTTTCCAACTTGTTTGGGACCCTTAATCTCATACAAAAGGCTGGCTGACTGGCAGAGATGCCCTAGGCCATAGAGGGAAGAACATACTATCATCATGTGCATGATTGGCCTGGGGAAACAATCGCAACGTGAAGAAAAAAAATCGCATACACTCACTGCTTACCACACACTCGTTTTGTTGACTTATAGCTTGCCGAAAAAAATAAAAAACAACAAAAATTAAAAAAGGAGACAAAATAAACTGTATAATTCTTTTCTCATTTTCTTACCACATTTTAGATACGCATGAAAGAAGGCCTAAGTGTCTTTTCATGTTAATGAGTCAGACGAAATACAGCACAGTGACTGCTTTCTTCTGCGAAGGGCATCTCTGCCAATGGCTCTACAACTATGCAGCTTACACAGATCTACTGGAAATTAAATGTTCACTTTAAGTCCCAGAACATATGTTATTTTCAGCGGATTTTATGATATTCGGGAAAAGTCATGAAAATTCATGAAAAACACACATTCTGCAGCGTAACTTATGAATCCCAAAAATGTTACAAAAATGCAATGAGCTGCTTTTAGCCAAGAATATGAGCATTCCAATGGTGTAAAAACTAAATCTGTAGGTTGAATGGCGGAGACGCCCTTTGCTGTAGAAACGAGTATGTGTTTTCAACATAAATTGCACGTAGGCGATTTGCCCCCCAAAAGTGAGCCACGTGATGAAAAACATGTTGACACTCACTGTGTGACACAGTGGTATTAATGATTTAGTGCACTAATAACAAAACTAATGCATCTTTAGAAAGAGGAGAAGACGAGCTTAAGCACCATATAAGCAGTTTTCTTTCAAACTAAAACCATTTGCATTTAGAGCGAGTTGAAAAACAGGTAAAAATTGCACTCTCAGCACGTTGGACCCGTGCAGAACATCAGGTTGCCAATACCTACATATACATCAAATATTTAAGGTCGCTCGTCACCCTGCAAGATAGGAAATGTCCACTGCCTCACCCTTTTGAAATCCCTGAAGGGCACAAATTGCACAATGTCACGTTTGACAGGCTCGCCATTAGGCGACCTCAGCACGCCATTATCCCCATCCAGTTCGTTCATGTCAGAGAAGTCGGCCCCGCCCACCCCAACAATGATAAGCGACATGGGCAGGCGGGAGGCTTGCACTATAGCATGCTTGGTATTGCTCATATCACTCAGCACACCGTCTGTCAGCAGCAACAGGATGAAGTACGCCTGCAAACAGGAAAAGTACATACAGTCAACTTGGGATACAGTCAACTTGGGATACAAACCAGTAAGGCTACCACGACTAACCCATTTAGCCCCAACGCACTAGAGCAGGAGATGGCCTGATGGTGCTAAGCTAATCTAGCACTAACCTTGAATTATCAAGGTCCATCTATCTCCTGCAACTGGTACATGGTCATTATGTGACACCTCCAACATTTGGGAAATGCGGCTGTGGGATTTAATGGACTAAGCAGATGACCATTGTTTGGTCCCATGGTTGTCTTTCTGTTACTTACCATAAAACTTGTAATTTTTAGGCATTTTTTCCCTGACGAAATTCCCGATTTTCCCAAAATGCCGAAAAATTGGGGCAAAACAAAATATTGAACATCAGTGCCAAAATATTAGAGGAAAGACTGCTGGTGCTGAAAATTAGTGGAAAAGTAATCACTAAATTTAATCAAAGATCGTAACATACCAATACCACTCTGTAAACGGCGTGGCCATCGGCCATTCTCGCGGTCATACCGATACCACTCTGCACTCTGTAAACGGCGTGGCCATCGGCCATTCTCGCGGTGACTGACACAAAAAGTGGTATGGGTAAAGACAGGCATTGGGAGCAGAGACCAGTAGTCTAGCAGATGCCCCTCACAGACAATCAGCTGTTTACGAGATAGTGATTTTCTTCAGAGTAACAAAGGGATGTATATGATTGTCTTGTGCTTTACCTGCATATTTTTCTGTGGGCTGGCGATTGGGTGCCTGATAGGTGGAGGCAGGGGATCTAACTGTTTGTATGTCCAGCGCTGAGTAATTCCCCTTGGTATGTGTACTGTTATACAAGTGCTAGCCTCACCTATCTGGTTTGTGACGCCACCAAGGCAAGTCGCCACCAAGGTAAGAAATCTGATTAAACTGACATTGGTTTGTGAGTGTAATGTGTAGAGTAACAAAGGTTTTGGTATATCAAAATAAAGTCTAGTATGAATAAAAGCAGTGCACACTCATTTTAAACCGCCGGAGGATGGAGACATTTTTCTGTCACACATTTTGTTTGCAGTATGTCTGCAGACGAAACCAGGACTTTCGCAACCATGTTCACTGGGGATCAGTAGTTTACACGGGCCTCATTGTTCCTGTATTCAGTTGTAGTATGCACTATATATTACTTACAAGGATTGCAATTTTATTTTTAAAGTATATTTCCACACTTAATTAGGAGAAGAAAAAGCATGCCTTGAGCTCAAATATTGTTACTCAACAATAAGATATCCCAAATCAGGGGATCGTCACATGATACAAGATGCACACGGACTCGTCGTGAATTTCGATGTACTGATGAGTTCTTTCGATCTGTTCTACATAAGCTTGTTTTTTCCAAAGAAAAGCTAATGTGCAAAGTCGCTTTGTACATATGTGGATCACGTGCGAAGCAAAAGTGAGTATGTTCTGGACCAGTGGTCGTCCGTCAATCGTCTGTCGACCATCCGCAGTTGTCTGCAGTAAAAACTTTAGCGTTGGCATTTTCTCGGAGACTATTCAAGCCAGTCTTTAAACTTGGCCCAAGGATACTTTGTGGCAAGACCTTTCTAAACATACCAATTTGAGTAACCTCCCACAAATGTCAAGGTCACAGGGGATCAGGGAATAGGTAAAAAATAGCTATATTTTGCCCTTTTTTTTTCCCAAGTACTATTGACAACTTCAAACCCAAACTTGCTACAAAGACACCTGATGGGAAGACCTTTCTATGCACACTAATTTTGGTTGATCCCTCGAAAAGGTCAAGGGTCACAAGAGCTCAGGAAATAGGTTTTAAAAAAAAGTCATATTTTGACAAAAGATGTTTTTTTCTCAAATGTTATTCACAACTTCAAACCCAAACTTGCTACAGAGATACCTGATGGTAAGACTTATCTATGCATACTAATTTGGATGACCCCTTGGAAAAGGTCAAGGTCACAAGAGCTCAAGAATCAGTTAAAAACTAGCCATACTTTGACAAAAATGTTTTTTTCTCAAATACTATTCACAACTTCAAACCAAAACTTGCTTTGTCACTTTGTCTTTGCCGCCAGCTGCAATGGGAATTGTTTCCTCAAAATACATTACCGATGACATTACTATTAGGAATGCCTCTTAGCTAGCACAATTTCAGCCAAAATTTGGTTATGTACCTAGAGGGCAAAGGAGGCAACCTAGGGGCATCTATCGTAACCCAGTACCCCGAGTGGCCTCCCGTCCCTACCCATCCGGTCACGCGCCTAGCGCGCCAGTCTGTTTTCTTAGCTAGCTGTGAACGGTTGTGTACTTACTCTACTGTGCCTCGGCTGTGTACGGTGTAACCGGTCGTCTTGTGACCTTGGACTTGTTACCGTGTGCACTGTGCTAGCCTGGGATTATGGTGTTCACTGTGCTAGCTTGGATTTTACCTTCGTTAGTGTACTGTGGGCTTCTGCCGCACTTGTGGTGCTGGGGACTTTGGACTTGCTTACGTGTTCCGTGCTACCCTTGGATTACTGTGTTCACGGGGCTAGCTTGGCGTTACCTTCGTTGGTGGGGCCCCTACTGGTTGGTACTGCGGGGCTTCTACTCTGCGACACGGTTGGTCCCCTACGGCCTTTGGTCTGGCTCTGGCCTCTCAGACTTAGCAAGGTAAAACCTCGGTTGTTGCCTGCGACCGGCGGTCAGGGGGAAGAGGGGAGCGCCGGACGACGGCAATGGCCGTGGCATTGGCCTAGTATGCGTTTTCGCCTTCGCTTGCGTACACTTGTTTGCGTGGCCTCGGAGAGCCACGCTCGCTCGCCTTTCACTGTCAGGGTTCCCAGCACAAAATCACCACAAAATCCACAAACTTTCAAGTACCCTTTGCTATAAATTCAAAGACCAATATAACCCAAAGTAGTGGGGGTGGGGGTGGGGGTTATTTTAATTGTGGAATGAAAAAAAAATTACTTACGCTCCGGACTATAAGTCGTGAACACTGAATGCTCGAACACACCAATACACAAACTTGAAAATTAAAGAGTTCAAGACCTGCGCTAAAAGTTTTAATCCAATGTCGATTGATTTTCGGCATGCTGCACAAATAGCTGAGCGTTTGTTGGCTGAATCTTTCCTCAGCCACTGTTTATACTTAGAAGCTTCAAGCCACAAATCGTTAAAAACACAAGCGCCGGGCATGGTCAATGAGTGAGCGATGTGACCGGAAATAATATTAAAGGGAAATAATCATTCGCAAGTACATCCGGTCGAAATCGAAAGTACGTTTTTGCGTAGCTTTCTGGCAGCCGGATTTTATTTGTTTTGTTTGTGTGCGTGTATTTTGTTTGTTTTGTACATTATTTTTTTAAATTCGAAAAAAAAGCCAAGTAAGCAGAATTGTAAAATTCACAAACTTTCACAAACCCTCCCCAAAAATGTCATTTTTCAAAGACTTTCCAGGGCCTGGAAAAAGGATTTTATTTTCCCCAAACTTTCACAAACTTTCCCAATCGCTACGAACCCTGACTGTTGACTTGTTTTGCAGTTACAAGTCCGCACCTGCACGTGCTGTGGGGACTTCCAATGGATGAGTGGTGAGCAGGCTGTGGGCCTACCCTGTTACGGATGTGCCTCCACTCACCCGTGTGTTGTCTGCGCCCCCTGGCAGGAAGAGCAGTGGTTGCAGCTTTGGGGCTTCTATCGCTGCGAACGGCCGACACCAGCCCGACATCAGGCACCTGCTACCGCCTCCCCTACCTCCTCTGCGGATGCAATGAGACGTGTTCCCCCAGAGGGGGACTCTCGGACGGTGTAAGCTACGATGGGCGTTACCGATCCTAGGTCTTCGGACGGATGGAGCATCAGCTCGCTAAGTGATGTGAGTAGCCGTTGAGCCTGGCCCGCAGCGTGCATGCATGACCCCGCCTCCCCACCCGAGCCAGCCTGGGGATCGGCGCGGCTTCTGGAGTACAGCCCTCCAAACCTTCGGGACATGACCAGCACGCACGTACGGCTCCCAGCACCAGGATCAGTACAAATTACCCTGGGCCTGGCGACACTGTTGGACCAATGGGGTTCCGCTCATCAGGTAAAGAAAGATTGACGAGTCTAGCCCCCAGCGAGATCGATTGCCCCGCCTACCCTCCAATTTGGGCAGGGTACTCGGGGATAGAAGTTCAGGACAGACACCCGTGCCCCGACCGCATGCGCGCTCATGGGACAGAACTCCACAGCCCTTGGAACCAGTCCAGCACAGAGGTATGGCGTCCTGCTCCAGGTCAGTGGCAAGTTCCCTTAGCCGGACGAGGCTGCTGGACCAGTGTGCGCCCGCTCGCCAAATAAAGAAAGAACGACGAGCTGGGGCCACAGGACGATTACCTATCCTAGGACATTGGCCGGATTGGGCGCCCGCTCGGTAAGTAATGAGAGTTTCCATTCCGAGCCTAGCCCACAGCGAGTTGCTCGCACCACCTCCCCCCGAGCCTGTTCGGGTCTCGACGGGGCTACGGGAGTACGGCGCTCCGGTCCCTCGGATCAAGTCCAGCACAGAGATGCGGCGTCCCGCCCGAAGGTCAGTGACAGATACCCTCGGCCAGACGAGTCTGCTGGACCAGGGTGCACCCGCTAGCCAGTAAAGAGCTTTGAGTCTGGCCCAGCGAGCTTGCTCAACCCACCCAAATCCCCACCTGTTCGGCCTCGCAATTCGACGCGGCTGCTAGACGCATGATGAGGGGAGTTCCGAGTGGACACCCGTGCCCCACCCTGTTCGCCACGGGATAGATCTTTATGCCCGCAGAGTGCATACCACGGCCTGGACGCCCAACACACAAAGCCTCTCTAAAGGACGGACGCAGCCCTGTACATATGTGTATACATGTGTATTTGTATATTTATATATATGTATATATGAGCCAGCGACAAAAGGTGGGCCTCACAGAGGGCATGCATTGTGCAAAATTAAGATTTATTTTTGGTATATTTGGTTATGCTCCCTTGAAACTATAGTGTTTGCACTATCTAAAACCATACATAAGAAGATAGTTGAGTTGCAGGTGTTCCGTAGGCATGTCAAAAATGGTGGTCAAGTAGAAGTAGTTGAACGTGACACAGGACATGACTTCCTTTAAAATCCTTCTCAATTTACATAATCATTAGCAACTTTTAAATGTTGTTTTATTTAAACATGCTAAAATACATCAGAAAAGTGTAAGTCTTAAAAAATGTTATAAATTAAGCACAGATAATTTAGTAAAGTTTCATGTCCTGTGTCACATACGACATATACTGCATACAAACAAATACAATAGAGAAAGAACAAATACACAGTTAATGAAAAAACACAACTTTTTATTTCAAAACAATGTTTACAAGTCAAACTGTACATGAAATTTTGTTGGTATCAGTGGTGACTGTTTTTTTACAGAATGCGTATATTGAACGTGACGAAATATGAGGACATGAGAAACAACAACATTTAAACTCTTTCTTACCTCAAAAACACTTGTTTTAAAATAAAATCAAATTCAAAGGCTTATTTCTTAGCATTACAGTCCAAGTATGTGATGAAATATGCGAGGACATGAAAAAAGACCACCACAGCATTTTTCTAATTGCAACCACTTGAAACTATATTTTCTTTTCCAACTACTGTTTCTCAACATAAAATCTCATAAATGAAGACAAGAACATGGTGTCATACATCATACTAACCACTCTTTGTAAGCATACCATCCTATAACTGAAGAAATGTTGTCACATAAACTAATTTCACACAAAAAATTCATTTTTCTCTAAAAGGTATTTTTTCGAAAAATACTTACCGATGACATGACTTTGTGGAAATGTCTACTACTAGCTCAATTTTAGCCTACTCACCCGTTGTGTGCCCACACAACCCGGGAGGCACTCGGGGAACCCCCCCTAGAGGGGCCGAGAGTTGTCTCCCGTTTCCCGCCTCCGGTCACGAGACCGGCCAGTTTTTCTGATACTTCGCTCGAAAGCGGCAAGCGGGGCAGGAGGGAGGGTCCTCCGAGTCATGTCATCGGTAAGTATTTTTCGAAAAAATACCTTTTAGAGAAAAATGAATTTGTTTCCTCAAAAACATTACCGATGACATGACTTTGTGGAAGAATTGCGATGAGGAGGAGGGTGCCGCGCAAACTCTTAATGGTAAACAGCGCCGTCCTCCCAGTCGCAACCTCCCGACAATTTTAGCGAAGTGCATACCTACGGCGCCGGTGGCGCCGGGAGGGAGTATTGCGCCGCGGCGATGTCCCCCACTAGTGCGAGATTCTCTCTTTGGCCTGCCAGGTCCCTGAGGTAGAAGCGGGCGAATACAGATTCAGTCTGCCAGCCCACGGCTGCCACGATGTCCTTGACAGCGCAGTTTCGATCAAACGCGAGGCTCGTGGCCATGGCTCGTACCTCATGTGCGCGAATGTGCAGCCTCTTCGCTCCCTGCGGGGAGATATCTTGATACGCAGAGCGTATAACCCAGCGGAGCCAGGATGAGATCGTCTGGGCTGTTATGTCATTCCTGCTGGGTCTCAGAGGTAGGAAGAGGCGCGAACGCCCTCTGCGGAAGGCTTTAGATCGTCGCAGATAAACTCTAAGGGCACGCACGGGATCCTGTTGCCTGGTCTCCTGAGACAGAGGGTTGGTTCTTAGCGGCCGTAAGGTGATAACCTGAGGCGCAGTCAGAGGAGACCTGTTCTTGGCCAGGAAGGCAGGGTCAGTGAGGAGTTGAACAGACCCGTCCGCTCGGAACTGTAGGCAGGTAGGCCGCGCCGAGAGTGCGTGTAGCTCACTCACCCGAGAGGCGGTAGCAAGGGCCAGCAGGAAGCACGTCTTTCTTGTCACATCTGCGAAACGGGCCAAAGGTAAGGGTTCAAATCTGTCAGAATTTAACCACGTTAGCACCCAGGGCAGGTCCCAGCGGGGAAGGAGTGAGCGGTGTGTTGGGCGCTGGATGCCGAAGTGACCCATAAGGTCGGCTAAGTCTTTGCAGGCGCCCGGGTCTGGGTGTCCAAGGTGTCGATAAGTGTCAGCGATCATGGACAGGTAACCCCTCACAGTGATGGGGGCCAGGCCTAAGTCTCGAAAGAGCCAGAGGAAGAAGTCCGCCAGCTGAGGATTAGTCAGTTCCGTGGGTGACAGGCCGTGCTCAGAGCACCAGGAACACAGGACTCGCCACTTTCCCTCGTAGACTCGGATGGTGGAAGGTCTGCGGGCCGAAGCAATCGCCTCCACTGCTGCACCCGAGTAGCCTCTAGCTCCGAGGGCTTGCCGCACAACCTCCAGGCGTGAAGGAGGAGCCGCTCCGGGCAGGGGTGGAACAGCGGCTGACGCGGTTGCTTGAGCATGGTGCGTGGGGCGGGAAGCAGCAGGGGCGGGTCCGTGGCGAGGCTGAGAAGGTCGGTGGTCCAGGAGCGGTTCCAGGCGAACGGTGCAACTAACAGCAGGACCGCCGAGCAGCCCCGAAGCTTGAGAAGGACTTTGGGTACGAGAACCGTCGGGGGGAAGGCGTAAGCCACCAGGCCGTCCCAGGGAATGGAGAGTGCATCGACCGCCCAGGCAAGGGGATCGGGAATCGGGGAGACGAAGAGCGGCAGCTGATGGTTCCACCTCGTGGCGAACAAGTCGACCTGGGGAGTCTCCCACCGGGCACAGATCATCCGAAAGATGTCCTGTCGCAGGGTCCATTCCGTGTGCAGGAGCTGGCCGCGGCGAGACAGCGAGTCGGCTAAGACATTCAGGTGTCCGGGGATGTGTCGGGCTCGAATGGTAATACCCCGGTCCTCGCACCAACGCATCATCCGGTAGAGGAGCATACAAAGGTCGGGAGAGCGAGTGCCACCTTGTTTCTGGATGTAAGCCACCACAGTCGTGTTGTCCGAGAGGACGAGTAGCTCCTGGTGTCTGAGGAGATCCTCCCAGAACTGCAGGGCTTGCCAAACAGCCTGCATCTCCAGCCAGTTGATGTGAGTGTGCGCTAAGTCCGCAGGCCAGGGCCCCGAAGTCGAGAGGAACCGAGGAAGGAGATGAGCGCCCCACCCAGTGAGGCTGGCGTCGACACAAAGCGAGGTCTGGGGTGGAGGGGCGGCCAGGGGAACTCCCGACGCTAGCCAAGAGTGGTCGGTCCACCGACGAAGATGAGGCAGCAGCATCTGGGGCACCGGAACCAACGTCGTTAAGTCGCCTGACGACGGGCGCCAATGGAGTAGGAGATGCAGCTGGATCGGCCGGGAGTAGAGACGACCTAGGGGGATAAGGTCCGCTGCGGCGTTCAGCAGGCCCAAAAGCTGGAGCCAGACTCTGGCGGGGGCCACGTCCTGTCGTGCTAACTGACCGGCTAGGTCCGCAATCTTCTGGATCCGGGGGGCTGGGAGGCGCACCGTGTTGAGGTCGGTCGCAAATTCCATGCCCAGGTGCACGAAGCAGCGGGACGGAGAGAGATCTGACTTGCCGTCGTTCACTAGGAAGCCCAAGTGTGCCAGAAGCAGCAGCAGCGCATCCCTGTCCGACGCGAGCGAGGTCTCTGACTGGTTGCATAGGAGGAGGTCGTCTAGGTAATTCGACGTCGGACTGGAGGAAGATTGTCGGGCCTTGGCGACTACGGCGTCCATCAGCCGGGTGAACAGCCAGGGGCTGAGGTTGAGACCGAACGGGAGCGCGCGAAACTGGTATACCACGCCGTCGATCGCAAACCGGAGGAACTTCCTGGAGGCCTGGTGCATCGGGACATGCAGGTACGCATCTGAAAGGTCCAGGCTGACTGCGAAGTCCAGAGGCTGGACCGCGGCTTTCAGGGCTCATGCAGTCTCCATCCGGAAGGAGGGGGCCGTAATGTACTTGTTCAGGGCCGAGAGATTGATAACCGGTCGCCATCTCCCTCCAGGCTTCGGAACGACGAACAAGCGGCTGTAGAAGGCTGGGGAGTAGGGGACGCGTACCACCTCCGTGGCGGCTTTCCTCAGGAGGGAGGAGACCTCTCCCCGAAGAGCGGAGGCCTTCAACGGGTCGCTGGGAATCTCGGTCCAAAGGGGGGAGCGACGCAAAGGAGGTGGGCTGCGAAAGGCGATCCGGAGGTCGGCCGAGACGGTGTCGCAAATCCAGGGGTCGTCGGGAAAGAGTGTGAGCCAATTTCCGCTGAAAAAGGCTAGCCTCCCACCGACCGGAGACCCCGAAGTGGTCGGTGGGGGGCAAGGCTGGGGGGCAGTCAGGCAGCCCGCCCGCGACCCGGTCGCCGGGCGGGACGGGGCCAGGCGGGGGCACGGGCCCTGGAGGGTCTAGGACGGCCAAAGGCGGGGGCCTGCTCAGGGCCGAAGCAGGGGCTGAAGCAGCAGAGGGTCTAACCGACCGCGAGGCGCGACCCCTAGCCTGGCGGGAGGACGGAAAGCGGCGGGGAGGAGGAGCACTCACAGGCCAGCGGTCGGGGTTGGAGGCTCGAACGGAGGACCAGGTGTCGCCGAAAAGCAGGGAGCCACCCAGCGGAGCACGACGAAGCTGCGCACGCAGGTCAGGTGGTATCCCTCGGCAGGCAAGCAGAAGGGCGTCTCGACGCATCAGGTCACAGTTGGCGGAGGCAGCCATAGCGTTCACGGACGAGTGGTAGGCGGCTCGGTTGGCGACTTCCGCTAAGACGAGTAAATCCCCAAGGAGAGGCGAGATAGAAGGATGCCAAGCGTCTTCCACACGACGAACCAGGGCTTGAGTGAGCAGCTCCAGGAACCCAGCGCAGGCTAAGGTGTTCCGCACCAGAGACGCAGTCATATCCAGGCCATGAGGGAGGGAACGGCGAAGGAGGGCGGAACCGCCAGCTTGCGACATGGCCGGGGGGTCGATCGCAGGAAGAGGGATGGAGAAAGCCTGGGAATGACCAGCATACCAATCCCGACGAAAGGCGATGTCCAGGCCAGCCGGCCAGCGACGATCGGAGAAGAACACCGGCTCTCGAGACGCGGGAAGTTGCAGGTGCGCTGAGAAGACATCTCGCAGGTCCTTAAATCCAGGTGGCTGGGGAAGCGACTTGAACCTCTTCACCTGACGCTCGGCATCCACAAAGGCCGAGACCTTCCTCTTCAGGGGGGGGGAGAGGCTGGGCAGGAGTCCGCTGGCAGAGTGGCCGCGATGATCCTGGCGGCTTCCTCCAAGGCTAGGAGGGTCTCCGCCTGGGACGACGACGGAAGGGTCGAGGGGACATCATCACCGACTTCGGCGGGCGAAAGGGAGCGAGCATCCTCCTCCAACAGGGCTGAGACGGAGTCTTCGGGCAGCAAGCTGAGGGCTTCTTCGTCCAGGGGGTGGCAAGAAGGCGGGTGAGGCACCAAGGAAGGTCGAAGCTTGGGCGGGGACGCATCTTGAACCTCACGGGAAGCCCGGGAACGAGCCGGCAGTGACGACGGAGGCGGGGATCGCCGAGGCGAACGCGGGAAGGAGCGAGGAGGGGTCCTGTCCGGTGCTCGGGAACGACGTCTGGGTGAAGGACGGCGGACAACCGAAGAGGAGTGCCGATCACGGGAAGATGGTCGACGATGGCGGTGACGCGGCGAACGCATCGAACGGTGCGAAGGCGAGCGCGACCGAGCGCGCGACGAGGAGTGGCGGGGGGGAGCGGCGGCGCTCCCGGCGGGAGGAATGATCCTTCCGGCGGCGCTCGCGGGGCGAGCGCGAGTGTCTAGCACTGACGGTGGAACGGGAAAAGTCGGGGGCGTGACTGTGTCGCGTAGGTTGAGGCTGACGTCTCTCCTGGCCGGACTCAGTGAGAAGGGCTCTATGCCGGCGAACAGATCCTCCGGAAGGATCAGCGGGCTTATCGTGGAGAGAGAGAGGAGCAAGGCCAGTCAACGTGGGACGGCTCGTGGCAAACTGCTGCAGGCCGGGCTCAGTGAGGCGGGCGCTCTGCCGGCAAACAGACCCTCCGGAAAGGTCAGCGGGCGTGGCAGCAATGGCAGTCCTCTGGTCAGCGAACAACGCAGGGTCCCGACGATCAATCCGTTCCGAGAGGCCGAGTCGAGGAAGAGCGGTCGTTACCACAGGGGCGACGTCAACAGGAGTGGGACGAGAGATAGCAGACGGAGGTCGCTCTCGCCGGTAAAAACTCCAGAGGTCAGACCAACGGATCTCCGGCCAGGTCGCACAGACATCGCAGAGATGGTCCGAGGCGCAGCCCGAGCAGGGGAGGCAGACCGCATGGTCGTCCGTCGGCCACTTGAAGTCGCCGCATTGAGCGCAGGTAAGCATTTGGTTCCTGCAACAGACAAAGAGCACAAGGTCGCAAGGCGAACAAGGGAGCCTAGCCCCACACCAAGGTACTCCAAGCGCCGTGACCACCGGCGCATAAATAGTGGCTACCGTCTCCCAGAGCTAAAGGGCCTTTAAGGTAGACGAACGGAGTGTGAGTGCCCGAAGGCCCTACGAGAACATCAACCCTAGTCTACAAGGCAAAGTCTTTTCGTAACAGTGAAACACCAAAGGAGATAAAGGCGACGTCCCTCGAGGAGACTCGTAAAAAGGTCGTGCAAGGCGCCAAAACGTAAGCTCAACAGCTGGCGCCCACGTAGTAGCAAAGCCGAAAGGGAAGCCCAACGGTAGCCGGCTCTCGGCCCGAGGGCCGGCTGTGGGAAACTACCACTACCTTACCTCCGAGACGAATCGGGAACAGGGGGAAGGGTAGCCATACACCTCCACAGCCTAGAGGAGAGCAGCAGAACGACGCCAGCAGAGGCAGGGAACAAGAAGGCAGGTCAGCACTAGGAGGCGCAGAGCACACGAAGAGGCAACGAGCGTAGGCAAGAGAAGGACCGGTCGAAGCGGCGCGAGAGCAAGGCCAGACACGTCTTCTCTGTACGAGCGAAGTAGCAAAACTGGCCGGTCTCGTGACCGGAGCCGGGAAGGCGGGAAACGGGAGACAACTCTCGGCCCCTCTAGGGGGGGTTCCCCGAGTGCCTCCCGGGTTGTGTGGGCACACAACGGGTGAGTAGGCTAAAATTGAGCTAGTAGTAGACATTTCCACAAAGTCATGTCATCGGTAATGTTTTTGAGGAAACAAAGACACTTGTATAGTGTACACTGTAAATTAATGGACACCATAAAGAAAGAGGTAATTAAACGCAGTTGCTGACAACAAAAAAACCCTCACAATTTTCACTTCTCAGCACTGTTTCTTAGCACATCACCTGCAAAATAATTGCGCATTGATTGATTTATACATGCACCTACGATGAGGTTTTTCTTCTTTTGACAACAATAGCGAGTCTCTGTATGACAAAAAATATTCACAAAAGTGAGGATAACATCTAGAGGGGTCGTCTCAGATTGCGGAGGGTTTGTTTCTGGCCGGGGATGAGTCTGAGTGCATTCTAGGAAAAGAATAAAATATGATAATAGTTTAATAATACAATCACGAACATTACTAAATGGTCACTTAAGTATGTTTTTTTTTTTTAAAAATGTACCTCAGTCCATGTTAAAGTGTTCAAGTATTGCTTCCCATAGAATCGAGCACGGATTACTGAAAACCGCCAGCTGTATGGCGACATTCTTATAGGAAGCAAGATTTGAAGTCTTGGAAGTCTTGCACAGTTTAAAATGGAAAATATATCTGGGGTACAGTTAATAAGACAGTGTCTGATAAAAGTATACCATAGTCACGATAGTGACCACCCAAACAGTCAAAGTAATAGACACAATTGGCATAGTGTGCTGGATTGTTGGCATAACAATGGGTAGTGGGAGATTTCACGTGCAAAGTACCATCTTATTTTTAAAAAACTTAATCTGAATGAAGAATCTGCCTCTCACATGAACAGTTCTGCAAAGAAAACAAATTCTGAGATTAGATTCAATTCAAAATATTAGAAAATTAACTATGAGAAATGCACATTTACCTTTCTTTTCAAAGTAATACATTGAACATTTCTCCTGGTGATGCCACCACTTCTGGGCCGATGATTCATTGCATTGCTCCTGTTTCGCTCTGCACCAATTTTTACGCTGCTGCTCCACGTATGCCTGGTCTTGGGCTTTGGTGTAGATCTGGCCAGGGGCTGGGTTAACACCTTCTTTCTCTCTCTGAATAAAATAATGTTTGATGGAGTTGAACTGTAGAGGTTAATACTGGGAACCCACCACGCACAGAAAAGTTAAGATGGATGATCAATAAAAATGGTTGAAATGTTTACGAATCACAACCAGAGTAGGTCTCTTAAACAATGTCGCAATAGTATAAATAATAATTATATATGGGAATGTGTTACACGCATGTTAACCAGAACCAACACATACCTTATCTCTATGCGCGTAGCCTGTCCTGTTCACGTTTGCGCAGATTTCTTCCTTGTCTGAGGGTGCTGTCTGTTTTGAGAACTTCTTCTTTATTCTTCTGCCTCTCAGCTTCATCACGGGAGGGGTCACGCCTAATTGACATGCAATTTTCCTGGCATTTTTCAGCATTCGTTTTAACTTTAGTGGCCTTGATTTCTTCCTCAGGAGAATCAAGTTGACGAAGACCTGAAAAGGATTTTTGGGTGGTTAGAACACCACTTTTGGCAATTTTTAAATAAAATTTCATGATTAAACTCAGTAACTAAAACAAGATATTATAAATCACACAAGAACTATTGCTATGTTTTGGCATAAGCAAAGCGTCATCGAGCGTGATGGACATGAAGCCACTTTATGTCCGCAAGCTGTCTATCACGGTCGACTGAAAAGCAGACGATTCATCCGCCATTATCACCTCAGGTAAACAAAGAGGTATATGACACCCACGTTTGAAAATTAACAGGTAGTTTTAACCCGATCTGAGACTCCTCATCAAAATTTTACAAAAAATACCGTCGATCAGTCAAACGTGGTGTTGGACATGACAAGAATTAGTCGACCGTGATTTGGGACATGACAATTTTCTACTGAAAAAGTCGTTGTCATCTCAAAAACAAGTCGCTTTCGAACAAACCTCTGAGAGTATCGCCAAGTAGTTTCGACCACACACTCATCGTTCACTCACACAATAAAATTATATAAAATGTGCGCGCATAGAGGTACTGAACACAATAAAACATGTACACAAATGTACACAATGGAACGTACGGTTGTACGTGATAAGGGAAAGTTATGGGACATGAAACAATTTCGCTTACCTTCTCTACGTCGTGGCGCCATTTCCAATGAATGAAAGCACTGCGGCTAATCACGTGATCAAATATGACCTATAAACAAAGTTGCAGGCACAAAACGAACTCCGCATAAATAGAAATCGGCAAATAGTCAACGTGATAAACGGACATGAAAACAAAAGCTTACCACAAAAAGTAAAAAATAATCGTACGCGAACCACGAGGGCTAGTACAATAAGATGTTTATGCGGAAATATGTATGCAGATGAGGTTCATTAAAAAGTTGGAACAACTAGGCCATGCTTGGGTGGTGCGCAAGTCAAGAGTGCACACGGTGTTCTGGACATGGCCCGTCACGCTCGACTAACCGTTTTTTCGGGATGAAATAAAAACTCCAAAAAGTGTGTTTTCACACAAAATTTGTGTAAAATAGACGCTAAACACTCCATAGAAGTGTTGCATACTAATAGGAAAAGACTTTTTATGAAATGTTGAAAAATATCCATGTGCACAATATCAAGCTTGTTGCATCTCACAAAGGGCTTTGTCTGCCTGCGACAAATATGTAAATTTTTTAAATTTACTTTTTACCAACTTAAAAGCGTGCAACTAACGTATGTATATTTACATGCAGTTTTCTTGAAATAGGTTATAAAACACATGTTTGACTTTCATTTATATTTTACTTTGCACTGCAAAATTGGCAACCCGTCCATTTCCACCTTCTGTCACTGGCTCATATAGATATATTTCGATATTGATTGTTTTAACCTTACTGCGTTAAAATCGGCAAGCCACCACCATGCATATTTTACGAAATAACTGGGTGTCCATTTTAAACTGTAAGCCTGTGGCCCTGGGGATATATTCTTCCTTATGTATTTTGCAAGTAATAGACTATAGGTGGGAGCCTCTCCAGCCTCAGCTCCCCCCCGCCCCCCCCCCCCCCCCCCCCCCCGCCCCCCCCCCCCCCGCCCCCCCCCCCCCCCGCCCCCCCCCTCCGATCTGACTGATGCGGTGGAAGTGGAAGTAACATGCCTGGGCCGTGGCGGAGACGAAGCTGGTCATGGAAAGAGAGGAATCGAGGATAACGCCAAGGTTCTTGACCGAGTCAGAGAGGGAGATGGGGGTGCTGTTGAGTTGAAGGTGGAGAGAGGGAGGGAGCTGGGAAAGTTTCTGGTGAGTGCCTACCAGCATGGCTTCCGTTTTGTCGTCATTCAGTTTGAGCTTGTTTGCTGTCATCCAGTTTTTCACGTCTTAATAGCAGTCAGCCGTGCGAGTCAGTAGTGTCTGAGTGTTGTCGAGTTTGTCTTTGGTAGTTGTGAGTCGTCAGCGTAGAGGTGGTGGTGTATGTGGTGAGACTGGATGATGTTGGATAGGGCAGAGGTGTAGAGTGTGAAAAGGACCGGGTCCAGGACGGAACCCTGTGGAACACCGCAGGAGAGCCTGACTGGGTTGGAGGAGATGCCGTTGATGGAGACAGACTGCTGTCTGTCGGAGAGGTAGGAGAGAAACCAGGAGTGAGCAGAGTCAGTAATGCCAAGGGAGTGGTGAAGGCGGTGGAGGAGGATAGAGTGATCTATGGTGTCGAAGGCGGCAGAGAGATCGAGTAGCATAAGGGAGATGTTGTTCGAGTCAGTGGAGAGAAGCAGGTCGTTTAGGATATGTAGAAGGGCTGTTTCAGCGCTGTGATGTTTGCGATAGGCAGACTGGAAGGGACTGAGGAGGTTGTTGTTGGCGAGGTGGAGGTTGAGTTGGTTGAGGACAACCTTCTCAAGAAGCTAGGACAGGAAAGAGAGATTGGAGACTGCGCGGTAGTTCTTGAGTTCGTTTGGGTCGAGGTTGTGATTTTTGAGGAGAGAACGGACGATGGCGGACTTGAAGATATCGGGGATGGAGCCATCATTCTCTAGATGTGTTGATGATGTCGGTAATAAAGGGCAAAAGTTTTGGGAGGCCGTCCCGGTAGAGAGAAGCTGGGAGGGGGTCTAGTTCGCAGATTTTGAAAGGCATGGACTTTATGGTCTTGAGGACTTCATCCTGAGAGACAGGGCGGAAGGACGAGAGGGGAGTGCCGGAAAAGGGGGGGTCAGGAAGACAAGGCGGAGAAGGCAGAGTGTCGAGTGTGTTGCGCAGAGTTTGGATTTTGTCGGAGAAATAGGAGGAAAAAGCGGACGGAAGTTCTTCTTTGCTGTGTGTGTTGGGAAGAGGAGAGTCTTTAGAAGTGCCTAGGTGTGTGTTCATGGTAGTGTAGAGGGTTTTGGAAGAAGTGGATTCCAGGATTTTGTTTTGAAGGTGTTTGCGTTTGGAGTCGGAGATCATTCTGCAGACTTTGGATCTGGTGGTTTGGAAGATCTCTCTGTGAACGGTGAGGTCAGATGACGCTCGCGCTTGTTGACGCTCGCGCTTGGCCTCAGCTATGTCATCAGTGAGCCAGAGGGAGGGGAGTCGGTTGGGTATGGAGCAGGTGGTGACAGGGGCATGGGTGTCTAAAAGTTTTTGAAGGGAGTAATCGAAATGGGATGCAATGGGAGGGGGCGGGGTCCAAGAGAAGGTCGACAGCTTCATCGAAGAAGTTCTCTCGGCTGACAGATTTTAGTTAGCGACGAGAGACAAAGAGCTTGGGTTTTTTCGGGGGAGGTAGGTTGAGGGCGACGAGAATAGCGAGGTGGTCGGAGGGAAGCACCGAAGAGGTGTCAGAGTCGAGGAAGAGTTGATCGGAGGTGCGAGTGATGATCCAGTCGAGGGTGTGGCCGAGTCGGTGGGTGGGTTTAGTGATGTGTTGTGTAAGATTGTGGTTTGAAAGTGACATGCAAAGGCGTTTTGTGTCAGGGTGTTCGGGTTTGTCAAAGTGGAAGTTAAAGTCGCCAAGAAGGATGTGTTTTCCAGGTCGTGTGCTGTAGTGGTCGAGGAGGAGATCGAACTCAGTGAGGAAATGGAGTTTGTGAATTTGTTTTAAGAGCTTGGAGGGGGGCGATAGATACATGAGAAGATGAGGGACTGGCCAGGGAGTGTTGCTACGGCCTCGACAGATTCAAAGGAGGGATGAGCAAAAGGGAGAGACTGAGAGAAGGAGAGGTGAGCAGAAAGACAGTCCCTGTAGATGATGGCATTGCCACCCCCTCTGGAAGCACGCGGGAAGAAGGGCAGGCGGTAGCCACTCGGACTGATGCTGGCGATGATGGGTTCATCGCCAGCTGAGCGGAGCCACGTTTCGGCGATCACGACAACATCTAGTCATTGTCTAGGATGAAATCTGAAATCACGTCGGCTTTGCCATCTTTGCAGACAGACTGTGCATTGAACAGACACAGTTTTAGGTTGGATGAGCCAGAAGAGGAAGAGGGAGAAGAAACGGACGAAGAAGAGGACAAAAAAAGAGGAAGGTGGGGAGGGGGGAAAGAGGATGGAGGGGGGAGAGGGGGAGGAGAAAAAGATGGGGAAGGAGAACCGGGCAAGAAAGAGGAAGCGAGAGGAGGGTGAGGGGGGAGGGGGGAGGAGGAGGAAGGGGAGTAGGAAAAGCTGAGGTAGAGGGAGGGGGAGGGCAAAGGGGAGGAGAAAGGGGGGAGAGGGGACGAGGAGAAAAAAGCAGGCGAAGGAGGGGGTAAGGGGAGGAAGGGGGAGGAGGGCGGGGGAGGGGGCGGCCGAGGAGAGCAGGGAGCGGTAGATGAGCAAGAGAGGAAAAGAAATGGAAGAAGAAGGAAGGGAGGTGGAGAAATCGAGGAGGCGGGGGGAGGCGGAAGGGGTGGAAGGGCATAGGAAAAGGGGAAGAAGTGTGTGGTTGTGTTTGTGGTGGCGAGTCCTGCCTTTTGCTAATTCCGCCCCTGTGGCCTCTCTATCGCGATCGGATGCCGCGTAAGGCATCTGCAATACTGTCAGAGGCACCGGCTGCGCAGTAGGTGGCGTGGCGAGATAGCAGTTGTTGGCGTGTGTATTTGATGAGCATGATTGTTTGTGAGGACAAGAAAGAGGAAGACGAGAAGAGGGTTCAGTAGGGTGTGTGTGTGTGTGAGTAAGTGTGTGTGTGTGTGTGTGTGTGTATGTGTGTGTGTATGTGTGTGTGTGTGTGTGTGCCGGTGTGTGTGTGAGCGGTGTGGTAGGGGAGCGACCTGATTTCCGGTCGGTCAGCGGCGGGATCGGGCAATGGCGCCGAAAGTGGGGAGGGCGAGATGTCGACGGGAGAGCAAACGTAAACCTATAGAACGGTAGGAACACGAACGAGTTTACAACAACCAAGCAGCAAATGCAACCACGGGTATGATAAGCCTTCTCTAAATCAAAGAAAATGGCAAAAATGTGTTGTTTATTGATAAAAGCATCATGAATAAAGCTTTCAAAGCGAACTAGGCATCAGTCGTGCAGAGGGATTGCCTGAAACCCACCTACAAATCTCATGTATACAGTTAATCACACTGCACATGCAGCCATCAGTTCTGTGAAAAGTACTGTTGGCCTCATGCACAGGGACACCAAAACTTAAGAGATGAGGCCACATCTGAGAACAATAACAGAACTTATATCCTTATGCAGCCACTAGTTCTGTAAACAGCACCTTTGTAAACAGTACCAGTGGCCAAATGTACACAGACATCATGGATGATGCCACCACTGATCACTTCAAACAATACGCTGCCCAATACAAATTGATCAATGATACCGTGAACTAGCCTGCACATGCACCCATCAGTTCTGTAAATAGTACCGGTGGCCACATGCACAGGGGCACCAAACTTAAAGATGAGGCCACAACTGACCCCTCCAACAAAACGTTACCTACACACACATATCAATGATACAGTCAACCTCCGTGTGCGTTAGGCTGGACAGGCTTAAAGTCTGGGACTGTAAATCTTCCAGCGTAATGTCAAAGCCAGTAAGAAAATATGAGAACAGCAGCAAGTACATGTATTTTGTAACTCACAAATAAAACATGAGAACTCATTGAGCCCAATGATGTTATGAGTGGGTGATGGAAACACTAGAGAGAGATAATAAGAGAGGACTAAGAATCAAATTTCAATAAGGCCGCACCCATCATTAAATCTCGCCTTTATTGATATTAAAATCTGTGACATCACTTAACCTCTCTATTACCACATAATCACCCTTTTGTTTTTTGAAAAGTGGCGACCATGATTAGTGCGGCCTTTTTGATTTTTGATACATTAGTCCTCTCTTATTATCTCTCTCTATAACTATTGTCTCTGACAACACTTAAACATGTACTGTTAATTTGTTTTAATGTTTATGAACTTTACCCTTAAAGCTCTGAACCCATAGCTACAGTAAACACTGAACCGGGAAGTGAAATCGAGTAGACGGTAAAACATCTAGTATTCGGCTGCCTTGTACCGGAGTATATGGGATTTTACAGAGTCTCTAAGATCCTCACGAGCCTAGATTTTTATAAGTGGACACAGGTCAGATCCTCAAGTCTCGGACTCCAGGCATAACCTGTGTTACAACTATTAGTCTACTTTCGTTTGTTAGCTCTCTCCTAGCGAGTATGTTGGCGGGTCTTATCTAATATTATTTTACTGCAGTACAATTTCTGAAAAGGTGACTGCCGTGTTATGCATACCCGAAATGTGCTTTGTACAACACTGTCAGTACAACTCAACCGTTTTATTATAAACAGTACTGACACACGCACGGACACACTCAGACACACGCGCACGCACGCACACACGCACGGACACACTCAGACACACGTGCACGCACACGCACGGACACACTCAGACACACGTGCACGCACACGCACGGACACACTCACACACACACACAGATTGTAAGATATTTCTTTTGGGTGCATAACTGATGCCTGACTCGAGCTATAGTTCACGCGCCCGTGGGTGGTGTACATGTTACTACGTTTTCAAGCTGAAAATAGACACATTACTCACTGCTTTAAACAGACACCTGTCTGAGTACATAAACAACAGATCCTCAAGAGCCCCCAAGACTCCAGGCTTGACTTCCGTTGTAAAACGTTTCAGTCAGCTGTACTCTCGGCACCCTCATTATGAGTAAGTTTTGAAACTTGGCGACATGCTTTTGACAGATTAGCATTTCAGTTTCGAATGCTCTGCCCAACTTATGGACCCCCCAAGATTTATGAATAAAAATTTCGACATAATATTCAAGCGATAATGTCGTCGCTCTTTTGTTTGGCTGAATGGGCCTGCCGTCTGCTTACTAATGTTTGTGTTGTTACCCTTGGTACCGTCTGTAGGTAACATGAATGACTCATTTTACCATAAATACATGTCTCATAGCCACTTTAAACAGAGAGAGGCCTGATTTTAAATTCAGTATAGATGTGTGTGCTATTACACACACACACAAACACACATGCATACATGAACACACACACAAACACACATGCATACATGAACACACACACAAACACACATGCATACATGAACACACACACAAACACACATGCATACATGAACACACACACAAACACACACATGAATACACACAAACAGACACACACACAAACAAACAGATGCATAAACAAACAGACACACTTACAGACACTCATGTCAGTATAATTGTACCGTAAGCCTGAGCTGCCGGCTAGTGTCACGGTTGATCGCCTTTTGTGTTACCCTCACACCGCGCTTTTCAATAGCGGCGGCATTCCATTTCTTTTCAATTCGGGCACAAGCCGTCAAAGCCCTTTTCATAAATACAGCCTTTTAAAATGCTAGATAATCAACAGGGGGACATCATAATTTGAAAGAAGGGGTGATTTTGTACAAGTGGTTATGGACTCATGTCTGGTTTGTGAAATCAAACGGTGGTCTCTCTCTCTCTCTCTCTCTCTCTCTCTCTCACACACACACACACACACACTGACACACAGACAAACACACGCACTGACACACGCACTGACACACACACACACACAAACACACAGAACATGTATACACAAACACACAGAACATGTTCTCACATGTAGCCCACTCGATCACAGATTCTTATGAGCATGGCGAGATTCTCAAGAGCCACTGTTTTTAATCGGGTTTGAGTCAACTGTAAAGATTTTTGAATCTCTGCATAATCCAATGACACACACACACACACACACACACACACACACACACACACACACACACACACACATAAATAGACATGTCACTGAGCTAAGACTACAAAATGAACATACCTGAAATCATTATCCTTGCTACACATAAACAGGATATCCTCAATGAATACTCACTCACAAATCAGTGACGCAGTTGTCTACCAACTTGGGTATGCAACATATAG
Source organism: Semisulcospira habei (assembly GCA_036245525.1). Classification (NCBI taxonomy): domain Eukaryota; kingdom Metazoa; phylum Mollusca; class Gastropoda; family Semisulcospiridae; genus Semisulcospira; species Semisulcospira habei. Next base: position 184,316,121 of record BTPG01000002.1, on the reverse strand, counting down.
TCTATGGGAGACAACTCTGTACAGTGGTTAAATCTTTCAAGTGTTTATGCCCCTTATGTCATTGACTAGGAAATACATAGAGTTTTATACCTGAGTGAGTGTGTCTGTGGTTTGAATCTAAATCCATTTAGCTTACATAGAAGCAGTAACACAGTGTAAATGTAAAACGTTACTGACAACATAGCTGATTGGTGCAAACGTATAAAATTACTATTCAGTGTAATTTCCTAGAAAACATGAATTTGCTTGATAACAATTATTCTTTTGTTTGTCTAATAAAAATGACAGACAGACAAACCCAAGTGTTTGATGTTACAGAATGTTTCAAAGATGTTATGCACTTTACTGACTTAAAAACACGTGTGTTTGGACCCAGCTTTAAACTCTCAACACCGTCAATAAGGATATACACGTCATATAATGTTACTCTGGAATATTCAGATGGATTACCAGGTTATGATTATGAGACTGTTGATCTTAAGACAAATGCTTTTAAAGTTTATAATGCTAACAGTGGCCACTTGCGTTGGTTTGAGGTACTGTGTGAAGACATATTTAATCAAATAAGAAAACTACATTGTTATATTGAAAGTGTTACGTTCAATAAAGTAATTTTGCACCTGCAGGTCAAACACCAGAAAAGTAGTTGTCTTGTTTATCATAACTACAGATAATACAGTATTACATATGGTGTGGCAGCAGTAATTTTTTTTATTTTATTATTTTGTCGGACAAATAAAAATGACGGACAATGCTCAAAGCCCTGGCTCATCTGGTTTAAGAAACGTGTTTCACACAACAAACTTACCCATATCCAATACTAATAATGTTTACGAATCAATAGAAAACTCTTTTTCTGTAATACAACAAAATCTTCTTACAGGCAGTGTGAAGATTCAGATTGTTGCAAAAATCGAATTCACTAGGGTGGACGGTGAGGTAATTGTATCGTATATATCAACAAGACAACACACAGTTAACACAAGAAGAGAACCGGAGGTGGAGAACGTGTTTAGAGACAGACTACTACCTGACTTCCTCCAGGCAATCGACAGTGCAAAAATGAAGGGGTCTGGTTGGCACGAAGGACATGTACATGAACTACAACTAAAGCAGTCTAGGTATCATCCTATACTAGGTAAATCATGGTTGCCACTGCCAACAGAAGTTTCGAACAAAAAGGCTGTCGTCAACATACAGAACAATGACAACTATTGTTTCATGTGGTGTGTGATTGCTAAACTACACTTTGTAAAATCAAAACCTGAACGTGTATCTAACTACACCAAATTTGTAAATGAACTCGTTTTTAGTGGCATTGAGTTCCCTGTTAAAATAGAGGACATAGACTTGTTTGAAAAACTAAATCCTGGTATATCTGTAAATGTGTATGTGTGGGATAATCAGTCTGAGAACAAGCTACAGCCAATTAGAGTATCTCCACTGGCACCAACCTATGGTCAGTCAGAAGATAAGCATGTTGACATGTTGCTAATCGGCCCTACCGGTGATAATGATAACTTTCACTACACAATTATCAGAAATATGTCACGTCTAATTCATGGACACACAACAAAACACAATGGGAAACAGGAAGTGTGTAAAAGATGTTTACAAAGATTTTCCTCCATAAACGTAGCGCACAAACACGTTTTACACTGCAGGTCAGCTGATGACATACAAACTGTACTTAAGTACCCAGATCCTGGTAGTCAAGTGTATTTTAAGAACTATGGGAATCAGCAAAAGTTGCCGTTTGTAGTGTATGCTGATTTTGAATCATTGGTTGTACCATATGAGGGTCCTGTTCCAGAGTCATTACCGAAGACTATAAAACTAAGTGACCAAGTGGTGTGTTCTTTTGGATACATTATTGTTAGGTCAGACGGTCTTCATTCAGAACCTGTTATCTACAGGGGTGAAAATGCAGCATGTCTGTTTTTAACAGAAATGAGACACCTGTATAGTCAGGTAGTACAATATCTCACAACATGTCAGATGCCTTTGGTGATGACAGAAGAAGACAAACTGAAATTTGATACAGCTGAGACGTGTTGGATTTGCGAACAACCTCTGGGGGGTGATAAAGTTCGTGACCACGATCACATAACAGGGCGTTACAGAGGAGCTGCACATAGCAATTGTAACTTATTATTAAAAACAGATCCTAAGACATACAAGTTACCAATCTTTTTCCACAATCTTAAAGGATATGATTCACACATTATCATGCAGGCTGTAGATGAGTCGTACAAAAACATAAGTTGTATTGCCCAGACAACTGAGAAATACTTGACTTTTAGGTTAGATAAATTAGCATTTTATGACTCCATGCAACATTTGTCTTTAGGATTGGCTAGTTTGGCAGAAGGACTGACCGAGTATTCAATAACGAGTAAATATTTTGAACCAGACTTGATTAAGAAAGGTGTCTATCCGTATGAGTACATTGATCACTGGGTTGTGTTTGAGGAAACAAGACTGCCACCAAAAGAGAAATTTTATTCTACACTAACTGGAAAAGGTATTTCTGACTCTGAATATCAACACGCTCTTGATGCGTGGGGGAAGTTGGGGTGTCAGACAATTGGTGACTATCATGACCAGTACTTGAAAGCAGACGTTTGTTTGCTAGCAGACGTATTTGAAAGTTACCGTGAAAAGGGTTTGTTACACTACAAGCTTGACCCTGCTTGTTACATAACTAGTCCTGGCATGACATGGGATGCATTTTTAAAATCCAGTAAGATATCTATAGACCTGTTGTCTGATCGTACGATGGGTGAAATGGTGGAACGTGGATTGAGGGGAGGGATTAGTATTGCAGCGAACAATTATGCCAGAGCCAACAATAAATATCTGGACGCCTTTGACCCCTCAAGCCCGGGGTCAAGGTCATTCATTACGTACTTGGACGCTAATAACCTTTATGGCTGGGCGATGTGTGAGTTATTGCCCTTGAAAAACTTTTGTCTGCATGATTTGTCACAGTATGATGTAACAGAGTCAGGGTTAACAAACAATATTATGAATCTTGACCGAAACGACACAAAGGGTTGGATCTTTGAAGTAGACCTAGAGTACCCACACAACCTACACGATTACCATAATGATTATCCATTAGCTGTTGAGAAAATGAGTATGACCGGAAAAAAAGAAGACACTAAACTTGTACCAAATCTAAATGACAAATTCAATTATGTTTGTCACTACCGCTTGTTGCAGTTTTACATCAGACACGGGTTAGTACTAAAGAAAGTTCACAGAGGAATTCAATTTGATCAGAGTGCTTTCATGAAAGATTACATAATGAAGAACACAACCCTCCGTGCCAGAGACGGCAACACTGCATTTGACAAAGACTTCTTTAAGCTTATGAACAATGCCTGTTTTGGCAAGACTATGGAAAATCCTCATCACAGAAAAGATGTGAGACTGGTCACAACTGAATTGGGTGCAATTAAACTTACAGGTAAGCCACAGTACACAGGGTATAAAGAGTTTCATTCATCATTGTATGCAGTGTCACTCAAAAAAAAGATTGTTAAACTGGACAAGCCAGTATTCATTGGTATGGCAATTCTTGAGTTATCAAAACTGTTGATGCTTGAATTTTATTATAATTACTTCAAACCAAAGTATCCTGACTGCCGTCTGTTATACACTGACACTGACTCTATGATCATTGATGTGTGTACTGAAGACTTTTATGAAGACATGAAAACAGAGTTACACATGTATGACACGTCTGACTATCCTAAAGATCATCCACTGTATAGTACACAAAACAAGAAAGTGCCTGGTAAGTTTAAGGATGAACTAAATGGTGTGCCTATAGTTGAGTATGTTGGACTGAGATCAAAAATGTATTCTATACTGCACCAGAAAGGTAGTCAGTCGAAAGCCAAAGGAATTAAAAAAACAGCAATAAAAAATAAAGACATACGTCATGAACATTACAAGCAAGTGTTAGATGGTGCATTGATGCCTGATTATCCAAACAAGTCACTGAGATCAAATAAACATAATCTTGAA
>BTPG01000002.1:184007277-184308556 GCA_036245525.1 Semisulcospira habei | reverse complement strand
AAACGGTTGTGATAAGCTTTGTAGTGTTTATGTAGGACAAAATATACAATGTTTTCAAAGTGGTGATGTATCTGTTTGTAATAGTTAAGACAATTCAGTTTTCCCACACCTGTGGCACCAACAAATCCACAGTGTGGATCGAGGTCATTAAGCTCCGTTCATTTAATACACAATAAAATTTTAATATATGTGTCCACTTAGTCTACTGTCTTGTATATTGAGTTGTGCGTCATATATCAGGTACAAATATATGTTTATGGCTGCAGCAGTTTCAACCTTCTTTTGTATCTGAATTGTTATTCCATCACTACCATTCTCGACAGTTCGTCCTGACCCCATGAAGTACTCAGCGTACTACGAAGGTCTACCACAGTGCATACTTCTTTGTAAGGATTGTCCGATCCTAACATCAACGATGTAATCTTGCACGCAATTTGCAGGTTTATCTCTAATCCGTCCTCCGCAAATACTTTGTGGTTCGTCATAGGTTGATAAGCAGATTCCTGAAGCGATACACTTGAAGGGCGCCTCGATTGTACGGACAAATGTGTAATCTTAGGATTTAGATTTTTCTGAATCCTTTGTATGTCTTCTGCTTGGTATTTTAATACACAATATAATTTTAATATATGTGTCCACTCAGTCTACTGTCTTGTATATTGAGTTGTGCGTCATATATCAGGTACAAATATATATTTATGGCTTCGGCTTTTTCAACCTTCTTTTGTATCTGAATTGTTATTCCATCACTACCGTTCTCGACAGTTCGACCTGACCCATGAAGATAATCGTCATCTGTACTACGAAGGTCTAGCCACAGTGCATACTTGTTTGTCAGGTATTGTCCGATCCTAACATCATACAGATGTAGATCTTTGCACGCAATGTTTGCAGGTTTATCTCTAATCCTTCCTCCTGCAAAATACTTTGTGGTTTCGTCATAGTGTTGATAAGGCAGCATTCCTGAAGCGTACACTTGATTAGGGCGGCCTTCGATTGTACAGGACAAATGTGTAATCTTAGGATTGTAGAATTTTTCTGAATCTCGTTTGTATGGTTCTGCTGGTTCAACAAACAACATAAGAATACCTTTCAGTGACCTAGCTGGTGTATTCAAGTTTATGTTCCACATTGGGTCACTCTTGTCTTTGGGTATTAAACTATGCCTAATCACACGGTCATAATAAATTGGAAGTCTTGACTGGTACTGATTTTGTATGAGTCTGGCTAGTTCAATATGTGTGACAATTTCATATTCCAAGGAAATGTTAGAGATCTTGTATGTTGCATCTGTGGCAGATGATTTTATAACTTTGGAGTAGTCATTGAAAGTTAGTTCAAAGCTCAGACGGTCATTCAGTGCCCCTTGATAATAAGGCAAATGAGCTGTTAGGATTTCAAACTCAAGTGGAATGTAAAATCTGGTTCCATATGTTTCTGCTATAATAACATCATTGGCTGCTGACGTTGATTTATCTCCAGCATTGATTCGAAGTTTACCAACGTTATCAGACTGTATGCCTTGGTAAACACGGTCTTCTCGTTCTTCTCTTGTGAGCCAAAGGTCTTTGTAACAGTAGAACACATCTGAGTCATCAAGACTAAACACTTCCTGTCCTTCAAGTTTTACTTTAATAGTCCTAACAATTGCTCTGCCAAGATTGTCAACCAGTGTTCTGTTTACGTCTGCGTCTGATGATAGTTCAATATTAAAAGCAAGACGAGCAGTGCCAGGAACAATAACGTCACTGGGACCTAGGTTTGGAAACTTGACTGTAAGTGTTTGGTTCTGGTCTATGGTACTTGGATTGTTCGTGATGACGATTGATTGTCTTATGCCCTTAACACCCAGAGGCTCACGTAGTTTTCTGTATGGGTCTAACTTTGATCCGTAAGATTGTGTCATTTTTATTATGCACAATAAAAAATAATAAATTAATAAAACAATGGCCGCAGGAGGATTTAATCATGAAGATTTTGAAATGGATGACACGTATGATTTTGGTAATACAACAGATATGGCAGATATGACTGGTACAAGAAATATTTACAGTTTACGTCATGAACTTTTAGAAACCAAAGTGAACTCATTTTATGATCATGTTGGTGGCCGCCCAGACAACATAGACCCTAACCAGTTTGAACTTGATGGCAAGGGTCATTTATATTTAAATACTGTTGACAAAGGAAAAGTACTATTGACTAACAAAAAAGACCCTAGTAGGTTTAGGGCTTTAAGTACAATAAAAAATGAAGGTGGTGTTGGTGCCTTGCGTCAACTTGGTATTGGTGGGTCTCCTGTCACGCCAAGACTGGCTAGTGTTCTTCATAACACGCAAACAAAGTTGCCAACAGGACAAGAGATTGAAATGGCACCTGTAACAAGCCTACCAGAAATAGCAAACACAGTGATACAAGAAACCTCATTTACTGAAGGGCAATTAAATGACGCTATGAAAACAATAGACGACCCACCTTTGTCAATGAGAGAGATTATGGGTTTGGATAAATCATTGCAGACAATAAGAGGTGAGATGGTTAATAATCTTGCCAAACTGGGAGAGCTTGATAAACACATAGAACGTGAAAAAGAAAAACTGGCTACCGCAGACAATGGGAATCTTGACACAGAAATAAAAGAAAGAATTCAACACAGATTAAATGATTTGCAGATAGAAAGATCAGGTCGGTTAGAAACAATTAGTATTGGAAGACAAAAACTGAAATCACAGGTCAACAGAATTAGAGAAACTATTCAGAAAATACTTCACGAAGACACTACTCTGGCTGAGAGACTTAAAACACTTTTCAGAGAACAGGGTATCACAATTGCTAGTTTAATTACAGCTCTTGGATTTATTATCAGTACTGCTGTGTTGGCTGTCTCCGGTGCTGGGGTTGGTGGGGGTGCACCACCAACCCCTGGCCCCCCGGCTCCAACAGACCCAAAAGATTTACAGACGTGGGTAAAGAAACAACTGTCTCACATATCAGACTTGCTTAAAAAATTGGCTGTGAAAGCAGTGGATGCTTTGCCTGGCATAATTGGCACTGTTGTCAGTTGGTTGATTAGTACTGCAGCGAAGGCAGTAGGGTTTATGGCAGAGCATGTGTGGGTCTTTTTGGTTACAGTAGGAGGGTTGATGGTGGGTTATTTAATGAAACAGATAAAGAAGTAAAACCCCTAATCCTGTTAGACCTATTACCAATGCAGTTCTTTCCGACTCATGTGTGTCAGGGGTTGGTGTTAGATCCGGGGTTGATTGTATGAGTGCCGGTGTTGGGGCCGGGGTCAGGGCCGGGGGCGGGGTTGTTACCGTCTGTAATGATTTTAATGACTGTACATGTGTGGTTGTGGCACCCAAGTTTACAGATTGATTGAGTCCTAATTTCTGACCAACACCTGCAACAACTATTTCATTATTATAATTTGTTATTGTACCCATTTGGAGTTGAAGGTCTGATGGCAACATGTATAACCCAGTGCCAATTACAAAGTCAACTTTTGATCTGGCATATCTGAGAACGTCTTGGTAGCGCTGTATGCTAGATGGGAGATCAACTGATGAATTAATTGAATCTTCAAGATTTGCAAGAAACTGTTTTTGTGCTTCAAATTTTCCACTTCCATTCAAAATGTTTGATTTTGTTAGTGATTGTGCTCCTAGTATACACCAGACATATGTTCTGATAGACTCATTGACGCGCTCGACTCCTGCTTGAGTAAACCCGTCAGATTTATCTAAAATAAATGTGGTCCAGGCGTTAGACTGTTTCTGCTCTATTGATCCTAACCAGACTTGTGATTTTGATGAGAATGAAGTGTAACCAGGGTAATAATCTTGAGGGTATTGTCTGTGACTCAAAGCGTAATACAATGTACCAATGCCGTGGTGATCATCAAGTTTTTGTGTGAAGTCATACTTAGTGCCAGGGTTAATGTTAAATTCATTACAGATGCGTTCAAACGCTTTCATATCCATGGGGTTGTTATACCTGTTGAAACTGGATTCAGTGGGTAGAGGTGTATGCAGTTCTGACAGTATACGTCTAAGCTGGTAATAAACATGGAAACGATACACAGATCTAATCAGTTTGTTTGAGTGATTCAAGTGGTCTGTAAATGAAACACCACAGCCTGTAGTTGAACATAGTATGGCAAAATTGAGTTGGTTTTGAAACATCTGTAGTGGACTTGAAGACCACTTTCTTGCAGTTGAGTCATCTGTTATTGGAGGGTTTAGGTAATGGTCAAACGGATTCGGTACTTTGACTTGAAATAGATCTTGTACAGACACAGCTATGTCAAGCTGATTTAGTTGAATTATTTTCTGTTCATAAGTAGGTGCGACATTGTATTTGGCATCCACATTAAATTGAAATGCGTTTGTAGTGGTGATGGTTGGTGATTTAAATTCCATCCTTTTTTATATGAGATAATAAAAATGTTTATTACCTTAACAAATCTTGACACAAGCAAACCAGTGTGGTTAACTAATGGGATTGATAATCGTGATGGTAGCAAGGCTGTAGCTATCCATGAAATGTTCTACACAGTAAAATGGTTTAATGTAACAGATGATATATATAATAAAGTAATTTTTGATGGTAAGACTGAAGCTTTACCACCTGGGTATTATGACTTTTGTACTATAGCTGAATGGTTTCAAAGTAAATTTAAAATTAAAGCAACTTTAAATCCAGCTAACCTACTTGTTACATTAGAATTTCTAACACAAAATTGGTTAAGGATCTCAGATAAATTTGCATATTTACTTGGATTTTATATTGACGAAGATTGGTATAGATCAGATAATTTAGATGAAGCTATGTCTGGTATTATAACAATGAAGACAAAAAGACTTAAAATAACTGGAAAACGCCCTGTCAATTTGTCAGTACACACAGTGCTAAATGTTTATTTGAAAGAACTAAACACATCTGAGAATGTTCACAATGGAAAGCCTTCAACTTTGTTGAGATGCTTACCAACTGGAACTGCTCCGTATTGTGAAAGTGTAGTTGTTAGATTTCCTAATTTGCAGTTTAAGAAATTAGGTTTTAGTTTCTTTGAGTCACTGAGTATATCTGTAACTAATCAGGATGACAAACCAGTTCTTATGCATGATTTTAGTGTTGTGTTGGAAATTAAATAATTTTATTTTTGTTATAAAAAATGAGTGGTGGTCCAAAGTTGAGAATCATACCAGTTGCATGTCCAGTAACAGAATTGAAAGATTTGGCAGACGTACAGGATTTTGAGAAGGAGGGGGATGTTGGAGAAATATATGGTTTTGAACTTGATTCAAATGGCATGTACAAGAGGAAAGTAATTGTTGACATGAAAGACGGTGAAAAACAGATTCCTAAACTTGGTCAGCTACGTGATGTTACTGTACCTACTCCACCTGTAAATAATTCGCCCTACAACTTAATACATGTGGGAAATAAGTGGGTGGTTTCACCTGTACCTGTTCCACCACCCACAATTGACTGGGACATAAAGTTGGAATTTATTAGTCCTTATGTATACACTGATGACGAAGGTGCCTTAGTGTTTAGGAAGGTTGTTAACTCGGGGCCGCTTATTGTAAGTCTTGTTCCAAGTTTTGCCCCAGACAACAATAGCAGAGAAAAACTGAAAGTTGAAAATTATGAGAGACGGCGGTATCTTCTTACAACTAGAAAGGGTAGATCAGATACTTCTGTTGTGTTTATGCCAGCAAGCTTAGTCATGGCTAGAGAAGCGGCAATAGTATTTGAAATTATCATGAAATCTGTTGCTACTGCTAAAGAGGCTCAAATTGCACAAGGAATTAAACTTACATGGGATGAAACAGTAACAGAATCATCAAAGGTCTTTATTGCTATTACAAAAAATAATGATGTTATTAATGTTTCGAGCAGTGTTCCAGCTGTCAAGGTGGTGGTCGACAAAACAACTTTTGTTCGTCTAACTTACATAAACCTTGAACACATTGATCTTGTTGCATTTTATTATGCCAGCAAATTGTATACTTTTGAAGAGTTGCAAAATGTAATTGCTGATTAAATAAAAAAAATATTTGTCAATAAAAAAATGGTAAACTTCTATCCGCAACTACCAACGCTTGATCCGACTGAAACAAATGTGACGACTAAAACAACACTTGCGCCTGATCCACATATGCCAATTGCTTCAGATAAAACATTACAGGCAGATGCATTCAGATTAAATAATATTACAGAAGCTTTGAAATATTTGGAGAGTGAGGAGGCGAAATACTCACGGTGCAAAAGACGGTATAAGACCGTTTTTAATTCTGTTCAAAACACTTCTATGGCTATTGGTGCAGTTTCAGCTTCATGTTCTGTAGGGGGTATTGTTCTGTTCGCCACAGGAATTGGGAGTTTGGCTGGAATAGCAGTTGAGGGTGTTAGCGTTGCTACATGCCTGGCTTGCTTTGGTTTGGAAGCCTTAAACAAGAGGTTTCACACAAAATTACAGAAACATGAAGCATTGAGTACGCTTGCTGGTGCAAAGCTGAGCAGTATGAAACTTATTATCAGTAAGGCATTAAACGATAATTTTATTGATGATGAAGAATTTAAGCGAGTCCAGGATGATTTAAATAATTACAAGAAACAGAAGTCTGAAATACAGAATAAAATGCGTAGTCAATCTCCCGTCAATGTTGAAGAACTGAAGGCCAGTTTTTTAGCAGAGGGAAAAAAGATAGGGGTACAGGAAACCACAGAAAAACTACACAATCTTTTAAACAAATAAAAATCAGATTTGGTAATCAATCAATATTTTTGTCATATGCTTCGCAGAGAGATGACATGTCATTTACACCACTTGTGCCTGATTATTTAACCCCATCAGCACCACCACCTGAGTATTACTGAGAAAAAAAAAAGTTTTTTTATTGTCCTTGTATCTTGATAAATCTGTCTCAGTGTCTTGGGACTTGAGTCAAGTTGTTGTAAGAACTTAGGGTAAGTACTTGTAAGAACTTATGGTAAGTAATTAATAAGTTCTTATGGCAACACACTTAAAGGTTACCTCTGCAGGTTCCTAAAAGTTAGTTGCAACTTGTTAATAAGTATTAAGTTTCACTTGGCATCACTTGATCAGGTTCATGATTAGGTGTTGACAGAGACAATAGTTATAGAGAAAGATAATAGGAGACCCGTAAGATAATCAGATCAATAAGGCCGCATCAGTCATACTCATCACTTTTTAAAAATCAAAGGGTTGATTCAGAATTAACGGGGGTAAAATTGGGGTCAAAATTTTGATATTAAAAATGGCGTAAATTAATGACTGATGCGGCTCTATTGAATTCATTGTCTTACGGGTCTCCTATTATCTTTCTCTACACTGAAAGAAATAGTATGTGTGCATTGTGCAGTACGTGCCTTTACCTCCCCCCCCCCCCACCCCCCATCACCTTTCCACCCAGCCCTAAAGCTATTCATCATAAAATATATTGATTGATCAGTTGACTGATTTATTAAATCATCTCAGTGTCACCTTTCTCTGTTTTCTTTCTCGTTTTAATCCTGGCATATGGGTGTCAGTGCTAGTAGTGCCAGCTGCTAAGAATGCTTGCTAAGAATCCTTCAAATGTCAATATGCAGACAAACTGCAAATTACGCAGCAGCAAAATACAGTTGTTTTTTATGCAGCTATAGGCTGTACTGCTAGCGAGACAGGGTTTAATTTTAAACAAAGCACTGCATTAACTTTCAAATTCAAGCATGTTCACATTGTGCTGTGTATTTTTCAGTGTGTAGCGTACTCTACCATCAGACTGGACCATCAGTGATCACCGAGACTGCATAGCAGTGACCACACATCACAACATAGCTTACCAGTGGAAATGATTGAATTAAATGTTACAGCAATATTTAATTAATCAAGTTTTAATCAAGTTCTGAAACTTTGTTCAGCCATGACAGTTAAAACCAAGTGGTGTGGTACTCTTTCTCTTTTACAGCATGCAGCATGTTGCACTTTGGACATCAATTTGAAAGATAGCATTTGTTTTTGTGGGTTGCATTTTGTTTTGGTGCTGTGGTGTCGAAAAGAAATGGGCAAAGTGATGGTAAAGTGAATGGAAATAAACATGACACATATTAAATAAGACATAAAAATGTACAATGCGACTTTCCACGTTCGCTTTTCTTGGGAGAAGCTTATGTAGAACAAATTGAAAGAACTCGTCGGCACACCAATATTCACGACTACGAGTCCGCATGCATCTTGTATCATGTGACAATCACGTGATTTGGGATACCTTATTGTTGATTAGTGCTATTTGAGCTCAAAGCATGCTTTTTCATAATTGTTTTCTTTTTATAATATAATTAAGTGTGGAAATATACTTAAAAAAATAAATCAAAATCCTTTCAAGTAATATATAGTGCATACTACAACTAAGTAATACAAAGAAGTACCCAACGGAGAAAGAAACACGCTTAGAAAAGACGGGTACAACACAATTTATTAATATTTCGGGTAAATACCCTTTGTCAAAATAGACAAAACAAACAGAGAGATTAGCCGCTACTTATCTTCATTGGCAGAAGGAATGTGGCAACTGAAGGAGGTGATGTAAAATAAAAGAAAAGGAAGAACAAAAGTGCGGAAAAAGTAAAAATGACGTCAACGAAAAATCGTGAGAGAGACTCGGAAAGAACCTGAACACGAGAGACAAGAGTATGTGCAAGCACGTGCAGGAGTGAGCGAAAGAAAAGGCGTGTAGATGAGGCCAGAGAAAGAGAAAGAGAGAGAGAGAGAGAAAGAGAGAGAGAACGAACGGGGATTACCCTTGGGCACGAAGTAGGCTGAGTGTCTAATACACAAAGCCTGCTAAACACCAACCCGAAGGCAAACTTTATATCACCTTCAAGTTGAGGACTACCTCAGGGAAAAACGGGAGGACCCCGGAAAAAAAACCCTGCGTACACAACAAGGAACAAGTCATGAAAACAAAGCAAAAATTCAAATTCAGTAAGAGAATAATTAGGTATAAGTGGAGAGTAGGTAGTTGTGAAACCGTCTTCAAGGGTAACTAAAGAAATAATAAAAATAATAATAAGGGGGGGGGGGGGGGGAGAGGAAGGGGAAGAAAGGAAAAGGAAAAAGCGTAAAGAGAGAAAGAGGGCTAGAGAGAAGTGTTAAGTGGGGGAAGAAAGAGGGAGAGAGGTAGAGAGAGAGAGAGAGGGAAAAAAAAAGAAAAAAAAGGGGGTGGGGTGGGGGCGGAAGACAACCAGCCAGAGCCACCAGCCCCACCCAACAAGCACCCACCAGCTCACAGAAAAACACACAGGCACGCAACAAGACGACCACATACATCCCCAAGGGATGCACACGATCGCCCCGCCCCAAAACCGCGTAATACTCCGTGAGCCGGAGACCGGGCGCCCGACAGGGAAGGGCAAGGGATCCAACTAAACGTTCGGCCAGCGCTGAGAAAGTCCCCAAGGGAAATGTACAAATCAACCAGCGCCAACCTCACCTAACTGGTTAGTGAGTAGTAAAACAGTGAGGTAAAGGTACAGTTAGCAGACACAAGAAAGGTAAAAAATGTTAATGTTTCATATTCATCCCGAGTGGCGCCACAGTGCCCAGTTTATTAATCAGAAATTTTTCACGGTCTTTCCTGGCCCAGACAGTACTGGCTTGCATAAGCCAGAGACCTTTAACCCGAATGTCCGAGATGGAGTGGTCGGCCTGATTGAAATGTCGTCCGACCGGTCTGTTGTATTGGTACTTGACAGACTGAAGATGTTCTTTGAAACGGTCGTTGATGGTTCTTTCCATTTCTCCAACATAGAGTTGGCCGCATTTCACACAGGAGATGACATAAATCACGTTGGTGGTTTGACACGTGAAGTATCTGTCTATGTTGAATTTGTAACGTGGACCAATCACCACGGTGGAAGGGCAAATAAAAGGACACGTCTTGCAATTAGGAACATTGCACGGAGTGGAGCCGGAGGGTCTGGTGGTATGACGAGGCTTGAGAGTAGAGCGAACAAGCATGTCCCGCAAATTAATATCCCTCTTGAAAGCTACCAACGGAGGTTCAGAAAAGATAGCAGCAGATTCTTGACTGGATGACAAAAGACCCCAGTTAGAAAGAAGGATTTTACGAACCGGATTGGTGTGGGGATGGTAGATCATGGTTACGATAGGCCTGTCACTATCAGCGGTAGGTTTAGTCTGCAGTGTACTCGCGTGACTAAGTTTTTGAACCGTTTGGAGAGATCATTGAACAACAGTATGTGGGTAATGTCTGTTGATGAAAAATCCAGCCATTTCTTTGGATTGAACATCAAAATCTGATTCTTCGGAACATATTCTTTTTAGCCGAAAAAACTGGGAATAAGGGATGCTGTTTTTAGTTTTGGGGTTGTGAGAAGATCGGTAGTCGAGGTAGGAATGTGAGTCAGTAGGTTTGTAATGTATTGAAGTTTTCAACATTCCGCAGTCAATCCTGATGTTCATGTCCAGAAAGTCGACTGAAGTAGCTGATATAGTGTATGTGAACTTGATGGATGGGTGGAAGTCCTGCACCAAGTGAATGAAGTCTAAAAGTGCAGCTTGGGTCATGTGTGTAGCTCCTAAACCGTCATCGATGTAGCGTTTATACATCTCAGGGACAGGCCCGGTGTATTGCTGAAGAATCTGTTGCTCAAGGAAACCCATGAAAAGGCAAGCATAGCCGGGTCCCATTTTTGTGCCCATCGCTACGCCACTGCACTGAGCGAAGGTGACGCCATCAAAGGTGAAACTGTTAAGAGAGAGAACCAATTCAGCCAGACGTAGAAGTGTATGAGTAGGAGGTTGTTTATGACTTCTTTGGTTGAGGAAGTATGCAAGTGCATTGAGGCCGTCATTGTGCGGTATAACAGTATATAGAGAAGTGACATCAAGGGAAAACAACAGTTCAGGTTTGAAAAGTTGTTTCTGGTTGACTTGGTCTATGATCTCTAGAGCATGGTTGGTGTCTTTAATGTAGGTAGGTAGAGACTGGACAAAGGGTTGGAAGATGATGTCCAGGTATTCGGAGATGTGTTCAGTGGGACAGCTGCAAGCTGACACTATGGGGCGGCCGGGATTGTTGAGTTTGTGAATTTTTGGGAGAAGGTAAAAGTTAGGTTGCTTAGGCCGCTTTTTTCTGAGGAGATTAGCTGTGGAAGGAAGCTCTCCTTTAAGAATCATCTCTTTGACTGTCTTAGAGATGCACTTTTGATCAGCTTGGAGGGAGCATTCGTCAAGGTGTTGGTAGTGTTCTGGGTTCTCTGTCTGTAGGCCTCTTTGATGTACAGATCTCTGTCCCATACAATGACGGCGCCACCTTTATCGGCTGGTTTGATGACGATGTCGCTTCTGTTACGAAGATTGTTGAGAGCGTCGAGTTCAGATTTTGTGAGATTAGAGTGAGGACTACAACTGAATACAAGAACATACTACAACTGAATACAAGAACATTGAGGCCCGTGTAAATTACTGATCCCCAGAAAACATGGCCACGACAGTCCTGGTTTCGTCTGCAGGTGTACTGCATACAAAATGTGATACAGAAAAATGTCTCCATCCTCTGGTGGTTTAAAATGAGTGCGCACTGCTTTTATTCATGCTAGACTTCATTTTGATATACCCAAACCTTTGTTGCTCTGAAGAAAATCACTATCTTGTAAATGGCTGATCGACTATGAAGGGCATCTGCTAGACTAAACGGAACGTGCATCTGTAGGCGGGTCTCCAGCCGACGCATGATGGAGACTGCCTGAAAGATATACTCAGGGGGTTAAGCCTGATTGTACCGTCGGAGCCACCGCCTTCTATCACGATGTTGAATGCAGGGGAAAGCACCTAATCAGCAACAGAGGCTACAGCGTGGTGCTCCGTATATCAACCTGCATGTCAACAGTGGGATAGGGCTCAACATGACAAGAGCCGATTGACTAGGCCAGTACTCCTAGCATCCCGTTTAAGTAGAAGTTAAGGCCAAAGTGAGTGTTGGCACCAGTGAGCCGCAACCCAAAGGTAACCTCAGCCACTAGGATCTTCTTCTCCCCCCGACACAGGTCTCCAAGCACGGCAAACACTTGGGATCCAAAGGACCAACAACTAATGAGTATTTTTAAGGACCAATGCAACATCGTAAGACCTGGGTTAGCACAGCTCCTTAACTCTTCGACGCACGCAGGCAGAAAAAACTTGCCTCTATTAAGCGCACACCAGCGTACCCCCTAAACACACGGCAGTTTTAAGAGAAGGCGGAGACTAAAGTGATAGGTTCTAAATATTATTTTTTTGCAGCTAACCATTGACGTTTGTACTAAAGTATGTATATTTTTCTTATTCAGTAGTGGTTGGGCATTACTTCCAAAAAAATTGGATACATCAAATGTTATTTTCATGTGCATATTTACCTGAAAAATGCGTATTTGTAATCAATTTAGGAGCGTGCAAAGTGATTAGTGTGATTATTTTTATTCATGCAAGACGGTCATGTGAATATTAGTAACATTTTGAAGGTAGAACCATTCTGACTGACCTATACTTGTAATTCTCGATCATCGACAGATCCAACACACAGGTCATTTTAGGGCCATAGGTTCGACACACGAAAACAGAAGTCTTTCTAGCCTTCCGGCTTCTGTCCAAACACACAGCACATTCATCATATTTCGCGGTTCTGGCCGCCAAGTGCATCCCTGTGAGTCTTGCAATGTGCCACGGAATCTTCTCATACACTCATCCACAGAAATCTGCCAGTTGGGTTCATAATTGTTCAGGTATGTGTCCATCACACCGTCAATTAGTGGTCTCACCTTGAAGAGCGGGTCGTAATCTGGATGTCCACGTGGCTGTCGGTTTGCATTGTTGTTGAAATGGAGGTACGATCGTAATTGTCGGTAACGTTTCCCTCAAGGTTGTGTCCTCTCTCCGACATCGTTTCTATATACACAGACCATATGCGTTGTCACACTGCCACTTCTCGTCTCTTAAAGTTCTCAGACGACATGGCCCTTGTACGCCTATTCCAAAAAGAAGACAGTCTGGCTGAGTACTTTGCACAGATAGCAGTATTAGAGTCATGGTGCAAAGATAGTTTTCTGGAAATGAATGTACAGAAAACCAAGGAACCATTGATGACGGGAAAGTTGATGATATTTTTGTACCTGTCTCAATTAATAATCAACCTGCAGAGGTGGTCACTGAATTTAAATACCTTGGCACAGTCGTGGATAGTGGGCTGTCCTTCACTGGAAACACCGATCTGATTGTGAAAAAAGCAAACCAGCGTCTGTACCTTCTTAGGGAACTGAGAAGTTTTGATGTCAGTTCCAGGGTTTTAGAATCCGTTTATAGAAGCCTGATCGAAAGCATACTGACTTTTAACATCACTGCTTGGTATGGCAACCTCAGTATGAAAAACAGGGGCAGACTGTCACGTATCGTCAGAACAGCTGAGAAGATCATTGGCCTAGGACAGTACCCAGTAGATGATCTGTACCATAGAGCTGTCTGAAGGATAGCTGCTAGCATTGTCAATGATCCTCGTCATCTACTATCTGATCAGTTTCAAATGTTACCATCAGGCAGACGTTTCAACATGCCACTTGCCAAAAGGAATGTTTTTAAGAAGTCTTTTATTCCAACTGCTGTCTCGATTTTGAACTCTCGTTTATAACGCCGCGACAAGTATTATCTACTTAACATTACCTCCCATCTTGTGACAGATTGCTTGTGATAGATTGCTGCAATGATAATTTTTCATATGTTCTTGTAGCGTTTGTTAATGTCTTATACTGTTGTTTCATGATGAGCCGAAAGGCAAATTTCTGTCGTGCCTTGACTCGAACAGACAATAAAGTTGTTTTGTATTGTATTGTATATACTGTCCAAATCCCGGTGTCGATGTTATGCCCGTTTTCTTGTCCCAGTAATCACGTTGATTTGGCTCAACACAAGACCCATCGCAATTTCATGCGCCAGGTATGCTTTCATCTCCTCCACACAGGTAGGGCAAAAGGTGAGCGGGTTTCGTACAGGGCGGCGCGCAGCATTAGCGACTAGAATCGTGGCTTCTGCGTATCTATTAGTCTCCCCTACAATCAGCTAAAAAAAACTGCTCAGGAAAAAATGCTAGAGAAAACATCAATGGGACCTCAACCTGTAGTGTCCACTTTCGCACCTGGTTGTGCCTGGAAATCAAGGTTGAGCGGTGATTCCCAAGATTCACCTTCAAACTCATCCATAGGAACCCACAAGTTTGTGTCCACAAACTGGAAAGTGGCAGTGTTCTCCTCGTCTAAATCATCTTGATTAACAGCATCCACTACATCATCATCATCAGGACCATTGATGTTTACCTGTACTAACTCCTCCTCGGGATCAATATCGCCCTCTCCCTCACTGTCACTGTCTTGCTTAAAGGGCATTTGCTCTGCTTGCTGAAGGTTTAGCGGCTGATTCGAAGCCATGGCGAATCAAATATATAATATGTGGCTCTCTGTCTCTAACTCTTTCTTATATTATCTAAAGAAAAATTCCAAGGAGGAAATGGGATGAAGGGGGAGGGGTGAGAAAAGCGGCAAATTCTATTTCCCAAGGCTACTGTGTGGACCAATTTCAGCGATACCATATTTCTTCATCTAAAAGTTAACTTTCCCCATTCATCCCTGAATGGAAAATGAAGAAATAGAGGTGCATAAGGGGGCATTTAGAATAGTAAATATGACACAGATGTGTGATTCTTCATTCCCCAGCAGTCCGGATGTATCGCTCTTCAACTCCCCCACCAGTGGCAATGCTGTCCGCCTGAACCAATTAGCCTGGACCAATTACCACCACTTATTCACGCCTGAGAGCTACACAATATAACTGAACCCACCACTTTGGTACTGTGGGAAAGCTACAAACAACAGCACGAGTAGTGATGAGCTACATTGTAGCGGGCAAGGTTGTTTGCCTTCGTGCTCTTATTAGAAGTTGACAAAATTTGACTCTGTGCGCATTGGGGGTTCGCAGCCATGTGTCGAAGAGTTAAAAACCAAACCCATGAAAAAGACTGAACAACATATCTGCTGACATCAAGTCCTAATCCTGGACAAAGATGGCACCCCTTCGCTAGTCCACAAAGTCAGTGACTGAGGAGACTACCCACCCATACCATGTGGAGGCCGGTGCTGTAGTGGGCTAAACAGAGGAGATGTCCTCTGGACCTCTGAAATAGTGTTATTATCCAATAAAGCACTTTGACCTCTAGTTGCTAGTTTATTTGAAGAACATGCGAAAAAGATTTCCTGTTTTCTCTCTGTCTACCACACAAACACATGTCCATTCATTATACACAGGGATGTGAGTATAGCGTGATAGATGCATCTCAAACAAGACCACAGGTAACCTCGTTAGCTTTTAGTCATCACAACTTTCGCCATCAGTTTGTACTGCCGGCATCATAGTTGATCCACGACCTGAAGATGGCCATGAAAGTGCCAGGGGACTCACATGAGTGCCTTTTTGTGTTTCCTCGCGCTGAGTGGCAGCAGCAAAGTTAGCTACGTGGTTAATGATGGGTGCAGCATTGGTAGGACCGTACAGCTGCACACGCTGGATACAGTTGTAGTAGGCCTGCAGTACCCCATCAATACCTGCACGCACACACACACAAACACACAAACACATGTAACTCACCAATGTACTTGGCTGTGAACATCAATCTCTGACAGACATGACCAAACAAACTTGGAGTTTCAGAAAAACAAATTACAGCGGGGATCAAAGGTCTCATTGGTAATAACATTAGGCACAATAAACCATATCAGACCTGTATCTATGTACCCTCTGTGACCTGGACTTTGGAGAGAGATCACATAAACTGCAGGGCTTGGAATTGTCTGCCATTAGGGTGGATTCCTGCCTTTTCAAGGGGAAAAAAGCCACCAAAAAAGATTATCGTGTCCACCCAAAAATACAGAGCCCAAAAAATTCTTCAATAGCATGATGTCAATCATACTGCTTGCATTCTCAAACTGCCCAGATTCACATTCTACAGCTAGCTGGTCCTCATCGCCTCTTGCGTAACAATATAAGTTATTGGTCGCAGGGGTTTGCTACACGGACCCTTGTAGGCCTGAGGGAGGTCAAAGCGACCATTGTACCCCGAAGGCTTGAGGGGTACAATGGTTCCTTTGACCTCCCGAAGGCCTACAAGGGTCCTTGCAACAAGCCCCTGCTATCAATAACGTATTTGTTTTCATTCCTCCACAATTTTCATAAAAGAAATCAAAAAGAAATCTTCCGACCTGGAGCACACCAGACATGAATGACGTCAAAGAAATACAGCTCTGACCCGACATATCACGTATCATTATATCGTGAACCCGGATATATCGCAGGGGGTACCTTGGATCCCGAAAAAAATTGGACCGACCGCGGACGGCGGTGAACCGTGAAATAATTGGCTGTATCACGGAAATTGTCTATGTGTGTG
This sequence comes from Semisulcospira habei, assembly GCA_036245525.1. Taxonomy (NCBI): domain Eukaryota; kingdom Metazoa; phylum Mollusca; class Gastropoda; family Semisulcospiridae; genus Semisulcospira; species Semisulcospira habei. The sequence goes on along the minus strand of BTPG01000002.1, from coordinate 184,292,054 downwards.
AATGACATAAACGAGAACAAAAGTTGTCCTTTGTGCATGTGTGAAATCACTTGCCTTCTGAATTGTCTTTTCCTCCTCTCTTGGCCTTTGATTTTGAAAAGATTAAACGGATTTTCTTTTTCAAACAGCAGGCACTCTCACTTTTTTCTTTTTCTTTTGTTTTCTTTAACCAATCATTGCATATCTTCATGGATGCTAAGTTTACTAGTGCGAATGAAGCACACTTTGTGAATTGTCAAGATAGAGTAAACATTGTTTGCAATGGATGTGGACCATTTCTAATCCTTCACAAAATGAAAAACGTTCTTTTTCCCGTGATGCTAACAGTACAACTCGGCTTTGAAAGAAAGAACGCACAGGCAATCGGTAATGCCTACGCACACACCCTGATTCTCATCTGATACCCCCCCTCCCCCCCCCCCCCCCCCCCCCCACCCACCCCTTTTATCCAGATATCTCGCAGATGGATATATCGGTCCCATTTTGTGGACCCCAACGACTTCGATATGTCGGGTCACAGCTGTATACATTTATACATAATAGACTTATGACGTTATTTAAAATAATTCATGACGTTGCCATCTCCAGTAGTGTGCTTGTTGTTTTGAACAACACTAAGTAGCTTTTTACTTTAGAATGTTGGGGTGATCTTTTATAGAACAAAACTCGCATCCAAGATGCGTCACAAAGAGGACTACAAGAAGTCCGCCATTTGTCGCTACAAGGGTTTTTGTAGCTCGGTCATGTGGTACAGTTTGGGCTAAAGCCAAAAAGGGATTGGTCGTGTGACGTAGGGATGAAAACAATGTAATTTGTAACCCTATACTTAATGTGTTTCACGTTATGGATGAGGCTAAACTCATGGCAGTGATCGGAGACTATCATGAGCATAGAAAGGTGTCATGTCTGGCATACAAAACACATTATGTGGCAAAGGAACTCACAACAGTGATGAACAATGGAGACTACTGTGTGTTTTGATAAAGCTGTACACATCTGACATGTCGGGTTTTTTATTCTTTTTTTTTTTTTTTAATTTTGCAAGTGTGAAATGAATGACCGCACACAAAGCCTCTGCGCTACCACCACTATTTGAACATACAAAGTCTGAGGCTGGAACAATCAAAAACATGGAGTCACTCATGGGTGGTACGCAGGAAAGCTCTAAGCTGTCGGTTAGTGTTCCAGACTGCGTTGTGGGTGGTATGGGTCATTTTATGGGTATGGATGCATGTCTGTTTGCACTGCCACTGATGACATGATTGTTCATGTTTGTCTCTCTGTGGATGCAACTTACTGCACACCTTGACAGTATGTGTGAAATAATAAGCATTAACTGTCTGTTTTATTGCTTACAACTGTTGACAATTGTACAATTCTGAATTTTTTTGACTGGGTGTTTGTATAAAGTTGTCAGTAGATAAAACAAGATGAGAATTTCATCCCAAAGTCTACTGAATTGTTTGCACGCAGCCTCTTCCAGGGCCGACAGTTTCTTCCACACAGCCACTTCCATGGATGGGAGTATATAGTGGCTCCAAAACTTGCAAAAATGAATTAATTATTTTCAAAAAGTTACAGAGGTACTACAAAGCTAGCTAACAAACTCATCCAATGTCTTTCTTCAAACTAGCTATATCCAAAATTTCAAGTGCATATAATCAAAAACGTATTTTTCTTTAAAATAAGTTTTTTTGAAAAATACTTACCGATGGTATTACAACTAGGAAATGTTTCTTAGCTAGTCTAATTTTAGCCCAAAAATTGTTGTGTACGATAATGGCCATGATGGCAGGAGAGGGGCGCCATAGGTTAGGCGGAAACCCGGTAGCCTCCCTTCCGGTTCAACCACGCATGTGCTCAGTGCTCAAATCACCAGTCAGTTTCTTAGCGGAGCAGCGGCGAGCGGGGCAGGTGGGAGGGACCTTCGAGTAATACCATCGGTAAGTATTTTTCAAAAAAACTTATTTTAAAGAAAAATACGTTTGTTTTCTCAAAACACATTACCGATGGTATTACAACTAGGAAGAATCCCGAAAAGGAGGTGGGTGCCGCTAACCGCCCCTACCCCTGCCATCGAAGCTACTAGAAGAGTCCACCCCAAGCAACCTCCCTCTAATTTTAGTGAAGATACTTACGGCGCCTAGGGCGCCGGGAGGGAGTGTTGCGCCGCCACGATGTCTCCCACCAGCGCTAGGTTCTGCCGCTGGCCGGAGAGGTCCCTCAGGTAGAAGCGAGCGAAGGTGTTCTCTGTTCGCCAGCCCACAGCCGCCACGATGTCCTTGACCGCACAGTTGCGTTCGAATGCGAGGCTCGTGGCCATGGCTCTGATCTCGTGCGCCCTGATCCTCATGCGTTTTGCTGCATCAGGGGCGAGTTCCTGGTAGGCGGATCGTATCACCCACCGAAGCCAGGAGGATATAGTCTGGGCTGAGATGTCGTTTCTACCTGGGGACAGAGGAAGAAAAAGGCGGGTGCGTCCCCTGCGGAGGGGCTTGGTCCGGCGCAGGTACACACGTAACGCTCGAACTGGGTCCTGTTGCCGGGACTCTCGATCGGAGCGTGGTTCTCTGAGAGGTAGTATGGTGACCAGTTGTGGTGCCACGAGTGGAGATCTGGTCTTGGCTAGGAAGGTCGGGTCGGGAAGCAGCTGCACCGAACCGTCCGTCCGGAACTGTAAACAGTTGGGGCGAGTAGAGAGGGCGTGCAGCTCACTGACTCTGGAGGCTGAGGCGAGGGCTAGCAAGAAGCAGGTCTTCCGCGTCACATCCGGTAGTCTCGCCAGCTGTAACGGCTCAAACCGGGCCGAGTTGAGCCAAGTAAGGACCCAAGGTAGGTCCCAACGTGGCAGCAGTGTACGTAGAGCGGGACGATGCAGACCGAAATGGCCCATCAGATCGGCGAGGTCCTTGCAGGCGCCCGGGTCGGGACGTCCTAGATGCCTGTAAGTATCAGCGATCATGGCCAAGTAACCTCGAATGGTGATGGGAGCTAAACGCTGGTCGTGAAAAAGCCAGAGGAAGAAATCCGCCAGCTGAGGGACTGTCAACTCGGTGGGGGAGAGGCGGCTGTCGTCACACCAGGTGCTGAGAACTCTCCACTTGCCCTCGTAAACTCGTCTGGTCGAGGCTCTGCGGGCTGTAGCGATCGCGTCCACTGCCGCACCTGAGAAGCCTCTAGCGGAGAGGGCTTGCCGGACAACCTCCAGGCGTGGAGGAGGAGACGTTCTGGAAAGGATGGTACAGCGTCTGCCGCGGTTGCTTGAGCATCGTTCGTGGAGTGGGTAGCTGTAGTGGGGGGGTCGTCGCCAGATTCAGGAGGTCGGTCGTCCACGACCTGGTCCAACAAAACGGGGCCACCAGAAACAGGATAGTGTTGCTGCCCCTGAGCTTGAGAAGAACCTTGGGGATGAGGACCGTGGGTGGGTAGGCGTAGGCGACCAGTCCCTCCCAGGAGATGGAGAGGGCGTCCACTGCCCAGGCCAAGGGGTCTGGAATCGGCGAGACGAACAGAGGGAGTTGGCGATTCCATCTCGTGGCAAATAGGTCGATCATGGGTGACTCCCAGGTAGCGCCGATCAACCGAAAGATGTCTGGACGCAGTGACCACTCGGTGTGCAGTAGCTGACCGCGACGGGAGAGGGAGTCGGCCAGCACATTCAAGTGGCCCGGGATATGTCGAGCACGGAGAGAAATGTCCCGATCCTCGCACCACCGGAGCACTTGGTACAGGAGGATGCAGAGAGATGGGGAGCGGGTACCGCCCTGCTTCTGGATGTAGGCGACGACCGTAGAGTTGTCCGACAACACCAGTAGCTCCCGGTGAAGCAGGCGAGCTTCCCACACACGAAGGGCTTGCCAGACGGCTTCCAGTTCCAACCAGTTGATGTGTCGGTCCCGGAGATCCAGGTCCCACCGGCCGGAGGCCGTCTCGAAGGAGGGTAGAAGATGTGCTCCCCAACCGGAGAGGCTCGCGTCTACGCAGATGGAGAGGGAGGGCGGTGGCGAGAACAGCGGCACTCCTGTTGCGAGCCAGAGGGGGTCCGCCCAGCGTAGAAGGTGAGGACAGAGCAACGACGGAATCGGAACCGGAGACTCTAGGTCGGAGGTCGAAGGTCGCCAGTGTAGCAGAAGGTGCAACTGTAGCGGCCGGGAGTAGAGACGACCTAACGGAATAAGGTCTGCTGCCGCGCTCATCAGCCCCAGCAACTGAAGCCACTGCCTGGCGGGAATCGAAGACTTCTGGGATACCTGCCGAGCTAGTTCCGCCAGCTTCTGAATGCGGAGTTCGGGCAGCCGGACGATATTGCGGTCGGTGTAGAACTCCATGCCTAGGTGGACGAAATGGCGTGACGGCACGAGGTCGGACTTGCCGAAGTTGACTATGAAGCCCAGCGTCTTGAGGAGCTGAAGCAAGGCATCCCGGTCCACCTCCAAGGCGGCAGAGGCCTGATTCTTCAGGAGCAGGTCGTCCAGGTAGTTGGACGTGGGGCTCGTGGAGGTCCGACGGGCTTTGGCTACCACTGCGTCCATGATGCGTGTGAAGACCCATGGGCTGAGGTTGAGGCCGAAGGGAAGTGCGCGGAACTGGTATACCACACCCTCGAAGGCGAAGCGTAGATAGCGTCTGGACGCTGGGTGCATGGGCACGTGAAGGTAAGCATCCGCGAGGTCCAGGCTGATTGCAAAGTCGAGGAGTTGCACCGAGGCACGCAGGGCCCGAGCTGTCTCCATGCGAAAGCGTGGAGCTACTATAAACTTGTTGAGCGCGGACAGGTCGATCACAGGACGCCACTTGCCGCCCGGCTTGGGAACTACAAACAGCCGGCTGTAGAAAGCTGGGGAGTCGAGACGCGTCACCACCTCTGTCGCTGCTTTCCGAAGTAGGGCGGTCACCTCGTTGCGCAGAGCGTCTGCCTTGAGCTGGTCTGTCGGAACCAAGGTCCACGCCGGAGTACGTTGCAGTGGGGGCGGGGACCGAAAGGAGATCCGCAGACCGAGGGAGATGGTTGAAAGAATCCAGGGGTCGTCCGGGAACAGCGCCCGCCAGGCGGCGCTGTGCCGTGCGAGCCTCCCGCCGACCGGAGGTCCCAGCGCGGTCGACGGAGCCCGAAGGTGGAGAACGTCAGAAGGCCCTGCCCCGCCCGGGGCGTCGGGCAGGCTTGGGCCAGGTCCTGGGAACGGGGGCCGAAGAGGATCCTGCAGTGGGACGGGTACGGGGGAAGGCGGGGGGCCTGGGGGGGAGACGTCCACCTCTGGTGTAAGGCCGGGAAACGGGTCTAGCCGCCCGCAGGGGGCGACCCTGGGTCCTGCGGGTATGTTGAAAGGGAGTAGGTACTGTACGACTTGGCCAGGTGTCCTTGTTTGCCTCTTTAACCGCTAACCAAGTGGGGCCAAAGAGAAGTTCTCCGCCAAGGGGCGCCTGACGAAGTTGGAGCTTTAGGTCAATGGGGAGAGGGCAGGAGCGGAGGAGGAAATCCCGACGCAAAAGGTCACAGTTGGCCGCCGCAGCCATAGCGTTGACACAGGTGTGGTAGGAGGCCCGGTTACCAGAGACGGCCAGGGCTAGCAGATCCCCCAGCAGCGGCGTAAGGGACGGATGCCAAGCCTCCTCTACGCGACGAACCATGGCTTGCGTCAGAAGGTCAAGAAATCCCGCGGAGGCTAAGGCGTTGCGTATGAGATTACCTGTCTGATCGATTCCTGGAAGCAGAGGGGTCCGTGCCGGAATCGCCGCCAGGGCCCAAGCACCTGGGTCCGGTTTGGGTAGTGCGCAGGTAAAGCTCTGAGTATGTCCCGCGTACCAAGATTGTCGAAAGAACATGTGTAGGTCCGCCGGCCACTTAGAGTCATTGAAGAATCCAGCGGCGCCCAAGTGTCCCTGCGCGAGTCGAGCCGAGAACGCGTCCCGTAGGCTGCTGAAACCCGGAGGTTGAGGAAGAGTTTTAAAAGTCTTGGTATGGAGTTCCGCATCTACATAGGCCGCGGCCTTCTTCTTCGCAGGCGGAGAAGGAGGACAGTCTTCCGGCGGCAGGCACGCCGAGATGATGCGAGCTGCCTCGTCCAGGGCACGCAGAGTCTCCAACCTGTGTCCCACTGCTGACGGATGTTGTTCCTGCTCATCTTGATCCACGTCAGGGGGCGCCGGGATCGAGTGCGCGGGGCTGTCGTCCCGAAGTAAAACCGAAACTGAGTCCTCAGGCGCAAGGCTGAGCGCGTCATCCTCTAATTGCAGAGCGAGGTGGGTGGGGCCGGTTCGTGCTAAGAGTGTGGGCCCAGCCTCCGTGACGAGCCGGGATGTGACCGAGGCCTTGGCCGGAGAAGGTCTCACGGAGCGGTGACGCCACGAACGGACCGGGGAGGTTACTTGAGACCCAGAGCGAGAACGATGAGCGTAGCGTCGAGGCGACCTCCTACCCCGCGGGGAGGGCTCACGGCGGGAGCGGGGACTCCTAGAACGGGATTGGCGGCGGCAGCGTCGACTGCCTCTGGACGACGACGGCCTGGAGGGTGGAGTAGACGATTGGCGCGCTCTCCGAGTAGAATGTCTCACATCTGGAGAATGCGGTCTGGACCGACGCACCACTTGCGGAGATCCGACCCCGGACACCGTCCGCGATGGCCTACTGGTACGGGAAGATCTGGAGGCATGCCTATGCCGCGGTGACCTGTCCCTGAAGGGTGAACGATGGCGAGAAGAGCGGGAGACCGTCCGGTGCTTCTGCTCTCTGGAACGAGGTGAGTAACGGTCCGTACCTGAACGCCGAACTCTGTCGATGCGTGGAGGAGGAGTATCCTTCTGCTGGGAAGCGGGCATCTCCTGTGCCGAGACCGCTACCGGAACTGAAGCCTGTACCTGTACTTTGTCTCGCGCCGAAAGGATCGGCGGAACCGGACAGCGTGCACTAGTCGGGTCTGTACCTGCTGCCGGTGTAGTAGAACGAGCAAGCGACCGAAGTCGCGATGGAGAACGTTCTAACGTCTGATAAGCACCACTAGTCGGGTCTGTGGTGATTACCGGCGTGTCTATATTTTTCCAGGAAGAGGGCCTGACTGAAACTTCAGTACTAGTTTCTGCTACCGGACAGCGCGCACTAGTCGGGTCTGTGTTCGCTGCCGGCCCAGGAGGACGGGCTCGCGGTGTAAGTCGCGGCGTAGACTGTCTTCTCACCAGGTAATACCCACTAGTCGGGTCTGTGGTTCTTACCGGTGTATGGCCCTGTATACGTGCTGGCGTCGGAAGTGCACGGTAGAAACCCCATAGCTGATTCCATTGTTCTTCCCGCCAGGGGGCGCAGACCAGGCACGGTTGGGAAGATGTACAGGTTGAACAGGGCAGGCACACCTCGTGTCCATCGCTCGGCCACTGGAATTGTCCACATCTGATACAGGTGCGGACTTGCCAACTGCAACACAAAACAGAACAATCTATGTGAAGGTAATCGAACCTGCCGCAGCCGGCAGGCAACGAAACGCGCAAAACGAACGAAGGAGATACGGCATATGCTGGCGTGCGGCGCTCAAACCCTCCCTGAGCGCCGTACGGAAGCAGTGACCGAGATTATACCTCGCCATGTTTGGGAAAGGAGAGGAACGAAGAGCGGTGTCAGCGGTGAAGCCCGAGGCCGTCCTATCAAGGCGCCAACCCGCTCCGACCGGCCACGAAGGGACCGGTGCTAGGCGCAGAGACGACAGTCACACGAGAAGACCAGGAACGCGCCGTCCGCCACCGACCAGGCCTTCCCCGAGGTAGGCCAAGGACGAACCCCAAGGGCACCAGAAGTTGAAGGCGACCGGCCGAAAGTGAGCACAGCTCACCAGCGTTGTTAGGAAGTCCTCTCGAAACAACGCACACACGAAAGCGTCCCAGCCCAAAGGCCACAATCCCTCTCACACAGTAGAAAGTCGAAGCAGTGAACGAAAGCCAACGAATGAAGGAGCCACAGGCATACACAACCTCACGCGACTAGCGAAGAAACTGACTGGTGATTTGAGCACTGAGCACATGCGTGGTTGAACCGGAAGGGAGGCTACCGGGTTTCCGCCTAACCTATGGCGCCCCTCTCCTGCCATCATGGCCATTATCGTACACAACAATTTTTGGGCTAAAATTAGACTAGCTAAGAAACATTTCCTAGTTGTAATACCATCGGTAATGTGTTTTGAGAAAACAATTACGGACTCTGATGTGGGTCAACCAACTTTCTATAAACGGTCATTTAACTCTTCAATGAGACATCTAATTTCAGTATGCTTGAAAGAGCTTCTAGACACCCCTTGCATGAAGCATTTCCTTTATTTTCAAGCTTGTACGTATGCAAACGTTGGAGATTTTCGTGTTTACATAAATATGCACACACACATACGGCGCATCGTGCCAAAAGTACGTTCAACAGCAAGGTTGGAGTAGCTAGACGTGACGTCATTTTGATCTTGTTACTTCTTTGACCATCCCCATCCCAAAGTCTACAGTATTTTCAATAAGGTAGACAAAAACCGAGGGCAAATTCTGTGAAAAACACAGTTTCATATGACTGACTGCATCACTAGTAAATCAAGCAAAGTGTGCCTCTAAAATTCACAGATGGCACAGATTTTAACAATTTTTTATATTTTATTTTCAAGGTGCATGAGGGTTGGGGTTGGGTGGTGTTACGACCCTCCCCCCCCCCCCCCCCACATCAGGGCTCCAGGTTTTGCCACACTTGCTTCCCCACTTTTGTTGCCTTATAAAATTTCAAGCCCTGAAACTGTTCGAAGTCTATTTATTGACCAGTCTCCAAGAAAATGGCTTGCAAATGTTAAAGTTTACCACATACAAATGGGCGGCAGATGCCTCAGTACATATAGTCCACAAGCTAGGAAGGTCTACCGTGCACCCCCCCCCCCCCCCCCAGTACTCAATAAGATGGGTTTCAAAGTGTTCCTTAGTATGTCCTCAGCTGTTTAAGCCATGTTCCCCGAAAATCCTTAGGAACACACCAGAGATATAGTCGATGGCGCAAGGGTACCCCCATTCACGCTCTTCACAGGTGCTAAAATGTGACCCTCTCTCACGAAACCAGTCTTAACTCGCAGCGAGCCGATCGGCGCTACACGCAGTAATATGTGGTGGGGGTCAATCTGGGTCATTTTCACTTTTTTGCAGAAATGTATTCTACATACACCAAAGTATCGTATGGTTAAAATCTTTATCATGAAAAATGCCATTAAATAGGTTAAAATGATTTTAAAAGTCTGAGCTCGGCCCCAATTATTCTTTTGTTTTGTGCAAAATGACCCATTTTTAACATAACAGAACACGTTGCATCCCCTACAGAACCCCATCAAGTTATATACCGTTGGAAAGGCCTTTGTCCGCACTTTCGCGGGCTTGGGTCGTGTTCTACATAACACGGATGTGTTCCTCCCAAATAAGGAAAAAAGGGCGTACACAAATGTTCGATTCCGACCAATCAGAGAGTAGAACTCTTAGCTGCATGGTAACGATGAAGTTACACGAATTCTCATTGGCTGAGACAAGACTAAGGGACACAACTGCATCCTTTTCCGCTGTTCACTTTTCGTCTGTTTACAACACGCGAAAATGAAAGCAAGACTCGATTAGACTATTGTAAATCAGGCAAAAAAACGCCTGCAGATCAGAAAGAATTGAGCGACCTGATCACAGACTATTTCGTTGCCGATTCTCATCACGACGATAGCTTCTCATACAACGATTTTGAGTTTGAACCGGCCGATCGAGAAACAAGCGAAGAAGCATCACACAGTCTTCAACTCTCAATTCAACACATGGATCGAGGTATGTGCATCATTTCTGAATGCAGATGTATGATCATTAGTGTGTGTGTGTGTGTGTGTGTGTGTGTGTAGAGTGTGTGTTTGTGTGTGGAGTGTGTGTGTGTGTGTGACCAACTCTCAACAGAAGATGAATAGGCTAATTGTACTACTAATGGCAATACAGAAATGGCTCACATAAACAGACAGTTTAAAATGATTTTGTACTATTTTGTTCAGATTCAAAGGAGTGGATGATCCCCAGCATTCTGAGTGAGTGCATGTGGAATGGACTAAAGACAGTGCAGCATGAACGCTGGGTATGTATAATACATTATTTTAAGCACTAAACAGAATCATGCAAATTCATTTGTTGTGTCTAGTGAGCAATGACAGTTTATTTTCATCGACTTCATTATTGTTTTTCTTTCAGTTTTCTGACTTCATTATTGTTTTTGTTGCTGTTTTCTGACTTCATTACTCTTTTTGTTTCTGTTTTCAGTATCAGCCAAGAATCCTGACACGCCTTTCAAAGTACAACCAGACACAGGGACTGATGCCAACATGACAAAAGGCTGGGGGCAAAAGAACAACACCCTCAGCTTGACGCTCCACGACACAGACCGCGTGGTGCGCTTTATTTTTTAAAAAAACTGTGCATAGGAGGACAACGAGTAGCTTGAATGGGATCAAGACTGTTGGACGCTTCAGGTTCAGTCGCCATGGAAAGGTGTTTTAAGTTTTACAAGACGACCCACATCACCGACGCTGAAGAGGACAAGGTGCTGGCTGTTCCTGGCCATGTTGCTCACTTCCCCCCCCCCCCACCATGGCACTGGCAGCCATCATACCAGTTCCTGGACTTTTCAGAGACATACAACAGTACCTATTTCAACACATTCAGGACTACGCTCGAGACGACAAGTGTGACATTGTGTGCCCTCCTCCTCACAGCTGATTTCCAGTGTGCAAAGACAACTGTCTGGTTACTGTGCTTGTGTGGTTACTGTGCTTGTGTGGTGTAGTTTGCTGTGATTGAATGGATAATTGTATACTGAAGGGAATTGTTTGGTGAAGCGGTATGCTGCCTGCAATACGTGAGGACTTTCCTTTTTTTACATTTCTTCTGCAACCTGTAAGTAAATATTGTGTTTTTTTTTTTTTTTTAAGTTGTTGCATGTTTACAAATTTATATATGAATGTGGAACTACTAATACTCAGTTTGTAGATTTGTTTTTAGCTTTTGTGACTTCATTTTGCAGGGTAGTGGTAGTAAATAGTATTCATTTCAGTCTGGGACAACAGGCAGCCGACTGTGACTTCTGTTTTGCATGTTTTAAGGATAATTTCTGTCTAGTGTCCTTTTCAGTTTGAATCAATTATAAGTGGGTTTAAATGACAAACAATGAAATAAAGTGATTGGCAACTTCATAAATTGGATGTAAATTGTATTCAGTCTTTGTAATGATGGTTTTTATTTTGCCTTGGTGATGGTGGTTTTCACGTTCCTTGAACGCGTCCGCAATCTAATTTTAGATAACATTTCCCACTAAATAAGAGTGCTACACAGCATTTTCATACATGTTTTGCCTAAATATATTATAGCAATATACTTTTATGCTCAAACAGAATTGAAATTATTTATGCCTTGAGTTTGATAGCAAAATATGAAAATGCATTTTCCCCCCAAATCTGTCATGTTTACATTAGGTATGACACTTTTGGGGGCTATTTATCACAAGATCCTGACTAGCTAGCAACTTAATGTGAGGTTTTACACATAGTGATGGACTTACTGAACCACCATGTAAAATATCAGGTTGATTGGTTGACTTTGAACCCCCGTTGCTAAGGTAGGTGTGCAAGACATGCACACATAAACTTTGTAGGCTGTTTTCTCAAAATGGTCACCGGTGCATTTAACAACTTTAAACCCTAATAACTTCTACAATTTTTGCACTACAGCATTCATTCATATATCAAATTAATCAGCAGACTCTGTACATTTCAGAAATGTATATATCTCAAAACACCCAAAATGCAAGTTAAGACTGATTTCGTGAGAGAGGGTCACAAATGAGGTTGAGAAACATTTTCCTCTAAATAAATCAGAATTCATTCCAGAAGCCCAAATCAGGAAATATTATGTTAAGGCACACGTTCTGCAGCCTCTGCAAAAAACAGAATAAACAAATATTGAATCTCTGGGTCACAGTGAAGGTATTTGTGCACCCAGCAAACGACCATTTCCGCGAAATCGCAAAAAAAGACAAAAATAATGTGTCAGATGCCTTTAGACATTTTCTATAACGCTGGCAGTCCATTTTCAGGCTTACATCATTAAAACAGGATGTCACAATTATTATAAACTTGACTAGGTGATGCTGTGATCACTGTGAGTGCCACAGTGGTTGATTTTGTATCCCTACCCCCTAGTTGTAAAAATACACAAAATTAATTAGAAAAAATTACTAAAGTTATTCAATTTCATTTTGACCTCTCTTTACCTATTAAGTTTCAATAATGTGAGCATAAAGTGCAAGAAAATAAGGAAAGTCAGCATCCTTTACGGTACATTCGGGGTGAATGATAGCTTTTTCCCATTTAAAAATGCCGAATTGGGAAACGTACCTTGTTTCCGGTGCCCTCAGAAATTTTGTATACAACCGATAGGTCTTTGTTAGGTTTTATTCGTTAGGATAGAGTACCACAGTTACTCCCAACCTGATTTTGTGATGCTATGATGCATTTAGGGGCCACAGTGGCTGACTCTGCTGCCCTACCCCCATTTTACCAGTACGCAAAGTAACGCAAAATAATCATAAAAATTGCTTACGTCATACTCCTCTGTTTAAATATTTTTTGTTGCCAGTTTTTTTTTAAAAAAAGTATGCATATTGAGCATAAAAAGTTGTGATCATTTCATTAATTTCAATGTAACCCATCAATTTAATTGTAACTATTTTTAGACCCCACCCGGGTCTGCCCTGGGGGACTTGGGTGGGGTTGACTACATTTTAGTTACCAGGGTCACCCTGGTCAGCTCCACAGGGTGGGTTTCCCTTCTACTCTGGGGCATGTGTTTCTGTCTACCCTTGGTCCATTCACCTGTATTTGCCTTTTTAAAACTCTCCCAACTGTCTGCACTGCCTGTAGCTCTTGATATTCGATGTGTGTTGCTAAATGGTCTTAGCTTTATTTAGGCCCCATGGCGTAGGTTTATTTAACGTATTGGACCGGCTGGCGACATACATTCAATATTCTGTTTAGTTTTTTTTTCAGAAGCAGTGCAGGCACGTCCTGAGAAAGCCTTGTTGCTGTCGGGACGTTAAGCAATGTACAATCAATCAATGTAACTATTTTTAACTGGCTGGTCTTTTAGGTGATATTTTACCTAGCGTAAGGTGGGTCTAGTAAGGTCTCCCCTTTTCCTTTCATTTATTTTCATCTAGAAATGTGTAAATATGAATATGTGTAATAAAGTTTCATAGTTCCTAATAGCCAAAACAATGTTATCAAAATACTTAGTTTCCACATGTCGACCACGAGATCTCCACTTCCACCTTCTGCAACGTTAATTTTTTTGATGGCCGTCTTTAAATCTTATATTGTTCTGGCTGCCAATAAGTGAGCTGTCAAGAGCTAGGCAGCATGTTTTCAGAGTTTGGTGTACAGGGGCGTGTCTTCTGGTCAGAACTGCCAGCAGACCGCTTCTCTGTATGGACATGTTTGGAGAATGTGCTAAGGAGACTGATTTTCGACGCCAAATTCGCATAGGGCTGTTTCCGCATGACCCAGTCTCACGAGGGGAGTCCAGCAGGGTCCTTACAGTCTGTGAACATTTGTGAAAGTTGTTAAAAAATGACAAGGCTTTTTCAGGGCACTGGAAAGTCTGTCAATTTCAGTCCTTTTCCTTAAGGTCTGTGAAAGTTTGTAAAAAATGACAACGTGCTGGCAAACTTTTGTCTACTTCTTTTTTTCTCCACCAATTTGTGACTATTCCATTGCAAACGATCATGCTGACGCTTGTTGCAAGTGATCTATATTTAGCTCTGATCATAAAGTGACTGCATGGTCTTTCTGCCGAACATTCTGATTGGTTGTTTACGCTTCTACTGAAGTCCGCCATTCGCTAAGCGTCCTTTTATTTTGGTATCTCTTCATGCATTAGGCACGGAAGCTTCAAATAATTGCTGATACAGAGTGATCTGATTAAAGTGTGTAAACCTTCAGGCTTCAGTTTGGGTTTGTGAAACGTTCCTGCTTTTCTGTATGGACCCAGTCCAGAGTAATCAGTGCGTAGATGAAAAGGTGGTGGCCTGGCTCTCCCTGTTCAGCTTGTTGATGTCATCTGCCCACGGGCTGCAGCCGCTATTCTGCTGTTGCCAATCACGTTGTTGTTGTAGTGTCTCCATTCCCAGCTAGTCCAGAATGCACTGGAATCCACTGCAGCACTATTTTGTTGACAGGGCATCCAGTCTATCTTGAAGCTTCCTGGTGAGATCAGTGGATCAAGCTGCTGCCTTTCCCTAGCTAGTGCTCTGCTGCTGTGTTCAGCACCTGCAGATCTGTACGATAGTTGGAGCTGCTGCCGCCAGCTGGTAAGGAGAGGGAGGTAGTGCGGTCTGCACAACAGATGTACACGCCACTTCCTTCATTCCGCATGGCATCTTGTGTGGTATCACAGCTGGTGTGAGGGTAGCGCTTGTGCACAACCTCCAGCAAGATGGCTGTGTACAGTGCCGCGACCTTTGGCAAAGAGTCCTAGAACATTGTTTATGTTGTCTTGAAGGCTATTTCGAGATGTCCAGGTATCTGAAGGGAGCTGTTCACACATCTTTGGGCTTGGTTCCAGGCCGTCAGTGTTAGCCCTTTGCAGGACCTTCAGTTCGCGGTTCAGACTTGGGCATTTCTGACGGTTCTTGGTCTGCTCCTGTAGTCTCCCATGCTGTCGATGTTTAGTAAGTCTCTTCATCGTGTGTGCTGTGCTGCATTCCAGTGGCTCCAATGTCCTCCATTTCCTAAATTGGGGTGCTTCAGATGGCTCTAAGAATGTCACTGCATCATGAGAATGACCCATGTTCTGCATCTTGTCAAGCCTGGCTTTTTGGGTTTTGCAGGCAGTGTTTCATGTTGTCGATGTATCGTGGTACCGCACAACTGGTCTGACCGAGCAGGTGTTTGCTTGTGCCAGGATGCTGTAATTTGTGCCAATGTGGTCCCCACCAGTTTCTTCATCAGAGACTTTTTTTTGCAGCTCTAGCTTCCATGGCTTCAATGTGAGGCCTCCACGTGAAGCCAGTAATTTATTTGTTGCCAGTAAAGTTGGCCTGTCTGTCTTTGGTACTGGAAGGTTTCCAATTTTGAGGTGACCTCTTCCGTCTGATTGAAAGAGATGGTCTAGCTCAGTTTGAGTTGCCTCTTTCAGTCCAGCTGCTGACTCTATTGGCGGCATCCTGGATTCTAGAGGATGCTGTTTCCGCATGGAAGATGTTCGAGACGAACCTTGGTACTGTTGTACTGATGTCATTAATGTAGGCCAAAAACAACATCAGACACAACATCTCCCTGAGGTACACCTTTCCCGAGTTTGACAAGAGTGCTGAATGTGCAGACGGTAGAAGCTTCAGCGGCAGCCCTTGTTAAGCATGCCTTAAATAAAAAGAATTGCAATTAAATTGATGGGTCACATTGAAATTAATGAAATGATCACAAATGTTTATGCTCAATATGCATATTTTGTTAAGAAAACTGGCAACAAAAATATTTCATCAGAGGAGCAATTGTTATGATCATTTTTCGTTCCTTTGCGTACAGGCAAAATGGGTGTCGGGCAGCAGATTCAGCTACTGTGGCCCCTAAATGCATCAAAGCATCATAAAATCAGGTTGTGAGTAACTGTGGTACTCTATCCTAACCAATAAAACCTAAAAAAGACCTATCAGTTGTATACAAAATTTCTGAGGGCATCAGAAACAAGGTAAGTTTCCCAATTCGGCAATTTTAAATGGGAAAAAGCTATCGTTCACCCCGAAAATACCGTAAAGGATGCCGACTTTCCTTATTGTCTTGCACTTTATGCTCACATTATTGAAACTTAATAGGTAAAGAGAGGTCAAAATAAAATGGAATAACGTAAGCATTTTTTTCTAATTAATTTTGTGTATTTTTAAAACTTGGGGGTAGGGATACAAAATCAACCACTGTGGCACTCACAGTAATCACAGCATCACCTAGTCAAGTTTTTAATAATTGTGACATCCTGTTTAATGATGTAAACCTGAAAATGGACTGTCAGTACTATAGAAAATGTCTGAAGGCATCTGACACATTATTTTTGTCTTTTTTTGCGATTTCGCGGAAATGGTCGTTTACTGGGTGCACAAATACCTTCACTGTGACCCAGAGATTCAATATTTTTTCATTCTGTTTTTTGCAGAGGATGCAGAAGGTGTGCCTTGACATAATAGTGCCTGATTTGGGCTTCTAAGGAACACTTTGAAACCCATCTTATTGAGTACTGGGGGGGGGGGGGGGGGGGGGGGGTGCACGGTAGATCTTCCTAGCTTATGGACTAATAAGACATACTTTTGCCGACCCGTGAGAAAAAAGTTGACCACTTACCAGCACAAAATGGGTTCTGGGGGTTGAAGTTGATGGCAAATTCATGCAGGACCTCTGGGTTTGGGGGGATCTTGGCTCCAAAGCCCAGCGCTGGGAACATTTTGTCTCTGGAGGACATGAAAGCACAGCTGTGGGTCAAGCAAGACATTAGTAAAAGGACTGTGTTGAAGACAGTGCGTGCACCCTTTTTGAAAGATGGGGTTAATTGCACATAAAGCACATACAGAAAGTACAATCATTGTCCTAGACAGCCTGCAAGATATGGCAACTATACTAATGGTCAAAACTTAAGGGCCACCCCACTTTTTTGTGTCATTGTTTATCGTCGCAAGTATGCTAATAATATACATGGTTCTTTCGTTCCAAATGGGTTAAAAGTTGACCTTAGACAGTCCACTGTACAGGAACAATAGAAAACAATTCATCAATTTCCACGAACCTGTCAAATGCATGTGAAACATCGTCAGTTTTTATAAAAAGCTGAGCGATATTGGCAAATGTACCAAAGGCAGGCAGGTGGAAAACTCGGTAAAGTCGTGATGCACGTGCTAAAGGGGTCCGTCGTGAACACTGAGCACCTCTGTTTCACTACAAATACCAGTATAGTAGGGGCATAATTGTCACTTTCCTAACCATGCCACCACGATGAAGCCTAATGCCAGTGGATCAAGGACGGGCGTTAGCATGGCTGCAGGATGGAATTTCCGGACGAGAAGTTGGGAGACGTCTTGGGTTGTCCCATTCAGTGATCCAGAGCCTGCTGGCACGATTCCAAGAAACTGGAAGGGCAGAATGACGACCCTGCTCAGGACGCCCGCACTGCACCAGCAGAAGGGAGGACAGATACCTCTGTGTGGCGGCTCTGTGCGACCGAACTGTCATGTCAACCACTCTGCGACGTCAACTGATGCAAGCTGCAAACGTTAACGTCAGCAGAAGCACAGTCTGCCGACATCTGCGCAAAACTGGCCTGGCTTCATGCAGAGTAGCAGTGAGAATACCCCTCACTCCAGCTCATCGCAGAGCCCGGGTTGCCTGGTGTCGTCAACATGTGAGGTGGAACATACTCCAGTGGGCTCAGGTTCTGTTTACTGATGAGTCGCGGTTCATTGTGTCCTTCGACGACGGCAGGGTGAGGGTCTGGAGACGCCAGGGCGAGCGATTCGTGGATGGATGCGTCAAAGAGGTGGATCACTACAGAGGATGCTCAGTCATGGTCTGGGCAGGCTTCAGCAGGGAAGGCAGGACCTCCCTCAACGTCATTCGAGGCACTCTGACTGGACTGCGCTATCGGGACGAGGTTGTGCAGCCCCACATCTAGCCAGCTCTCCGAGCCATAGGCAACAATGCTGTTCTGCAGGACTACAACGCTCGACCTCATCGTGCCCGTGTGGTGGATGAGTACCTTGAGCAATGGGGCATCATGAGGATGGAGTGGCCAGCTTGTTCACCTGATCTGGCTCCCATCGAGCACCTCTGCAGGCATGAGAATTGTCCGCCTAAAGGCAAATTTCCGCCGAAATGATATTGCTCAGCCGCCAAAAAAAAAAATTGTCCGCCGAAAAAAAAAAAAGGGGTGCAAAAAGTAACTGAGCACCGGTCATTATACACTGCGAGGCATTCGTTCAAGTGATATGCCGCCCGCTAGAGTTATGCGTCACCTATTGTGGCTGTAACGCAGTCATTACTTTACCGTGCAAGCGGGCAATACAACACTGAACGCACTCTTTTCATGCTCATTTCCCATCTTGCGCACTGTACGCGTGAGGAAAATGGCGGTATTGCACAGATTTTAATCTCGATTTTAAAATTTCCCGGGGGGGGGGGGGAGGGGGGGGGGGCGGCATGCCCCCGGACCCCCCTAGTTTCAGACTTTTTTCACTTTTCTAATTCCCATGCCTGCCTCTGGGATGTGCTGAGGCAACGTGTAGTCAGCAACCACCCCCCACCTCAAGGCGTCCCCCAGCTGACTCGGTTCCTGCATCAAGAGTGGGAAGCGATCCCACAACATGTTCTCAGAACCCTGGTGAACTCCATGCGTCAACGCTGCATTGAATGCATGGCTGCAAGCGGTGGGTACACTTGCTACTGACTGGACCAGTCTTGTGTGACTTTTCAAATGAGGGGTGGGTGAACATTCTAACGTTCTGCTGTTGATACAATTGCTTGATTTACTTAAAATTTAAATGAAATTGTTACTGAATAAATCAGCAAAGTACTGACTCCAAGAATTGTTACATTATTTGTGTGGTGTTGTCGGTGCGTCTGCGATAAAAAGTGGCCCTTAAGTTTTGACCATTAGTATAATATTTTGTATTGATGAAGAATGAACTTGACCCCTCTTTTAATCGGCCATGCATGGCCATGCACACCAGGTTTACCCATTGAATCCCATGACTCCATTTCTCAAATTGTGCGTGCAACAAATTTTTAGGTGTCACCTAGAAACTATGAACCAGTTGCAGGAGATGGATTGACCAGGATAATTCAAGGGTAGTGCCAGATTAGCTTGGCACCATCTGGCACCAAGCTAGTCTAGCACGTAGCTTGTAGGCCAAGTGCATACCAAGGTGCTGCACTTGTAGTCCTTGTTAAAAACGTGTAGGAGTGGTGGCACACAAATACCTGACAAAGGAGGAAGAAAATAAGGCCTATTATTAATGCTACACTGTGTCCAAAGCTGTTCTGCTACCTGAAAGTATGTCACAACTTTAAAGCAAAGTGTCACCGTATGACGCTTGTCTTCGAATTGACCCACTCGGGTCCGGACACCATATTGTTTTGTAAATTTGCGCTGGATAAAAACTTCCGTGTTAAATCATGAGACCAGTATGTGATCTCCAGTCTAAGAATAGTAATGCATGTGCAAATGGAAAAGAACTTGTGCATGCGAAATCGAAAGGGCAGACGACAATAAAGATAATGCATTTTCAAGTACATCTGACTGTCTGTTGTTTACCATGGTACGTGCATGTGTGTGTGATGACCTCTTGTGCCTACTGCGGCAGTACCTTCACCAGAAGGACTTTGAAAAATGGTTTTATCGACGGATACTCTTTTACTTCATGCAACATTACTTCTGAGACAGCAAGAAGTATTTTGAATGCTAAGAGCAAGTCCAAAAATTACATGTGCATAAATTGCAGACATTTCTTCAGAAAACGAAAAGGCTGCACAAAGGCAGCTAGTATACAAGTGCGTACCAAGGTAGCTCGTACCACGGAGCAGCGCTTGGAGTCCCTGCTATGTTAAAAACATGTAGGAGCCATGACACAGTGCTAAACAACAGAAATATTTAAAAAAAGAAAGGAAGGAATCAGGAAAGCAAACTACCTGGAGCTCCTATCCCACCACAAACTCATGTAGAAGGTTCTGGTCAATGCACTAGCCACTGTCAGCTACTGTGATGTTAACGATTTCAGACCTCCCGCCATTTTGTCCACAAAAAAATTGAAGAATTTGAAATAAATAGATTCCACGTCATTAGCATAATTATAATTATAATGATAATTATAACAAGAAAACATTTACATCACTTGACAGCAAGATGACCTCATATTCTTGTTTATAATTTGATGCCTCATTCTTGCGGCACATATGAAAACACTATACTCCTTGAGAAGGCTCTTTTCGGGAAGAAAAAGAAAAATACTAAGTACCACCACTGCACCACTAGCTAATGGGTAATTCTCTCAAAAGGTGGTCAGAATGTGTGACATAAGGAGCAAAATACAACTTCCTGCAATTTGTCCATTAATATGGTATTATGTACTCCTAGTCCTACTATCCCTACAATATATGAGGAACAAAAAATGATAGTTCACACAGTAGTTTTTGTGTGAGCCACAAATAATTAATGTGACCTCGCATCTCTGGAGGTTGCTACATGGACACCAAACAGTGCCTTTAAACAAGCTTAATTAAATAATTTAAATTCAGATGCATGATAGCAGTGTTGAATCAAGCTTATTATAGTGTATTTAAATATTTTTGGGCAACAGATTTGAAAATACCATGATATTGGCTGCAGGATCGGCTTCTTAAAGCACGGTGGACAAAAAGTGGGCAGTCAACAATGTTTAGATGTTTTCTATGACATTGACAAGTACCTGAATTGCAGCTGCGCACAAAATGGATCAAAATATAAAGAATGCTCACAGGTGAAAAATAATGCAAGGAAAGACAAATGTTACTCTTGTGTCTGTACTATATTGTAAAGAAACAAGCCATTACGCGGTTAGTACACAGACATTCATGCGGTTGCTTCACGGGCACGAGACGCATTTACTAGTCACGAGTGTGTTGTGGCATCCATGCATCAACCAAACATCGTTTCTTCGAACTTGTACACCATTACATACAATCTTTTCATAGCATGTTCCAAATCAACCTTTGTGTCACAGAAGCACAATAGCTATGAAGAATCCGGCAAACAATGACTAAATTGCTGGATTCTTGCTTTTTAATGTCATAGGAGATCTTCATGGACCTACACTTTCAGTGAATGGCTTTGAGTAAACAAAGGGCCTTTCCTGCACTTTCATGCATTTTACGCTACTTCTGCCGGAACACGCGTATGAATACAGCAAGAAAATAGTGCAAACCTTCTGTTATAGATGAGGGACTTATCGTTTTGTTCCAGCGGTTGATACTCAAAGATCTTGACCCAACACTCGGCTGCATTTTTTAAAGGTTAGCATTATTTCCTTGAAGATTTAAGCAAACTTTATATGTAAAGAAGCGTCCATGAACACGATTTCCGTTAGTATGTGTAAAAGTAGTTCGTGCTGTGTGCAAGCACTGTACGGGAGAAAAAATATGATCGGTCTGAGTTGGAGCCGACTGAAACAACCGCCGGACAAAAAGTTTCATGCAATTAAACTATGTAAAAGTGGCTGCTAGGTATAAAATGTATGAATGGTATTGTGCAACAGTGTTTATATAACTGATCAAAACAGTTTGTAATTTAATGCAGTGAATTTGTCTGATCAAACAAGTTCTTGTCACACACTATGAGCCATGTCACAAATCGGCCTCGTTCATTCTCAAGCTTAAAAAAGCATCAAACATACAATAAACAAAAAGCAAAGGTATGGTTTTATGCATGCTATCCCCTTACTATCAAAAGAACAAGTCTAACAAATAAAATATGTAAACACAAATATTAATTTTGATTGCTCAAACTGTTGCACCCTCAGCTGACCACCTTTTCAGAGAATGACCCTAATACTTTTACCAAGATAAATCTGCGGCGGAGATAAAAGCATCACGTGTTCAAAAACTGAGATATTTTCGGTCTAATGACGAAAAAAAACTACCCCAAGCAACCGATCTGCTCCAATTCCATTGTGTGTCATAATGTCTAAAGGGAACTTACACGTTTGGAAAGTGTAAAGATCCAAAATATCTTATGCATCATAGTCAAATCATCCGGTAAGTTAACCCTATAGCTACCAACTCATTTTCCTACAAATTGCCCTGTGTCCCTAACTTTTTTCATTCAAACCAAGTAAAAAAGGGGGTGTATATTTCAAACTGTAGGTATGATGTTAATTCTGCTTCAAAATGTACTAAATTTTGACATGATGTTGGAAAATACATACAGCAGGCATGCCTACCCTCAATTTGAAGTTTCAGTATTAGCTATTTGAAATTTCAGTAATACTATTAAAATGTCCACAGGCTAACGAGTTTTGTTTGGTGTGGTTTTTTTTTTTTTTTTTGGCATAACGTAAAACAAGTCTCTGTATTTTCCGTAGCGCTAGCTCGATTTTTAAAATTTTCGTAAAAAATATGGAAATTCCGTATGGGTAGGCATGCCTGATACAGTATATCATACTTTTGTCATTTTAACTGTCTGTGTGCCACAGTCTCTGTTTACCTGTCATATATCTCAGTAACAGGTGCTAAACCATACCTCTGTCAGAAATTCAATCCAAAAAACAACAAAACTGGTTAGAAACATACCAGCGGCAGTCAGAAAGTCTCCACAGGTAACCACTCTACTCATTCCATCATACTGATCAAGCACATATATCTATCTCACGGCATACCCGCAGGTGACAAACAAGTAAGGTATGTTTAAGAAATGTATTCAATTTCAAAGTTTTGGACATAATTCCATCTGAAGAAAATATGAGAAAAAAAAGTCTTCAATGTCAAAGAAACTCAACATAGGTCTAAACCATCATGTGGCCAGTACTACACAGGTCAGAGTCATCTGCCGCAATACACAGGTATGTATAGGTAGCTCCTCTTCATCGTCGATATCGGACTCAAAATTGGTAAGATCTTCAATGTGCACCGAACTGACACTGATGTCCGATTCAGAGTCATCTTCTCTGACAGGATTTGAATGAATTTTAACCAGTAATGCTGTAAATTCTGGGTCGCTTTCGCTCTCCATGATCAAGTCACATTGTAAGCAAAACAGTCTTAAAAAACACCCAACTTTTGATTCAAAACAAACTCGAAAAGCACTCGCATGTAGCAGAAATGGAAGTATGCATATCCTACAATGCATTGACTGCGATAAAAGTTGGAATGGGTGCGAAATGAACCGGAACCAAGTCAAAACTGAAAGTAGGTATATAAGGGTGGAACGGGGCGGTAAGGTCGTACATGGAGTGATATGTCACAGGCAGAACCAGGCGGAATGGTAGTCAAAAGGTCAATGCGCCAAGGATTCTTTCCGGATGGATTCGGGGCCTCGGTTCTAGAGCCCACCCCCCCCCCCCCCCCAAAAAAAAAAAAAACACACACAAAAAAAAAAAATTAAAAAAAAAAACTGATGCCCCAGCCACGGTTAGTCCAGCACTACCCTTGAAATATCATGGTTGATCCATCTCCTGCTGTAGTGTGTTGGGATGAAGTGGGTTATGAATGTACCAGAGGACAATGGGACACTGTATACATACGTGTCATAGTCTTGACAGACGTCGCCCACAGCACGAATGGCCTGCATGTACTCGTTTGGCTGGTGAGGGTTGATGTAGTGCAGTGATGTGGGGTGGGCAGGGTTACCATTGGACCCAGTAAAATCAATGCCTACCTACTCACAAGAAAAGAGAACACTGTTTGTAATAAGTTTAATTAAGAGCTGGTCTAATCCAACAATTCAACACACTTTAAAATACTTTCCATAGGAACAACACCAAACTTAAATATAGCTGAACAAGTTTACAAATGTGCATGTAATATGTTTCACATGTGCACACCTACACAAACAAGAATGGCAAAGCCCTTTAAGGCTCACGTGCATGGCCAACACATCATTTATCTGACCTTTGCGACCTTGACCTTCCCCCCACTTTGGTACCGGTCTCAGGCCACTTTACAAATTTCAAATACAAGCGATCAAAAATCTCTGTAACTTCAGTAGCTGACTGGCCCTTCGTTTGTCTTGTACTGTGTTTGTCTTAAATGGCGTAAATCCGTGTCTGTTTCGTGAGTGTGTGTGTTGGGTTTCAGGCGCGGCGCTTTGAGTCGATTTCCCCAAAATTGAGAAAAAGCGCCTATATAATAACGGTATTATTATTTATTATTTAACAGGTCAATGAAATGACTAATCTTCAAGTGTCCTAACATAAGTGAAAGGTTCTTTTGTAATTGTGAAATCCCATGTTTTTTTCCTCCAAAATTTACACATTTTCACACTTTTGTTAACCTTCTGGACCCTTGACCTTTGAGAGTAGAAAACCAAATAAATAAGTATGCAAAGAAACATCTTATCATCAGTTACCTCAATTTCATTTAAAGTTTGCAATAACGCTCACCCACATGACGAAACGGCAAGTACACCATGTGTTTGTGTAGTAAGATCAAGTAAAAAAAAAAGTGTGCTGTGTTTCAGTGACCACTCTCAAAGGGGGTTGCCATGGAAATAAAAGTGAATGCACAAGACTGCAGGTGTCAAAAACAACTTGAATGTAGGACTATGTGCAATGCAAGTCGAAACTTCCCCTCAGCACTTGGCCTAGTCAAAGCATATCAATGTCATCATCAAACTTTGGTGTTACACAGTATCTAGTAATAAACCAATTAGCTCTTTCAGTGCTGAGAAAATGTGAATACCGCCCAACCGCAAGAGGCACAGATCATCATGAGCCCTACAGTTGAATCTATGTTCCTGGGACAGCTAGGGCTTTTTGGTGCTGAATGAATGAAGATTGCTGAAATAGAATGCGTCAATTAGCACTGAATGGGTTACAGTACCATTACACGTAAATCAGAAGACAAACTTCTGCATGATTTTTGTTCTTTAAGCCTTGTCGACAAACTTAATGAACTTTTACGGCATTTTGGACATGCAGCAAACACTCACCCATAATCACATTTGTTTATTCTGCACAGCCTGTTAGTGTGCCAATCTATTTTTAGCTCAGTGTTACTGGTACAGATAGTGTGGAAAGGAGTCATTTTCAAATTACTTGATGTTAAGACCATGTGCAGAAGTTTTTTTCTGAACAGTTACAGCGGTAGAGGGCTCTTAACCTTTTGACGACGGAACACACATAAGCGTGCGCGAGGCAAGGCTCCGTTGCCGAAGGGGTGCACACATATGTGCGCTGGCCTCGTTTACCGTGGCCGACGAAGCGCACACATGTGTTCTCCAATGACAGTTTAGCTAGCAATACGTGCAGTACGGTGTAAGGGAAGCAACCTACTATAAAATATCAAGCACTCATTTCTGTACTGGTAGAGTGACTTGTCTTGTTTGTATGCACTAAAACAAACGAATCAGAAGCTCTCAAACAAAATGACCAGGCAAGCACGAAAAATGGCGAATTTGCGGCAGCGTGGGCGATGTATTCCAATTGCTGAAGTACTTGAGCAAGTCCTCCAGGATGGTTCTGATGAGGAAGGCCTTTGCATGATGTATCAGAAGAAAGGGACAGTGAAGACGATTTTTTTTAGTGATTTGGAGGACCAGGAAGATGAAGATTATGAATCTGAACCTGAAGATTATGAAGAAGACAATCAGGATGGCGAAGAAGAGATGGTGGCTAAGACGGCAGCTCATCGTCTTCAGAAGACGAAGACTTCGCCAGGAATGTCCAACAAATCAACATCAATGCCTTTGACATGAAGACAGACATTGATGATGCAGATGAAGGTGCCGTTTGGGTTCTAAACCTGAATAACTTTCCTCGCATTCCTGCATACACAGGTGAGAAGCCACGTGCTTAGCATTGTTGTTGTTGCTGGAGTGGGCGTGTCTTGTGTATTTCACAGGCGTGCGCGCATGCATGTAGATTATATATCGAGGGCTGACTGCTAGAACTTCGTAACTCAGTTTTCACACCTTTTGAGAAAACGCGAAATGAAAGTTTACACAGTTCTCCAAACGGCAGTTTTTATTCAGTCATCTTAATCTTTGGCAACAGACATCATCAATGTTTAATAATCATAGAACGAGCACACAAAATACAGTTACATACATGGTCTTTTTTTTAGAAATATTTTTTCTGCATGAACTGACATACTTTGTTCTAGCTGCATTTTCATTCTATATTTGCCCCAGATTTTGGCTGCTAGACATCAGTAACGTGAGGTACTGACATTTAGCACGGCTGAGGTCTCAGAGGATTGGTGAATACTTGGCTGCTAGAAGTCTCTAACAGTCGATACGGAATTATAGCACGCAGTTATAGAACGACATTTCTGAACTTAAGGGCGCAACAAGTCAGCATTTTGAAATACGCACATGTAGCACGGGAAAATTACATACACAATAACCTTGTGTTACAGCTCAAAAGTGCGTAACTTGACATACGGTGTTCTGGTCTGTACCTTTGCACAACATTTGTCAGGTAAAGTTGATGATCAGAAGTCAGCAACCCTCTTTACTGCTTTTTAGCATGACACAATGGCACACAATACGGTTTCACATTGTGCAAAGAACTTCGCAACTCTGTTGGATCCCATTACTAAATTACTGAGATTAATGTGAGATGTTGCACACTTGGGTTAACTGACAACAGTGAAGGTAATACCGGGAATACTACATGTGAAAGAAGAAATACAGAAGGAAATTTGGCAGAATGGTAGGTACTCACCAGCTGTGTGTTCGCCATGAAAACAAAGTCCAGAAACACAAGTGTCAATAAAAAGTCACATCCGTTCACAGATAGTCCTACACAAAATGTTTACCTGTCACTGACTCCCAAAAGAAAGTCCAACCTGCTGATCGCAGCAAAAGTCGCACACAGATGCAAACCCATTCACTGAAAGTTTAGTCTGTTTCTTCACCATCATCGTCCTCAATGTCCAGCTCGTCAAGGCGATCAGTCTAGCCGGCAACAGTTGGCAACCTCTCGAAAAAGGCATGATGCTCCTCGGGAATCACCCCTGATCAACACAGGGACAGTAGATCATTTTTCTTGGCATCAGAAACAGGTAATTTGGCACTGTAGCGAGTCGTCAGAACCTTTGCTAAAGGAGGCTGTCTTCTTATGGCAGATGGAGCTGACAGACACAACTGGTGGAAATCACTTTCATCAAAGTCATATTTGAAGTACATTACGTCTTGGCCTTTTGTGAAGTTGATTGCCCTTGCTTGGAGCCACCAGGCCTTCTTGCATTCTTTGTCAACCTTAGTGTCCCGGATGACCTGTGATGCAAGGTGCTTACAGTCTTAAATCTGTGTAAACCGTAGAGGTATAACCACGTATGGATTTGTCCGTCTTGCCATTCTTATTACTATGTCATATCTACATGGAGTGAACACTGGACTGGCATTTTGCGCGAAACTGATGGCAGAGTGCATTGAATCACACTCCATCTGCGTGTGTCCTGTTTCGACTCGAGATACTTATGTGTGACAGAGACAATGTGTGGGATGGTTTCAAGGGCATAGAAGAAGGCTGCTGCCAGATACTGGTTGCGATGTTGTCCACTACGGAACATAGGATCACATCTGTAACAGTCACCGGAAGAGACTGAAGATACATGAAAAGACACGTGGTGATTTCCACAGATCCTCTTTTGCTATTTGTTTCATCCCAAACAAAGCAGGTCGCCTTTCCGTCTGCTAGTGAATATACGTGAAGTTGTAAACAGACAGTGTCCGCTTGTAGTATATCTTGCTTACCAAGCCACAAGGTGCTAGCAGAACAGCCTGGCTTGCAAATCTAATGTCACTACATGTGTGGTGGGGTCTTTTTTTGGCCATGTCTTCTGCTTTTCTATACTTGCCTTAATTTTCATTTCGGTGTGTCTTTGATATTGTTTTTCCTCCTCCTCGCTGGTGAGGGTGAGCCCCTGTTTCTTCTTTGGTGTATAATTGACACACGTTACACATTGATCCTTTTTGGGTTTGTGAAAGGATTGAAGTTTCAATTGAAAATATCTCTGTACTTTTGACAGGACACTGGAATTTTTCCGTCAACCGCACAACTTTTCTTGTACAAATGATACATATTCATGACCGACAGCGATGCATCAAGATAGTGTCACATAGTATCTTTCCTGGTGTAGTGGGACTCGACACAAGGGAATGATCCGCTAATGTGATCCTTTGCATACTCCACAGTGTCGTCGTGTGTTCGGTTGTGAGCACGATGCTTCCCTCGCCCATCACCTCCAGTGAAAGTGGCGATGTCGCTGCTCATCTGCTCATTGCTAGTGAATATAATCACCTGTTTCTGTATATATTCTGCCAGCGCCAGAGGCAGCAAGTCTGCCACACTACTGCGCCACCTTCCGGCGTGACGAAGGTTGTGGACACTTGACACAAAATTCGCTTCTCTTGCTATGTCATCATCGCCGCAGATATTCTCCAAAAATTTCATAAAGTCATGCCGGTTTCCTTCAAGAAGGTCACACAGACTGCCACAAAGTTCAGCAGATGTGGTGTCCACTATCTGAGTAGCAGCAGCTTCGAAAAAGCAGTTGCCATCCGCGTTGACAGGTACAAATTCATTTGATGCCAAAATATTATCCATGGTGGATCAGCAATTCCTTTTGTCTCTCATTTGCCGTTTTATTTTTTTTTTTCTTTTCATTGCATTGATGGGAAGCTCCTCGTCAGACAGACTGTCTCTTCAGTTGCTGTCTTGTCCGAAGAGCTGACAAAGGTTCATCCTCAACATCATCTTCGCTTGGCGGCACCATTTTACCATCAGCCAGCTCATCCCACATGCTGATTTTATCAGCCATTTAGGACCCCCAGGGCTGAAAATAGTAATTAAACAAAATCACTATTGATGTTTAGTGAGTTTCTCTTTCCAAATGCACCGTTGGTAATAAAACACATTTTGACTGCTTCTCTCAGTATGCCCAGTAGGACTTGCATCTAGAGTGCTTTTTTCCATATAGGAAAGTGGAACTAAAAAAACGCCCAGAAATTTTACCAATGATAATGTTCCTTTAAAGATCAGTGTTACAAACTATCATTGTTGTTGTTGTTTTGTCAGAGAGAGAGAGAGAGAGAGAGAATTACCTCACAAGTTGATGTGAAAGAAAACTTGGCAAGCGCAAAAACAATGTTCTTCCTTCGGAGGTTGTGTGGCAAAGTGCGTTTTCCTTAAATTCCAGACAGTCAGCAGAATACTCAAGGGTGAAGCAGGATGAGACCAAGTAAAGTAGTATATTCCCACGGTCATGTTTAATCCCTTGACTGTCAGAGCACACGGAGAATATTCAGTCTGAACCAAGAAGTTAGATCTATGAATTGGGCAAGCAAGTGGCATAGATCCTCATGAGCCCCCGCAAATGCAGGGGTTCATCAGGATCCATACATCTTTCATCAGTTTGGGTATGTGGTTTTATGTCGCTCGGCAGCCAAGGGGTTGACTGAATGCATGCATACAAAACCCCTACCATTATAAACAGGACTGGTGGCGAGATAAGTATATTTCAACACTTGGCGCCTGATATCGTCTGGAGAATGTGCATGCTACAAGTTCGCATAGTGAAGTTAATGAGTTTCTGCCTTCATCCCGGATAAAATAGAACAAAATTTGTCCGTACTATATCTCAGTATCTTTGGATGCTTTCTTCTAGCACCCGCCTTTCACGGCAAACGTTTTGTCGGCCGGTCGTGCTAGAAGTTATTATCGCGAGATACTGACATCTAGCAGCCAAACATTCAGATAGCCAAAGAAAAAACAGCAGGCTATAAGTTCGTATCTGAAGTTACTCAGTTTTGGCTGTTCCATGGATGCCTGCAAAAAGATAATTGGTTTAATCTCTAATTAATAACTCGCTGAAAAATTAACTTTCCTTAAAAATGATGTTACAGGGTGAAAGAGATTGCGGAAATCTATTAGAAAAGTACAAAATCTCAAAATCGAAAAAAATCGAGTTATGGAGTTCTAGCAGTCAGCCCTCGATATATTGTAATAGTGAAAAATATAATGTTTAAATTTCTTAGTCATGAATAAAAGTATGAGACTTGTGTATTTTGAGTGAAACAGGTGACACAAAGAACATGCACTTTCACATCACTTGACTTCAAAAGTGTCCTCGGTGAAACTGTGGAGTGTGGTATTGTGGAGTTTGGAGTGTGGTATTAAAATTTTGTTTATTTATGAAGAAACTCTTCTGTTGTGCCTTTCTTTCTGGATTATTTACTGGCGACACACTGGACTATATTCTGGAATCCAATGTAAGTGGTAATTTTTACACTTTGGATAACTAATGCACTAACAGCATGTGTTTTCATAACCCAATGCAAATCTATTTTTGCTTTTTGGCTTCTTACCCTATCTTTTTTATATACCTCTAAAATCTTAAAAATACTAAATATTTTCTTTAGCATAGTGTCTATGTATTCACCTTGCAATTGCTCTTTCCATTGATACCAAATATATTGGGTTATGATAAGATGTTTACTACAAACAAGGCCAATGAAAATGTCAAAATTACTACGCCACCAGGGAAGTGAGTCAAAGTAAGGCATACGCTCCTGGGGAAAATCCTAGCTGTCAGACTACGGTGGCAAAGAGTTAAGCCAAAAATCCATGATGACATTATGTGTTCTTGTTACGATTGTGGTCATGTTATCCTGTGAGAGCATACATGTGTTTATCGTAGGAAACGATCCGATATTTTATTTGAGCTATCATGATTATGATTCACGTATCTTTTTAGTAAAATGTTCTTTCAGTCACGCAGAGCGGATTTCATTTCATTGATACGTTAGTTTAGTCCAGAACGTTCTAGAAAGGTCGCACTGTCTAGTTACCTCGGTTTGTATGACGTCGATAAATACGGAACAGTTCGTAACAATTCGCTACATTTTGTTTTTCAGTGCGCGTGAATTGAGCAGCCTTTATTTTGTTTTGGGAATGTTCTCGTGCCTTCTAGAGCTATCATAGAACGTGGTGATAGGGCTACCATACTTTTATGTGTCTTCATTATACATTAGGATTTAGAGCTGAAGTGAGCAGCCGAGTTTTTGTAGCCTATTTTAGTGATTCCAGAAGATTTATGAGTTTCAGTTGCGTATTTCGTTCCGATTGGTTGCATTGTATTATTTCCGTAGATGATTCTAGAATTTGGTAAAGAAGTACCCAACGGAGAAAGAAACACGCTTAGAAAAAACGGTACAACACAATTTATTAATATTTCGGGTAAATACCCTTTGTCAAAATAGACAAACAAACAGAGACATTATTTGCTACTTATCTTCAGATGCAGAAGGAATTTGGTAGTATATATAAGGAGGGCGCTGGGAAAGCCCGTTCGTACATTGTCTTGCTTTGTCAGTGTAGAGACACGCAGTTTATCGTAGGTACATGGCCCGTAGAGGGTGTACATTGTGTGAGACACTGCATATGAGAAGTTTTGAGTTGGCAGTGTGGACATTGCTGAAGAGACTTTGTATCAGTTTGTGCATTTGAAAGCGCATTACTGTGTGGATATCGAATTGCTAAATTAAAATATTGTTGGAACTGTTACTCCAGTATTGTCTACATCCTTAAGCCACGTGTGACGGATTGCAGCTGAATGAGGGTTATTTGAAAAGAACCTTACGTGTGTGCGTCTGGTGTGTTTATCATACTTCGACTACAACTCCACCACGTAACATATTGGCACCTCCGACGGGACCTCTTCAGTTGGTCCAGTGGAAAGGGTAGCAGGAGAAAACAGCCAGCAGTGAAAAGCTGAGATGGCGACATCGGAGATGGAGACATTCCTGAAAATTGGAAAGGAATGTGGACTCGACTGAGCTCAACTCCTCGAGTTTGTAAAGGAGAGAGAGGAGAGAGAAGAAAAGAAATGAGAGAGAGAAGAAAAGGAGTGACTGGAGAGAGAGGAGAGAGAAGAAAAGAGACGAGAGAGAGAAGAAAAAGAGAGATGGGAGAGAGAAGAAAGAGCGAAAGAACGTGAAATCAGGAAACTTGAAATGCAAGCAGAAGAAGCAGAAAAACAGCGAAGAGAGGCAGAGAAACAGCGAGAAGAGGCGGAGAGGCAGCGACAACACGAAATTCATCTGAAGCAGATGGAGATAGAGGCACAGAGCCAGAGAACTAATGAAGCAACAGCATTAGCCAGCAGAGAACAAACAGCCCGTGCGCCAAAGCTACCACCTTTCGTTGAAAACTCAGACAAGATGGACGCTTACCTAGAGCGATTCGAGCGCTTCGCAAGTAGTAACAATTGGAAAGAAGAGACTTGGGCTATCAAGCTGAGTGCACTTCTAACTGGCAAAGCGCTTGAATTTTACACCCGCTTACCAAGAGAAGAAGCTGAAGATTATACACAGTTGAAAGCCGCCCTGTTGAGACAGTCCGACTTTCACTGAAGAGGGTTACAGGCGACGATTTCGAAACTGCAAGCCTGAAGAAGGAGAAACACCCGGCCTATTCATCGAAAGAATAATAAGCTACCTGGAGAAATGGATAGAGCTGGCTGGCTTAAACAAACAGTACCAGGACCTGTGTGACCTCATCATCAAAGAACAAGTTTTCAGCGCATGTTCTAAGGACCTGGCCGCCCACCTCAGAGAGCAAAAAGACCAGTCACTAAAAGCCCTGGCCGACTTCGCTCAAAGATATCTTGACGCCCACTACATGAAGTTCGGGTCTAGTAAGCCACAGCGTGTGTCTGCACCAGCAGAAGCAATTCACAATGTCAGAGACACCCCAAAATACAAGCCGATGGAGAACCTGACATGTTTTCTCTGTGGAAAGAAAGGTCACAAGGCGATACGGTGTCCTTCTAAAGACCTTCCCCGAGGCGACAACATCAGAAGATCCAACCAAGATCGTGGGATAGCAGGCAGAAGTAATTCTTCGTCTCAACACAAAGCCGCTGCTGTGTTAGTCAATGATGTGACGCCATCCAGTGACTTTGAGTCTAGAGAAAAGCGAGCGACACCAGAACTGATTGAATCTTTCAGAAAGAATGGATGCATCCCAGTAGGAGATGGGGCTACATTTTTACCAGTCTCAAACATCGCGCTGCCTGAGAATGAAGTGCTGAACATGCCGGTGGTGTCAGGATTTGTCGGCGACACACCAGTGAGAGTGTTGAGAGACACTGGTTGTAGTTACGTCATCGTGAGAGAGGACCTAGTAACTGAAGACCAGAAGTTACAGGAGTGGACCACCCTCATTTTGGCCGATGGAACTGTAAGAATTATCCCCCTTGCCAATGTCAGAGTCGACACTCCATATCTGAGAGGAGAGGTGAAGGTGCTATGCGTGAAGACCCCTGTCTACGATCTTATCATCGGAAACGTTGACAGTGCCAGAAATGCAGAGATCCAGACCCGAAGTGGAGACCTGAAACATGTTCTGTTACCACAAGAAGTCAAGCAAAGAAGAGTCACCAAACCATCCCTCTAAAAGTGGCGGACAACACGGAAGCCGCCGTGGTGAATAAGGAAAGGCTGGTGGAGCTACAGAGAGCCGACACAATGCTTGACAAGTTCCGAGGTCAAACCGAGCCTGTGACGCGAAAGGGAAAAGAGATAACCTTCGAGACCAGAAAAGACATCCTGTACCGGATATTCGACAGCAATGGAGATAAACCTGTGCGTCAAGTAGTAGTTCCTGAACCTTTGAGAATGCAGGTGATGAAATTGGCCCACGATTCCATATTGGGAGGACATTTGGGAATCAACAAGGATCCAAGCCGTCTTCTACTGGCCTGATATGGGAGGTGACGTCACCCGATTATGCAGGTCGTGCGACATATGCCAGAAGACAATCTCCAAGGGAAAGGTGCCCAAGGTTCCTCTTGAGAAAATGCCATTGATCGATATGCCTTTCAAGCTGTTGACCTGGTGGGGCCAATATCTCCTCCGAGTGAAGATGGTCATCGATACATTTTGACCCTGGTAGACTATGCTACCCGTCATCCTGAAGCCATACCATTGAAGAAGATCGACACTCCAACAGTGACAGAGGCGCTCGTCGACATGTTCAGCCGTTTAGGGATTCCTGAAGAGATCCTGAGTGACTTGGGAACTCAGTTCGTCCCCGACTGCATGGAGGAAGTCAACCGGCTTTTGAGCATCTGACACCTTACTACCACCCCTTATCACCCCATGTGTAATGGGCTGGTTGAAAAGTTTAATGGAACATTGAAGGCTATGCTGAAGAAACTGTGTGCTGAGCAGCCAAGGTTGTGGCATAGATATATCAATGCCTTGCTCTTTGCATATCGTGAAGTTCCTCAGGATTCGACAGGGTTTTCCCCTTTTGAATTACTGTATGGTAGGACTGTAAGGGGGTCCATGCACATCCTGAAGGAGCTGTGGACCAAGGATATCGACGCGCCTGAGGTGAAAATCAGCTACCAGTACGTCTTCGACCTGAGAGAGAAGCTGAAGATACCCTCAGGATGGCCCGAGAAGAACTAGGGAAGGCGCAAAATAAAGGGAAGCATTACTATGATCATAAGGCGAAACCTCGACGATTCCAGCCAGGTGACCAAGTGTTAGTTCTTCTTCCTACCGACAACAACAAACTCCTGATGCAGTGGAGGGACCATACGTTGTCGACGCGGTGGTTGGCATCAACAACTACAGAGTCAAGATCAACAACAAGGTGAAGACTTACCATGCTAATTTGCTGAAGAAGTATATTGAGAGAGGTCGTCAAGACAAAACACAAATGGCCACATCATTGCGTCTTGCTGATGACGAAAGACTAGACGACGAGAACCTGTTTGACCTTAACGAACTCCGACACAAAGAGGATGTAGAAGATATCCAGTTCGGTCAGAATCTGACCCAGACTCAACGTGAAGAACTGCGCGTCCTGACTCAAGAGTTCAAGCATCGGTTTACACCTGACCCAGGGACAACAGACACCATCCAGCACGAGGTAAACCTGACGTCAAACGAGCCAGTTCACAGCAAACCTTATCGTCTTCCTTATAACACGAGGGAAGAATTGAAAAAGGATATCAAGGAAATGCTGAGTCTGAATGTCATCAGAGAATCCAAGTCACCATATGCGTCCCCAGTTGTCATCGTGAAGAAACCAGATGGATCCAACCGAGTGTGTGTGGACTACCGCAGACTCAATAAACTAACAATCTTTGATCCAGAGCCTATGCCCACAGCAGAAGAACTGTTCCAGAAGGTCAGTGGAGACTGATTTTTCTCCAAAATTGACCTAAGCAAAGGGTATTGGCAAATCAAAGTTGCAGAAAAAGATATCCCCAAGACAGCATTCGTCACACCCGACGGTCATTGGGAGTTCATGAAGATGCCTTTTGGTATGGTGAACAGTGGTGCCACATTGAAGAGAGGACTGAAAAAGATCCTAGAAGATACGCAAAATGTGGTTTTTTACTGGGATGACATTTTGATCCATACCAAAACTTGGGGGGACCACCTCGAAGCCCTCCGAGAACTGTTCCAAAGACTGTCAGATGCAAATTTCACCATCCGTCCAAGCAAATGTATTCTTGGGGCTGACAACATAGACTTCATTGGTCATAAATTGAGCGAAGGTTTAAAGGGGCTACACGACGCCAACATGCAGAAGATCAGGGATGCTCTGCGACCTACGACCAAGACGCAAGTCCGCTCATTTATGGGCTTGGCGAACTACTACCGGGAGTTCATACCAAACTTTGCGGCAGTCACAGCACCCCCTGACTGATTTGCTGAGGAAGGGACAACCTAATATAGTGAAGTGGGAGGAGGCCCAAGAGCGAGCATTCCAGGCGGTTCGAGACATCCTAACCGAGAAGCCTGTTCTACACCTTCCTGACCCGTTGAAAACGTTCTTCCTGAGAACAGACGCCTCCAATGAAGGAGTAGGTGCAGTCTTGATGCAAGAAGATAACGGAAAACTCCACCCAGTGAGCTACGCCAGCAAAAAGTTGACCAGAGCTGAGAGAAACTACTCTCGACCATCGAGAAGGAGTGCCTAGCCATCATCTGGGGAGTAAGGCGATTCGAACTGTACCTTCTGGGAGTGCCATTTGTTCTCCAAACAGACCATCAGCCCTTGAACTATCTAAACTCTGCAAAGTTTACAAATTCTCGTATTATGAGATGGGCGATGTTCTTGCAGAATTTTGACATTAAACTACAGTCTATCAAGGGTTCTCAGAACTTTGGAGCAGATTACCTGAGCAGAACAGTTTGAATGAACATTTCTGTGTCCAGAACATTTTGAAAAACATTTTGATGCTCAGGACGGTTTACAAGACTGTGAGACGATTATTTTGATTTCATTTTGATGTGAAATTTTTCTTATTTGTGGTTTTGTGTAAGTTAATACGACAACAACCGTAATTTTGAGGTTTGAAAAGAAATTTTTGAGGAATTTCATTCTAAATGGGGGGGTAATGTTACGATTGTGGTTGTGTTATCCTGTGAGAGCATACATGTGTTTATCGTAGGAAACGATCCGATATTTTATTTGAGCTATCATGATTATGATTCACGTATCTTTTTAGTAAAATGTTCTTTCAGTCGCGCAGAGCGGATTTCATTTCATTGATACGTTAGTTTAGTCCAGAACGTTCTAGAAAGGTCGCACTGTCTAGTTACCTCGGTTTGTATGACGTCGATAAATACGGAACAGTTCATAACAATTCGCTACAATTTGTTTTTCAGTGCGCGTGAATTGAGCAGCCTTTATTTTGTTTTGGGAATGTTCTTGTGCCTTCTAGAGCTATCATAGAACGTGGTGATAGGGCTACCATACTTTTATGTGTCTTCATTATACATTAGGATTTAGAGCTGAAGTGAGCAGCCGAGTTTTTGTAGCCTATTTTAGTGATTCCAGAAGATTTATGAGTTTCAGTTGCGTATTTCGTTCCGATTGGTTGCATTGTATTATTTCCGTAGATGATTCTAGAATTTGGTAGTATATATAAGGAGGGCGCTGGGAAAGCCCGTTCGTACATTGTCTTGCTTTGTCAGTGTAGAGACACGCAGTTTATCGTAGGTACGTGGCCCATAGAGGGTGTACATTGTGTGAGACGCTGCGTATGAGAAGTTTTGAGTTGGCAGTGTGGACATTGCAGAAGAGACTTTGTATCAGTTTGTGCATTTGAAAGCGCATTACTGTGTGGATATCGCATCGCTGAATTAAAATATTGTTGGAACTGTTACTCCAGTATTGTCTACATCCTTAAGCCACGTGTGACGGATTGCAGCTGAATGAGGGTTATTTGAAAAGAACCTTACGTGTGTGCGTCTGGTGTGTTTATCATACTTCAACTACAACTCCACCACGTAACAGTTCTATCCAAGTGTCTGCAGCACTCCTAGGTCCATATCTGTCCAGCCTCTAGTGAACAGATACCTGCTGTTTACCACCACTTTTGCTTGATAACAGGGGCGACAGCTGACAGCTGGTTCTACTACTGTATATCACAAACCATAAAGCCCAGGCGTGAGCTGCATTGCTTGGGTATACGAAATCAGACCAAAACGCTGAATGCCAAGTGTGTCAAATGCAGAGAAAAACCCGACAGAAAGAAACATGCTTAGACATGACAGTTACAAGTGTAACCATCACTTCTAAGCGTGTTTCTTTCTCCAGTGGGTTTTTCATTGGTTGGGTATAAGGCCCTAGTTAAGACTAAGCAAGAGTACACCAGCAACTTGCAACCGTTTGACTTGCTCACTGTGTAAATCTCTAATGCAACTCTGTCCAGTGTGTTCTGCTGAAAAGCCTTTCGCACGTTTCACAGAATGAAATCTGATTGTAACTGTCAATGATTTTTCGACTTGCCATTGTCTCTAGATGAATCAACATTTCACTTTTGATTGTCTTCTTTGGGAAAAGCGGACGATTTTCTTCTGTTCAAAATGATTAATTTGACCAACAAGAAGGGCAAAGCCCTTATAGCTCACATGTATGACCAATCCACATAAGTGTGACCTTTGTGACCTTGACCTTTCCAATGGGTCACTGAAATGAGCAAGCGTTCAAGTGTCTAAACATAAGTAGAGGTTGGCTTTTGTA
Organism: Semisulcospira habei; assembly: GCA_036245525.1. NCBI lineage: Eukaryota > Metazoa > Mollusca > Gastropoda > Semisulcospiridae > Semisulcospira > Semisulcospira habei. The sequence continues at coordinate 184,254,262 of BTPG01000002.1, read as the reverse complement.
CCAGTGAAATCTGAATTTTCTCAAAATGTATTCATTTTTCACACATCTGTCAACCCTTTGTGACCCTTGACCTTTGTGACAGGGTGACTAAATTAGCAGGCACAGAAAGGTGTTATCATCAGCTACCTTTACGCCAAGTCTGATTGAAAAGTTTGCAAACAACTTTGATAAAAACTACAATTCTATCAAAAACTGACATTTTTCACACACTTATTAACCTCCTGTGACCCTTGACCTTTCCAAAGGGTCAAAGGGGTGATGCAAATTAGTATGCATAGAAAGGCCTTATATTCAGATATCTCTATACCAAGTTTGGGATTAAAGTTGACAATAGTATTTGAGAAAAAAAAAGTTCTTGTCAAAATATTGCTATTTTTCACCTATTTCTGGACCCTCCCATGACCCCTGACCTTTGCGAGGGGTTCACTAAATTAGTTTGCATAGAAAAGTCTTATCATTAGCTACCTTTGTGCCAAATTTGACTGAAAAGTTGGCAATAGCTTAGATAAAATCTACAATTCTATTGATAACTGTCATTTTTCACACATTTGCTGACCTCCTGTGACCCTTGAACTTTCCGAGGGTGATCCAAATTAGTATGAATAGAAAGGTCTTACCATCAGGTATCTCTGTACCAAGTTGGGTTTGAAGTTGAAAATAGTATTTGAGGAGAAACAATTAGTAAAAATATGGCTATTTTTGACCCCTTTCTGGGCCCCCTGTGACCTTGACCTTTGCAAGGTCACTGAAACTGGTATGTTTAGAAAGGTTTTCCCACAAAGTACCTGAGGATTCAATAGTTTCCAAGAAAATGCCAACGTTAAAGCTTACCACAGGCGACAGACGCGGGATGGCTCATTACATAGACTCACTTTTGCTATTCCACGCGAGCCAAAAATAACTGGCAGCAAACACATTGTCTGTCTCCCTTCATTCAAAATGGATTAATGAGAAAATGAAACTCACAACAAGATAAGGTGTCAAAGTTTTTGTACGATTTTAACCCCCAAGGCTTCATTTCCCAAGGAGGTGTCAAATGATGACTGTACGAGCTGCTGGAGATAGATCGCTCATGATAATTCAAGGGTAATGCCAGATCAGCTTGGAACCTGATGGCTAATCTGGCACTACCTTTGAATTATTATTGTCGATCCATCTCATGTTGTAATGCTAAATGTGTTCATTTCCTGTGGGAATTGGGAAGAATAATCATGAAAGCAGGAGAAATTGGGTGGTCAGGGCAAAGTGGAAGATGCTTTACATCAGACCTGATTTGACAAGTACAGACTTGCGGCTAACTCACCGTGAAGTTGATCTGCATGCCTCCAAATATGTAGTCCAGGAATGTGTGTATTTTGATCAGCTGTAAGGAAAATACAATAATCAAAATACGAGCAAGTACAGGTCAGCAGGAATGTTATGTGTACCGATACATCATGAAATCAGATTCAAGGTGGGTTAGTTTCTGGTTCTTTAAAGAATACCTATGTGATATGGCGGAGTTTCATCTTGATTTTTGGCTTGGAAATACGGTGGGAAACAACTAAAAATGTAAACCCCAAACTGAGAAAAGTCTGGAAATTATAGAGCTGTATCTCTCTGACCGTTACCTCGGCTTCTTACTCTGAAGTTGGCCGACAAAACCGGAAATGTGTTTCAAAATGGCCGCGCCCATTGTGCGAGTCTTTGTTGTAGTCTTCAGCCAGTTTTCAAAAGGCTGACAGCTTTAGACGTGACATACCAGCTGTCTATTAGAAATAACTTGAAGATAAGTGATGTGTTGTGTATGCACAGCTGGGCCATATACATACAACACAATCACAGCACCAGTGTCTACAAGCTTTATCATCATATGAACGTACAGCATGTCAGCTTTTATCATGTCAAATTTCAAACACATTTCAAGAAATGAGCGTGTTATGAAGGTTTTAGTAATAACAAGTGTGAACACTATTTTTCCCCTGATGCGTTCAGAAACCACTTTTATGCCCTGACAGTCAATGGGTTAAATGCTGAAAAGTATTTATTAAAAAAAAACTCCATTGACGGACACATCATGTAACAATCTGTAACTGGTGGCAGTACTGCCTATGTACAGTGCTGTGAGTGTGGCAGCTCACCTTGCAGGACGACAGTAGCACAATTCCAGAGTTGGTGTAACTTTTCTTCTTCGCTTTCTTACTGGGGTTGATGCATGGCCATGAAACCTGTGTAACAGCAGTAACAGTCACATAAAAGCTGTTTAACCCCCTAGTGCATGCAGCCATGATTACTGTAAACAGTTACAGTGTCTGCATGCACAAGAAGGTTAACCCAGATTTATCAAATTTTGGAGGTGTCACCTAACAACCATGTACCAGTTGCTGGAGATGGACCTACATAATTCAAGGGTAGTGCCAGACTCGCTTGGTGCCATCAGGCGCCACACTAATCTGGCACTACTCTTGAACTATCATGGTTGATCCATCTCCTGCTGCAGTGCATCAGGGCCAAATGGGTTAATCATGGATAATGAAATAATGTACATGCAGACTTTTCTACTCACTCTTTTCTCCAAAATTGTACTTCTTGTCCGTCTTACCTATTCCTGGGCTTTCGTCAGTGTATTTTTTTCTAAAATCTATGCCAGAAAAAGCAAATGACATCAATAAACAAGCTGAGGATTCAGGGGTCGCACTCAGTTTTCAAAACGTGCATAATTCAAACACAAAGCTGCAAAAAAACTGTCTATGATGCAGCCTCACTAAAGACTTCACAAGAAGGAATAATCCTACCAGAACGTGGCCCATGACACAATCACAGAAGACATCATCACTGCAAATTTTGTTTCTTACAGCCTATATCTGCGTCTGACAGTGTCAGTCACCTCTCATGCACACACACACACACATGAACACAAAACCCTGAGACTGGGTGACCTACCATTTTATGTGAAAATGGGTTCCCATATTTCTATTTATTCTAGGGCTCTGGAGTTGATGCCAATGTTTAGAACTCACCTTATAACTAAGCTCTACAACTTAAAATAAAATAGACATTTTCTAGAAACAGAGCCACTGGATGAAAAAAAAATGGGTGTTTACCCCAAAAGTGGGTGCCTCTCACACAAAACTGGGATTACAGTGAAAATACCTCACTAAAGATACCTTTGGTTGATTTTACTATTATGATTGTTTGAGTGGGGTTGTAAGGGGGTTGGGGGGGGGGGGGAGAAGTGTGTGTGTGTGGGGGGCGGGGCGGGGGGGGGGGGAGAGGGGGTCATCACTTTTGGTTTATAGAGCTGCTCAATGCACTCTTATGAATGAAAGAGTTTCATTATCATTATCAGTGGAATCAGTAGGTCATTTCAGAGGCGCACACTGAGTTGCACGTCAAACCACTCACAAATACTCATTTGGAGTGCACCAGATGGATCCAGTTGGCAAAGTCCCACATTCCACACTATAGGACAGCTAAGACTGAAAAGCAATCGCGGCGTTTATGGCGCGGTACAAGGTTTAAAACTAAGAAAATGTTGTTTTTAGAAGCGTGTCGGGCAAAAGTTTTTATGAAAACTGTTTTAAAACCTCTTTTAACTCAACTTTTCTTAATGTTAAAAGTGTTTTATTGTACATTACTTAACGTCCCGACAGCAACAAGGCTTTCTCAGGTGTCACACCAGGGAGGAAGAATATATACCACTCGGAATATTTGGATATTTGTTCGATTTTAATGATTTGATCTTCTCATTCGCACGACAAACAATAGACAAGACGTATACAAACCTACGCAATATTCACTCAATTCATACATGCACCTGTAAAATACGCACACCCTCAACCATTCGCACAATGTTCACAGCACTAACCACACATCCTACACTTATTGTTCCACTACGATGTCACATCTCCGCAATGTCTGTCGATAATAACTGACACTAATTAATGCTTAGATCCTCGAACGATCAAACAGTTTGATTACTCCGACCGTGGATAAAGATGGATGTAGCGTCGCTGCTGTTGATTCGGCCACACCACTGGTCGAATAATCGCACTGTCTCTCGCGATGACACGTCGAAGCTCCACACGCACACCGTCAGGATCAACTTGTTATCTCGCACACCACGTTGATTAACCACATTCCCACACGAAGCATACACAAATCCAACTTCTCAGCTGGTGATAGGGGAGGGAAGCATCCAAAGATGCGTGAAGTAAACCTTCGACTGTTTCAGGCCTGTCTGCCCATCTTGGCCGTTGGACAAGGTCCGGTACTCGTTACTCTAATCAGTCGATCTGGTTACTAGTCGTAGTTCTTAAACTACAAAATTTTACGTACCACTGTACTGAGCATTCCGCTCTCAATCGTCTATTCTACCATAGACCATAACACGGCATTTCTCTGCCCACTACACCTCACAAAAAAACAACTTTTACTGAGAGCAAAAATCTCTCCTGACTGACTGTCTTCCAAACGATTCACAGTGACGTAACTCTTCAAACCAACATCCTACGTCACATGTTCCAAACACACATCTTACGACATATGTTCTTGACGTCACTAAAAAGTACATGCCATAACCGCAACACACAACAAAGAACGAAAGTTCTCCACGAAAGAAAATACTGCATAATGATTAAAATAAATTGTGACACAAGGCCCTTTCCCAGCTAAAACTCTAGTTTTAGACTATACTTGACACAATTTCATATTATCATTTGCGAATAAATCGCATCCACGACAATAACCATTTCTTTTCCTATAACCTCACTGTTAAACACATAAATACACGTTCGTTATACGTGAACACCGCGTCTGCTTATTTTTCTTCACTGTCGATACGGCTAAGGTAATCTGCACCAACATTATCTTTTCCTTTGATCACCTTCACCTGGAAATCGTGTTGCTGCAACTGCAATGCCCATCTCATCAAACGCCCATTTTCTGTCTTTGACTTCTGTAGATAATGTAATGGTTGATGATCTGTTTCCAACGTGAATCTTTGCCCATACAGGTATGGTTCAAATCTTTTTATACCCCACACGACTGCTAAGCATTCTTTTTCAATGGTAGAATAATTTCTTTCAGCTTCTGCCAATTTCTTGCTTGCATAAGCAATCGGATGCATTTCTTCATCTTTTTCCTGCATGAGTACAGCTCCCATAGCTGTGTTTGATGCATCAGTCCTCAAAACGTATGGCTTGCTGTCATCAGGTAAGTGCATCACAGGTTTACTGCACAAAACTTCTTTCAACTTCCGAAATGCTTCCTCTGCCTCGTCTGTCCATTTGATTTTGTCAGGCTGTTTTGCCTTCGTCATGTCAGTCAATGGAGTAGCTATTTCTGCAAACATCGGCACAAATTTGCGATAATACCCTGCTAGTCCCAAAAATGCTCTGAGCTCCTTTTTGGTCCGTGGTGTGTTTGCATTCTGCAATTTGCTGATCTTGTCATCTTCCGGTTGTATTTTGCCCTTGCCCATATGGTGTCCTAGGTACTCTAGTTCTTCATAGCCAAAGTAGCATTTTGATGGTTTCACTGTGAGTCCTACTTCTTCGAGTCTCCTCAACACTGCTTCTACGGCCTCTAGATGTTCTTCCCAAGTTTCTGTTGCAACCAAAATATCGTCCATGAAGTTGTCCACATCCTTGCGGCCTAATGGACTCAGTACTTTTCGCATCATGCGTGAAAACACGGCGCCTGCCGTTTTCAGTCCAAATGGCATTCTAGTCCACTGAAATCGTCCTACTGGTGTAGTGAATGCGGTTTTATGTTTGTCTTCGTTATTGACTTTGATCTGCCAATATCCTTTCGAACAATCCAGTTTTGAAAAGTATTTTGCTTTCCCGACCTTTGCAAACAATTGTTCTATATCTGGAATTGGTTCAGGGTCAAACTCTAATGTCTCGTTCAGTTTCCGGTAGTCTACACAGAATCTCACTGACCCATCCTTTTTCTTGACGAGTACAATAGGCGAATTGTATGCTGATATGGTTGGTTCTATGACTCCCATTTTCAACATTTGGTCCACTTCTGTTTTCACAGTTTCCACTGCTGCGTGCGGTAATGTATATTGCTTCACGTACACTGGTTCTTGGGTTGTACTTCGCAATTCGCAAGTTTCAATATCTGTGTCTCCTGGCAACTCTTGCAACACTTTCTGATGTTTTCTTCGTATTTCATGCATCTGTTGCACTTTTGTTGCATCTAGCCTGTCAGAAATATGGCTATCTGTTACCTTCTCCGTAGCTTCGAGTGGTAACGTAGGTACCGTGCCTACTGCTTCGTTGTTTTCCGCATAGCCTTCAACATTGTCTTCAGTCATAACTACTGCGACTTCTTCTGCTTCTTCTCTCTCAAGGTAGCTCTTCAGTAAGTTCGCATGGTACACTTTTTCTTTGCCCTGCACATTCACTTTGTAATCGAAATCGTTTATTTTCTTAGTCACCGTAAATGGCCCTTTCCATGTAAGCTGTAGTTTGTTCTTTTTCTCTGGCAACAACAACAGTACTTTTGAACCTTCTGTGATAGTTCTAGGTTTTGCTCTTCTGTTGAAGTTTCTCGCGTGTCTCTGGCTAGCCTTTCGCAAGTTTCCCTGAGCTATGATACAGGTTTGTTCAATCCTGTTTCTCAAATCGATCACGTATTGTGCTGTCGTCTTCTCTTCCTCTTCCACTTCGCTCTTCATCCAAAGTTGCTTCAAAATCTGCATTGGCCCTTTAACTGATCTGCCGTACAAAAGCTCGAATGGTGAGAACAACATAGATTCTTGTGGCACTTCTCTGTATGCAAATAGCAAAGCTGGTATCATCCGGTCCCACTCTTTTGGTTGTTCAAGACACATTTTCTTCATCATCTGTTTCAATGTACCATTGAATTTTTCCACCAACCCATTTGATTGTGCATGGTATGGTGTTGTTTTTATGCCTTTCACGTCCAGTAGTTTCTGTAACTGTTGCATCAAATCTCCCACAAATTGGGTTCCTTGGTCTGATACAATCTCTTTTGGTACACCTAGTCTTGTCCAAATTGTCCAAAGTGCCTCTGCAATCTCGGTAGTCTGACATGTTTTCAGAGGTACTGCCTCAGGGTATCTGGTTGCATAATCGACTACAGTCAAAACATATCTATACCCTCTATCTGATGCTGGGTTGATTGGTCCGATCAAATCCACGGCGATTTTTTCAAAAGGTGTGTCCACTATGGGTACTTTACCTAATGGTACACGCGTCTGTCTGCCCTTGTGTGATGACCTTTGACATGCGTCGCATGATGCGCAGTATCGTTGTATGTCACCACAAATTCCTGGCCAATAGAAATCAGCCCAAATTCTGTTTCTGGTTTTCTTAGCACCTAAATGCCCGCTCATCGGAGTATCATGTGCTAATTTCATAACACCCTGTCTATACTTCTTGGGTACAACGATCTGCGTTCTTTTCTGTTCCTTTTCAGTGAATTCTCGTACCAAAATTCCATTCTTCCATTTAAATTTGGATTTGGTTTGTTTGCTGTTTTGATTTCCCTCTTTTTTCCCATCAGCTGCATCTCTGCATTTCTTCAAAGTTTCATCTTCCTTTTGAGCCTGTTTCAATTCCTCGGGTGTAACATCAACAATCTTTGTTTCTGGGATCTTGAGCTCTTTTTGATTTCTTTTCGTTGCCGTGCTTCTTGTTTCTACTTCTGCACACTGCTCATCTGTTTTCGTATCGTTTGGTTCGCTTCGTTTCTTTGTGATCGTCTCGGTGCTTTCCATTACAACTGGGATGTTTTCTACATGGTCTTCAGTTTGTTCGCTTGCATCTCTTTTTGAGCAAGGTTTCATCACTGGATAAACTGGAATAGTGTTTGTTTTTTCTTTGTTCAAGAATCGTGCATTCCCTTTAGCAATGCGATCAGGTGTAATCCCCATTCGTCATCTGGAATAAGCTCTGCTCTCATGACCTTTTCAAATTTCCATAGAAAGACTTCTAAATCATCTCCATCTTCAAAAAATGGTAACTTGATTTTAATCCTGCGTCGATCTTGCGCGTTGTTGTTTCTGTTCTGTTCTCCTTCTATACGCCGACCTTCTGCCTGAATTTCTAATTCTCTCAATCGAGTCTGACGCTCAGCTTCTCGTTCTCGTCGTTCCGCTTCTCGTTCTTGCCGCGCTAACTCCGCTTCTCGTTCTTGTCGCGCTAACTCCGCTTCTCGTTCTCGCCGCTCTGACCAACGTTTTTTCTCATCCAGAACATAAGCAGTTAAGTCGTTCCCCGCTAAACTCAATAATTCCCCTTCTTCTTTCCAAGCCTGCATCCTGGTTTTCATATCTGGTTCTTGTTCCATTTCTGATCTGCTAGGATTCTCAGATCTTGTTCTACTACTTCTTGTATCGGGCATGACGGCTAAGTTTGTTTGTACTGCCCAAAATCCGTGCAACAACAAAATGACTTCAACTATTGCTTGTTTATAAGCTATCGATAACCATTTATCAACGTGAACTTTTGTTGATCTGTCAACAAGTTTTGGCGTAACCCATGATAAAACAAATGCGAAATTTAAAAAAAATCGATTACGCTGCGGAAGTTACAGCTCTACAGATTATCAAGGGAAGTATTATCACAACCTGCACTCTGTACTTGTATGACAATCCGCGCAATCGGTTAGTCTCCACTAACTCTTTTTACGAAAGGACAAAACAAATGCGAAATAGGAAAATCTAATATGCTGCGGAAGTTCAGTATACCTCTACAGATTATCAAGGAAAGTAATATCATAATCTGTACTCTGTACTTGTATGACACTCCGCGCAATCGGTTAGTCTCCACTAACGCTGACAATCGAACACAACTCGGTACCTGAATAAACGGAAGGGATGAATATAATGATGGCGAAGCTTCGGAGCTGAATGCCGCCCGATGTAACAACGCCCTCCAACCGCCCACAGGTTATCCAGCAATTCCGAGTGTCCTTTGGTAATGACAGAAAATTACACTGGTGCGTAAATTTAGACTACTCTAAAAAATTACACAGTAAGTAACCTGAACCGATAACGCTATCGTTATACTATTGGTCAAGCCAAAGCTTACGTGCCAGTGTAAATAGATACAAATATCCGTGGCTCGAATCGCCAAGATTAATTCCCAATCATTATCACTAAATTGTGATCCCGAATCTGGAAATAACCGTGGTTCGAATCCCGGATGAGCCCCCAAATTATTGTCACACCAGGGAGGAAGAATATATACCACTCGGAATATTTGGATATTTGTTCGATTTTAATGATTTGATCTTCTCATTCGCACGACAAACAATAGACAAGACGTATACAAACCTACGCAATATTCACTCAATTCATACATGCACCTGTAAAATACGCACACCCTCAACCATTCGCACAATATTCACAGCACTAACCACACATCCTACACTTATTGTTCCACTACGATGTCACATCTCCGCAATGTCTGTCGATAATAACTGACACTAATTAATGCTTAGATCCTCGAACGATCAAACAGTTTGATTACTCCGACCGTGGATAAAGATGGATGTAGCGTCGCTGCTGTTGATTCGGCCACACCACTGGTCGAATAATCGCACTGTCTCTCGCGATGACACGTCGAAGCTCCACACGCACACCGTCAGGATCAACTTGTTATCTCGCACACCACGTTGATTAACCACATTCCCACACGAAGCATACACAAATCCAACTTCTCAGCTGGTGATAGGGGAGGGAAGCATCCAAAGATGCGTGAAGTAAACCTTCGACTGTTTCAGGCCTGTCTGCCCATCTTGGCCGTTGGACAAGGTCCGGTACTCATTACTCTAATCAGTCGATCTGGTTACTAGTCGTAGTTCTTAAACCACAAAATTTTACGTACCACTGTACTGAGCATTCCGCTCTCAATCGTCTATTCTACCATAGACCATAACACGGCATTTCTCTGCCCACTACACCTCACAAAAAAACAACTTTTACTGAGAGCAAAAATCTCTCCTGACTGACTGTCTTCCAAACGATTCACAGTGACGTAACTCTTCAAACCAACATCCTACGTCACATGTTCCAAACACACATCTTACGACATATGTTCTTGACGTCACTAAAAAGTACATGCCATAACCGCAACACACAACAAAGAACGAAAGTTCTCCACGAAAGAAAATACTGCATAATGATTAAAATAAATTGTGACATCAGGACATGCCTGCACTGCTTGTGAAAAAACAACAACTAAACAGAACATTGAATGTATGTCGCCAGCCGGTCAAATACATTAAATAAACCTAACACATGGGGCCTACATAAAGCTAAGACCATTTAGCAACACACATCCAATATCAAGAGCTACAGGCAGTGCAGACAGTAGGGAGAGTTTTAAAAAGGCAAATACAGGTGAATGGACAAAGGGCCGACAGAGACACATGCCCCAGAATAGAGAGAAAAACCCACCCTGTGGGGCTGACCAGGGTGCCCCTGGGAAATAAAAAGTAGTTAACCCCACCCAAGTCCCCCAGGGCAGACCCGGGTGGGGTTAAAAGTGTTTTAATTTACAAGCATGTCGTAACTGATATGCATCTATTCCAACGTATAGTGCTGGATATTTTTCCCATCCTCGCCTTCTCTCGGGCTTCGCTCAACACTCGACTTTCCAGTCCTTCCCTGAAACACCCCCAACCAGTCTGCCCTCAACACTCGACTTTCCAGTCCTTCCTTCAAACACCCCCAACCGGGTCTGCCCTGGGGGACTTTTTAGTTCCCAGGGGCACCCTGGTCAGCCCCACAGGGTGGGTTTTTTCTCTATATTCCGGGGGCATGTGTTTCTGTCTACCCTTGGTCCATTCACCTGCATTTTCCTTTTTTAAACTCTCCCTACTGTCTGCGCTGCCTGTGGCTCTTGATATTCGATGTGTGTTGCTAAATGGTCTTAGCTTTATTTAGGCCCCATGTCGTAGGTTTTATTTAACGTATTGGACCGGCTGGCGACATACATTCAATATTCTGTTGAGTTTTTGTCACTAGCAGTGCAGGCACGTCCTGAGAAAGTCTTGTTGCTGTCGGGACGTTAAGCAATGTACAATCAATCAACCTTCCTTCAAACGGACAGCATTCACACAAATAATACTTTACTATTACATCAGAAAATGGCCCATCCAATTCCAAGCCTGCACTCTTTTAACTGCACTAAACGACTGACTGGTGCAGACGACGCATGAAACGACGCTGACTCTGTGACGTCATTTCCATTCAATCAATTTGTGCATACAATCCAAAAGGAGATGCGGCATTGATAACATCGACAAACCTACAAAATAAAGCAACAGGTTCAACCAAAAGGTCGGGCAGGACAAAAGACAACAGCAGCCTCACCCAAAGTCTAAACGTCCTCTCTTACAATGCGCACTCATACAATCACTTCACTTCTTAGCAACCGGCGCACGAATATAATTATAGGCCAAGTCAAACTAAAACAGAAGATAGTGGCGGAAAACCCTTTAAAATAGAAACAAACAACGACGTTTCAGATCAAATATTCTTCATCTGACATGGAAACAAACGTAGAAAACGAATAGGCTAAGTCCCTGGTGAACGTATACATGAATCTCAAAGTTGTCACTAGACGTCACCTTTCTCCACATCACCCCGGAAGTACATTACAACTCAACACTTTTTTTTAACAAAACAACCACACCCTCAAATAACAAACCTAATTTTGTAGAAACATCAACAATTTACACCCTGAAACAACAAAATATCCCCCCTGACCCATATCAGCTATGAAGTTATTTATAGCTGAGAAGGGTGATGTAATACATGATACATGCTCATTTTCAGGGTTTTGTATGCACAACACACACATTGCTGGGAGGGACAAGTTTTCAAACACACTACCGGCGTGTCTGTTAAACACAAAAGTGCATGTGTTAACGCCAAAATGAGAAAAACGGATTTTTTTTACTTTTTATGAATCTTTACCGCAAGACAATGCAGAAACAACCCTCAGAAAAAATGGGTGTCTGACTTGGAAACCCAGAATTATACACATACCCAGTTTCCATAAGGATGGTAAAGACAGTCACCCGTTTCAGCTCTTTCGTCTACACACACACACACACACACACACACACACACACAAACACACACATGGCCCTTATTGTGTTGCACATCGCCATTCGCAACAGTGCAAAGTTGCTAATGGTCATTTTTGTCAAATATGGTTATTTTTGTCTACCATATTGAAATACGGCAGACTTTGAGATGAGACTAGTTGGAGCATGTTCAGTGCCATGCAAATTATGTCCTGGGCGTGGGCCTAAGAAGACTGACAGTGAAGTAACAAGATAAAAATTGAGTTATGACTAGTTATGCAAACCTTGCTGTTCAACGTACTTTTGGCACAAAGTGCCGTATGTGCGAGTGTATGTAAACCAAAAAATCTCAGTAGTTTGCCTACATACAAACTTGAAAATAACGGAAATGCTTCATTTAGGGTGTGCCTTGTGCTGAGCATACTGAAATTGGATGTTTCAATTGAAGAGTTAAATGACCGTTTATAAAAAGTTGTGTGTGTTTAGACACGAGTATCTCCGGTGTTTGTGTATTTACAGGCCTGAAACTTTAGGAAATGCTTTGATCAGGATGTATTTCGGAGAGCCTCCGAACATATTTAAATTGGATAACTCGTTAAAGAGAAAAATGGCCGTTTACATGAAGTCAGTTGACCCGCATTTGAGTCCGTAATTTTTGTTCTATTCACTTGAAATTTTGGATATAGCTACCTTGAAGATAGACACTAGATGAGTTTGTTACTGAAACTGTTGTGAAGAAAGGCCAGCTGAGATTGTATTTTCTGAGAAAGCCGAACTCTTTCTCTGTTGACAGGACCATTTTTACTTTGTTTTACAAATCTTTCTTAGAAAGCGTCCTGACTTTTACGTTCATTTGGAGGTGTGTTAAAAACAAAAACAGTCTGCAGAGAACTGTTCGTCTCAGTTCAAAGATCATTGGAGAAGAACAGAGAAGTTTAGCCGTGTTCTGTGATCTTCAGATTGTAAGAAAAGCTACTTCCACCGGCATGTTGGACACTTCACTCTCAGGTAGCGCGTTGTTGGAAACTGGTAAGAATGTAGCCCCATCGCCAACTCAAATGCGTCCACTCCTTCTAAAAGACTCAATCTGTTCCGGTGTCGCCCGCCTTTCTCCAGACAAAGTCAATAGATGACGTCACATCATTGGCCAGTACAACGGCAGCTCTGTGTTGAGATGTGGTAACACTTCTGCCTGTTGTCCAGCGGTCTTGGTTGGGCCTTCTGGTATTGTCGCCTTGGGGAACACCCTTGGAAGGACAACGTATCGCCTTGTGTCCCTTCCTTCCACAGGAAAAACATGTCAGCTCTCCACCGACATGTTTCGGGGTATCTCTGATGTCTTGTTCTTCTACTGCTACATGCTAGGCTTGCTGGGCCCGAACTTGTTGTGGGCGTCTAGGTATCTTTGAGCGAAGTCTGCAAGGGCCTTCAGGGACTGGTCCATTTGCTCCCTGAGGTGGGCGGCCAGGTCCTTAGTACATGCACTGAGGGCTTGTTCTTTGATGATGAGGTCACACAGGTCCTAGTACTCCTTCTTTAAGCCAGTGTTACGTGTTGAGTCATAGTCGTAGTATGATATCACACCAGACGCACGCACGTAAGGTTCTTTTAAATAAACTTCATTCAGCTGCAACCCATCACATGTGGCTTAAGGATGTAGACTACACTGGAGTAACAGTTCCAACAATATTTTATTTCAGCGATGCGATCTCCACACAATGCATTCCCAAATGCACCAACACTGATACAATGTCTCTTTTGAAAATGTCAACACTGGCGACACGCTGCGTTTCTCATTCAACGTACACCACCATTACGTTGCGTCTCTCACAATGTACACCCTATACGGGCCACGTACCTACGATAAACTGTGTGTCCCTACAACTGACAATGCATGACAATGTACACACGTGCTTCCTGGCACCAACTTTTATAGTAAAACAACTTTCCAGAAAAATCCAACAAATTCACACAACGCAACCAATCAGAACGGAACACGTAACTGAAACTCATAAATATTAAATAAAAGGAACTTTCTAGAATAAACTAAAACAGTCTACAAAAATTTGACTGCTAATATCAGCCCCAAATCCCAGTGTGTAATGACGTCACACAAGAGTATGGTAGACCGTTCACGACCTTTCATAAAACACACTGACTGGCTGCTAAATTCACGCGCACAGAAAACTATGACTAAAATAGAGCAGCTCTACGCTTTGATGTCACTTTGATGTCACAAATACGAGGTCACTAGACAGTGCGACCTTGCTCGAACGTTCTGGTTTATTCTCAGAGAATCTACGCATAACAGACCGCTATTCTCCGTGCGACTTTGCTAGAAGCTTCCGGACCAAACTTAGCGTATCATAACAAAGCCAATTCCGCTATCTGCGTGAACGATAAAGAATCTTACTGAAAAGGTACATGATTCGCAACCATGATAGCTCAAATAAATATCGGATCGTTTCCTACGATTAACACATGCATGCTCTCACAGAACAACACAACCACAATCGTAACAGCCAGCCAGCTCTATCCATTTCTCCAGGTAGTTCCTGATTATCTCGATGAATAGGCCAGGTGTTTCTCCTTCCTCAGGCTTGCTATTTTGGAATCGTCTGTAACTCTCTTCAGTGAAGTCGTATTGTCTCAGCAGGGTGGCTCTCAACTGTGCGTAATCCTCAGCTTCTCCTCTTGGCAGGCGTGTGTAGAACTCAAGCACTTTGCATGGGCTGTTTGCTCTCTGCTGGCTAAGGCTGCTGCTTCAGCTGTCCTCTGGCCCTGTGCCTCTAAATCCATCCTCTTAAAATGAATTTTGTGTTGTCGCTGCCTCTCTGCCTCTTCTCACTGTTTCTCTGCCTCTTTTCGCTGTTTCTCTGCCTCTTCTGCTTGAATTTCGAGTTTCTTGATTGTACGCTCTTTGGCTCTTTTTTCTCTCTGAAATCTCTCCTTCTCTCTCTCTCCTTCACAAACTCCAGGAGCTGAGCTCCCTCCAGTCCGCATTCCTTCCCAACTCTCAGGAATATTTCCATTTCAATTCCGATGTTGCCATCTCTGCGTTTTACTGCTGGCTGTTGTCTCCGGCTACCCTTTCCTCTGAGCCAACTGGTGAAGTCCCCGTCGGAGATGCCAAATGTTACGTGGTAGTGGTTATCGTAGTATGATGCAATCACACCAGATGCACTCACGTAAGGTTCTTGTAAAGAAACTTCAGTCAGCTGCAACTCATCACACGTGGCACAAGGTTGTAGACCACACTGGAGTAACAGTTCCAACAGTACTTTATTTTCACGATGCACTCTCAGCATAATGCGTCCACAAATGCATCCACATGTTGGTACGCTGTCCCGTACAATGCATCCACAATTCTGATACACTGCATCTCCCATACAATGCACACACATATTTCCTAATACACTCTTTTATACTATTACAGATTTCCAGAACAATCTAGCAAATTACACAACTCAACCAATCAGAAAAGAAAACATAACCAAAACTCATTAATATTCATTAAAAAGAACACTCTAGATCTATCTACAGCCTTCCACTAACATCTAGGTGCATACCATAAATGTTGCAAAATGTTACCAACATGTGTACTGCACAACTTTGACGTCATATCCGAGGTCACTAAAATAATCACGCCGCTACCAGAACCTTCCAGTCTAATGTAGATCCGACTTTTCAACACCGTAGCGAAAATATGCAACATTGTAACTACACACCAAAAATCGATCGGAATTCTCCATGCAAAAGAAAACGAAAGGTATGTGATACTTATTATGCAAAACAACTGAACACCGGGTCTTTCCTATGATTAACACAAACATGCCCTAAAAAGAATAACACAACCACAAACGTAACAATCAGCAGAGACTGGCACAAACACTGAGAAAGGATCACCAGCAAAAGCGGATGAATGTTCCTGGCCATCAGGTTTACCACTTGTGTTCTCCTTTAACAGCTGCTCTCTGATGGCACCAATCTTATTGTTAAAAAACCGGGACAGAGAGGCAACAGCCAAGTCACTGCTCATGTCAGGAAGAATAGGATATTTGGCCTCCTTGCCAAGCAGTCTGCTCACAATTCTGAACATTTTCCTAGGGTCTGAAGTGGCAGCATCAAGTTCAGACTGAACATGTATACTCTTTGCCTGACGAACCACCTGTGTGCAGTGATTGCGTGCCTTTCTATACAAAGTCTTTGTGCACTTCTAGACCAGTTCTACGGTACTGACACTCTTCACGATGACACGCCTGCTTTGCAGCAAGAACATCGGAATTATACCATGAGGTATCAGGGTGAAAAGGAATTTGCTTGATAGTTTCTGGTACATACTTGTCAAGAAGGTTAGTTAGTGTATCATTGTACAGTTGTACACACTCTGACACATCTGATGGTGGGGTCTTGATCAATGGTGAGTCACCAAGTTCACAACGAAAAGCTCCCCATTCATTCCTTTGATGTTTCTACACCTGACTTTCATCTTTGGAGTCCTAGGTTTCGCCAGCCGCATGAAGAAAGTGATCTGAAAGTGATCAGAGAGCTGCATATCCTCCACACACAGCGTGTGAATAAGACTGGGTGACTGAGAAGAAGGGGTACCAACCCAATCCAAAATGTGGCCTCATTCGTGGGTTGGTACACATACTGACTGAGACAGGTCTAGAGAACTGAAGAGCTGCATAAACTGCTTGGTATCAGAATCATTCTTATTGTCCCAGTGAATATACAATACAATACAACTTTATTGTCTGTTCGAGTCAAAGCACGACAAAAATTTGCCTTTTGGCTCGTCATAAAACAACAAGACAAGACACTAATAAACACTATAAGAACATTCCATTAAAATTATCATTGCAGCAATTTATCACAACCAATCTATCACAAGCTGGGAGGTAATGTTAAGTAGATCACATATTATATATCACATCGTTATAAACAAGAGTTCAAGATCAAGACAGTTGGAATAAAAGACTTTTTAAAAACATTCTTTTTGGCAAGTGGCATGTTGAAAAGTCTGCCTGATGGTAGCATTTGAAACTGATCAAATAGTGGGTGACGAGGATCACTGACAATGCTAGCAGCTTTCTGTCCGACAGCCCTATGGTACAGATCATCTAATGGGTACTGTCCTATGCCAATGATCTTCCCAGCTGTTCAGACGATACGTGACAGTCTGCCCCTGTTTTCATACTGAGGTTACCATTCCAAGCAGTGAAGTTAAAAGTCAGTATGCTTTCAATCAGGCTTGTATAAACAGATTGTAAAATCTTGGGACAGACATCAAAACTTCTCAGTTTCCTAAGAAGGTACAGACGTTGGTTTGCTTTTTTTTCACAATCAGATCAGTGTTTCCAGTAAAAGACAGCCTACTATCTACAACTGTGCCAAGGTATTCAAATTCAGTGACCACTTCTACAGGTTGATTATTAATGGAGACAGGTACAAAAATATCATTAACTTTCCTGTCATCAATAACGAGTTCCTTGGTTTTCTGTACATTAATTTCCAGAAAACTGTCTTTGCACCATGACTCTAATACTGCTCTCTGTGCAAAGTACTCAGCCAGACTGTCTTCTTTCTGGAGTAGGCGTACAAGAGCCATGTCGTCTGAGAACTTTAAGAGACGAGAAGTGGCAGTATGACAATGCATATGGTCTGTGTATATAGAAAACAATGTAGGAGAGAGGACACAACCTTGAGGGCAGCCCAAATTTAAAACCATTTGGTCAGACAGACTGCCATGTACATTTACACATTGCGGCCTGTCCTTCAAAAAGTCTCGCACAAACAGAATAATGCTTGTGTTCACATGAAAGTCCATCATGCGCTGCAAAAGCATCAGTGGTTCAACAGTGGTTCAACAGCATTAGAAAAGTCAATAAAAAGAATTCTCACACGTGCTTTTGAATTTTCAAGATGTTGAAAAACAAGATTGTACAGAGTAAAGCATGCATCTTCCACACCCCTATGATTTTTGTAAGCAAATTGGAGTGGATCCAGTAGTTCGGCAACATCATCTAACAGATGCCTCCGCACCACCTTTTCCATGCATTTTGACAGAATAGAAGTCAATGCACCTGGGCGGAAGTCGTTGAATTCACGAGCATTGTTTTTTTAGGAATTGAAACAATGATTGATGATTTCCAAGCAGTATGGACAGTATGAAGATCAAGCAGAAACTGAAAGATAGTAGTGAAGATCTTTCCTAATTGACCTGCACAGGTTTTCAACACTTTTCTTCCTAACCCATCTGGTCCAGCTGCTTTGTGTGCATTCAGCTTAGAAAAGATGTTCACTACCTCCTCTTCAGTAATTGACCAAGGTTCAGGCACAATGGACTGGCACAAGTCATCACAGTTATCACTAAGGTTCCTGCCATCAAACTGTGAGTAAAAATGATTTAGATCATTGGCCATCTCAACTGGATTCCCAGTGCAAAGCCTTGCTTGTTTCTTTTGCTGCCTACCCATATGCAGTTCAGACCATTCCAGGCCTCTCTAGCATTGCCAGAAGTAAATTTTGTTTCGATCTTGCTTTTATAGTTTAGTCTTGCAGCCCTAGCAGCCCTTCTAAAATCCCTTTCCTTTTCCCGAAATTCAGTGTTACCCTGCAAAAAAGCAAGTTTCTTCTGGTTCAAATACACCTTTAGCTCCTTGCTGACCCATGGCTTATTGTTGGCAAACACCTTCACTGTCTTGGTTTTAATTACAGTGTCCTCACAAAATCTTACATAAGATGTGACTGTCTCAACAAGTTCATTAGGATCATCACAGTTATGAGTAAACATATCCCAATCTGTCGCCTCAAAGCACCCATGTTGCTCCTCCATGCTGTTTGGTGTCCACAGCTGAGTGGTTTTTGTTACAGGCTTGGAAGTCTTTATTTTTTATCTGTACGTTGGCAACAAGTGTATGATGTTGTGGTCCGAGCGCCCCAGTGGGGGCCTACAACGGCTTGAACGTCAATGTTGCCAAAGCAGAGATCAAAAGTGTGATTAAGTCTTGTAGGGCATGTAATGTACTCTTGCAGAGAGGTGTGGTGTTAATCGCACTGATTAAAGTCACCAAGAATAAATACTGGCTGGTCAGGACAGCATGACATCACTCTGGAATAACAGTCAGCGATGTCTCAGCTGCAGCTTTGAAGTCGGGACCCGGAACATAAACAGCAAAAATAGTCAGCTGGCCAACCTCACGTGCAAGTAGTGTTTTCGCAGACACGGTTAGCAGTTTAAGGTTGCGTGTACACACCCGTTCACAGACAGTCATCTGTGTAGCTCACTTTTCCCTGACAAACATACACACAACACCCCCCACATTCTTCTTTATCTTAACACCGTCTCTGTCGGCCCGTACAGTTGTAAAACCAGGCAATGTCACTTCCCCAGAATCGTCTGCCAGCCATGTTTCGGTAAAACAGAATAAATTAGTCTGCCTAAAATCACCGTCAAACTGCATTAGAGCTGTCAACTCGTCCATTTTATTCTGCAAGGAGCGAACATTTGATAACGTTATGGTAGGGAGGGGGTGTCTACTACCCCGTCTCTTCAGTCTCTCCCTCACGCCGCCTGTCGACCCTCTCTTTATTGTCTTCTTCTTCTTTCCCCCACATTCAAAAAGATCAGTCAAGTTCAAGTCATGTTTAACACCCATGTGTTGCAAAGTGAGCAAAAACTCACGACTGTACTGGTACACAGGCAAAATGGCGGATGAAACGGTCGGTCCTTGCTGGCCCAAAACTAAAGTCATGACCAACACGTCGCTAAAGAGGAGAGATAGAACAAGTGGGGATTTTGGAGCTCCGGATCCTCAGGAGCCGAGCAGATACCCTAAAACTATTTAATTTAAACACAAACACCCGCAACTCTCTCAGCGCTAACATAATCCCCACCTCAGCCCCGGCTCGCACTAAAACCGTATTTTTAAACAAACAATGGCTCCTGAGAATCATCAACTGTATTGCTGAGCAGATACCCTAAAACTATTCAATTTTAAACACAAACACACGATTGGAACACAGCCCCCACATAACTCACAAAGTATTGGTTTTTCCACCCCACTACACACACACAGGTACGTATTGATTTAACTGCAGCCAAGACTGCCTTGTTAGCCTCTATTTTAAACCCCCTGGTATCTGGCTACCTCGTACTGTGTACATAAACATGGGGTTTTACAAGATCCTCAGGAGCCCGGATTGAGAGCCAAGTGAAACTTTATACCTTACTTAAGAGATATAAATACTGAGCGGATTGAAGCATCATTAACACAATGACTGAGTTAACCCCCTTGATTATATCTTTTTTGGCCCTCCATATCCATGTCTCCCACACAGAGTAAATACCATTGGAAGTTACCCCTAAATCATTATTATTTAAACAGCCACATTTTTATGAAAATCAAAAATAATACTTAAGGGGTTAACTCAGTCATTGTGTTAATAATACTTCAATCCGCTCAGTATTTATATCTCTCTTAATTAGCTCATATGTCTACTGTCGCAATGTTACTATGTACGTAAACACAGCCCGTCGCCAGCTGACTCTAGGTACGACGCGTCAGAATAAAATATGCTCAACAGTTACAAAATATGATCACGTCGCAATGTTTTTTGACAACATTTTTCAAAACCTTTTCAAATCCTTTAGCTGCTAGATCGATGTACCACACCTGAGTCGATATTCACACAATTTATTTTTGACCTTAAGAAAATGCACATCGAAAAAATCATGACCCCCCACAAATGTAAATTGGTTTTAAGATTGAATGGGAATAAAACCCCCATTAGCTACCGCACACAGAGAGAGAGACCCACTCTGTCAACACAGACATAAACTAGTGACTGTGTCAAGACTCCACTCATGTGAAACTTACACGTTTTAAATCAGCTTCTTTTCAAGCCAGCTCACCTGTTTACCTTTGTGGTGTCTAATGTCGCCACGCGCCGGCACAGTAGCGCGCCACTGTTCAACTTAGTAAGGGAACACTCTATGTGAAGCCGGCTCTACAGCTCTGAAAAGGCTATTTGCTGAGAGGTGACATACACTCAAGAAGACAGCATGTTTCGAAATTGACTTCATATTTACTCAATGACTGGTTCCCGAGAAATCAAACGGTGGCCTATACTCTGCACTATACAGGGAGCTGGAAAAACAGTTGTATAAGAAACTAACAAGTAATATCTAACACACAGACGTACACACACACAAACACACTTACAAACAGACGCGCACACAAACAAACAAACAAACACACAATCAAACAGACGTACACACACACAAACACACAATCAAACAGACGTACACACACAAACACACACACACACACACACGCACTTACAGACACTCATGTCAGTACAATTTTATCGTAAGCATGAGCTGCCAGGTGGTGTCACGGTTGATCGCCTTTTGTGTTGCCTCACGCCGCGCTATTAGCGGCCGCATTCCATTCCTTTTCAATTCAGACACGAGCCGCATTTTGAAAAGACTCTCACCCGTCAATGGCCTTTATAGCTATACCCTTTCAAATCGCTAAGTTGTGTCAAAGATCAACAAGGGGAACGTTATTATTTGAAAGGAGGGGGATCATTTACAAAACGGTTCTACATGTGAGGGCTTAATGTACTCATGTCTGGTTTACTGACAAAGAAACAAATGTGTTTATAAATTATCTTTTTTAATTGCATTATAAAATGAACACAGATGAAATATTATATTAAATGATATTGGCGCTGTAGAAAACATAGACTTAGATTCAAAAAGGGAAAGACTTTTATCTGTAGTGGTTTCTGGTCATTCGAAATCTTATCTTGGGAAGCTATATTCAACTGAAGATATACTATCCCTCACGGCTGCTGATTTATTTAAACTTCATTTTAAATATGAACAGCACATGGCTTCACTAATGACCCGTGATTTGAGCAAATCAATTGTCTGCTTATATTCAAAAGCTGTGAGTTACGCTCTCCCTGTAGACATTGAAAATCTCACAAATGACCTCGAGAGTAACCCCATTGTAACGAGTGCAATTGGTAAATTAGCTTGCCTTTTATTCTACAGGTTTGGTAATTTGCTGGCTCCTCTGGTAACATTAATTGTAACTAGCAGCCATGTTGATTTTACGAAATTAAATTTTTTTGTTGATAAAAATGGACGACCAACAGACGACCCCCCAAACGACCCCACAGATGAACACTGTACCGGACCCTGTCAAGACCCCGATTCACACAGTGACAAAAATTAAAAACCCAGGCAGAATTCAGTCTGGTAAACGTTTAGCTGAATGGAACAAGCAGAAAAAGTTACAGCTACAGGCGCTAACAGAAAAGGCTCATGTAAGTGACCCGCCGTCAACACTGTCAGGACCGTCAGGACCGTCAGGACTGTCGGAACTGACAGGACTTTCAACACCCCTGTCACACACACATCAAAGTGAAAGACCTTCAACCCAGTCTAATTCTGAAACAGTAAAATATGTAGTTGCCGCATTTGTTGTCGGATCTGGTTTTGTAGCTTACCAATTATACAAAAAATACAAGCCACAGACTCGTACAGTGACCAAAAAATTAAACACTCCATCATCAAAAACAGAAGTCTCCACATTACCAACAATACCTAAAGTTGTCGACCCATTTATCATGCAGTAATAAATTTATTATTTTAATTTTTTCTTGCCTAAGAAATGAATGACTCAAAAAATTTAATGAATCTTGTGTATCACTCTGCAGTAATCAGTGCATTAGCAGTAACGTTTTCTATGCTGGGAAAAAATCTACTCAAAATGAAATCACCAGACCTCAGTAGACTCGATTTCGAAGACAGCGCTAAGCTAATTGTAGTTGTAACAGCGTCAATCGCCACGAAAGACCTTCTTGTTAAACAGGGAATTATTCCCGAAAATATATCTATGTAAATAAAAATAAATATGGCAACGATAGCTATTATGGTGGGAGGAGCGATGGTCAACGCTCTGGCGTTTAGCGGCTCTAATTATCTCTTTTCTAAAATGGGTAGAGAACAATCTGCAGAAGAAATAAAGCGTCATAATGAAGCGTCAGAAAAATTAGCACAGGCAGAACAGGATTACGAAAAGAATAGAATTGAGAAACTTGATTTCATCAATGAAAAACTCAGGCTAGAAGGTCACGCACAACATACGTTTTCAAATACAGACGACGCAATCCGTGAGTATTTTTTAGTCACGGGTGAAGACATGTCTATCCCAAAACCGAAACTAAGTGACTACTATCAACCAAGCCCAGAACAAAGAAACGGGGAGATAATCTTTGTTCTAGTGGGAATGATATTTGTTTATTTTACTGGAGTTTTCATTGCTAGAAAAAATGTCAGCCGAAAATAAACTATCGAAAATATATTACTCACCATCAGGGTATTATAAAGGAGCAACCGCTGTTCAGAAATTACATGCCGCTGTGGGCGGAGATATAACACTCAATCAGGTCAAGCAATGGTTACAGAGACAGGCAATTTGGCAAATTTATCTCCCTGCTCCAAGAAAGATAACGAGACCTCATTTTGAGAACACAACACCTAATGACACGCACCAAATGGACCTCCTGTTCCTACCACATGACACAATAAGAAAGAAACGATACAAGTACGCTTTGACTGTTGTATACATTGCTTCAAGGTATAAAGACGCTGAACCCATATCTGACAAAACAGCCAGTACAGTTGCTACAGCATTATCAAAAATATATAGTCGAGGCCCCTTAAGATACCCCAGACTTGTACAAGTTGATGACGGATCAGAATTCAAAGGTGCAGTTAATCAGTTATTTGCGAAGCATGGTGTACTGGTCAGACGCGGCATTCCAGGCGTACACAGATCACAGGCAATTGTAGAGAACTTTAACAAACAGTTATCAGAAAGACTTTTCAGTTACCAGTATTCTAAGGAACTCATGCATGACACCCGGAACACTGAATGGGTACAAAGGTTACCACATGTGATAAAAGCAATGAACAATGAAGGACACCCAAAACCTGCTGATGCTATTAAATTGAAAACAATTACAGAGCCAAAAACAATGTCAACCCCAGCACAGGCACCCGACACAAGTTTATTTACTAAACAGGTAAGATATTTATATCAACCAGGGGAAGCTGAGAATGACATCAGGCGCAGGTCAACAGACCCCATATGGTCAACATCCGTTCATAATATAAAAAAAATAATTCCCGGCGCAGACGCAACAATATATTACCTGTATGACCCTGCACCCCAGAGGGCATTTGTCAGAGAAGAATTACAGATTATTCCCTCAGACACCGTTACTCATTTCAGTAACTAACTCATCAATTAATTCATCAACCAGTTCATCACAAATGTCTTCAGATAACTTGAGCCTGTAATGTCCAGGTGCATAAGCTTTTTCCTTAGTGTGAAACACTCTTTTCGTGTCTCCAACTGCAAGTGATTTCTTATGAGTTTGAATTATTTCAAGATTATGTTTGTTTGATCTCAGTGACTTGTTTGGATAATCAGGCATTAATGCACCATCTAACACTTGCTTGTAATGTTCATGACGAATGTCTTTATTTTTTATTGCTGTTTTTTTTATCCCTTTGGCTTTTGACTGACTTCCCTTTTGGTGCAGTATAGAATACATTTTCGATCTCAGTCCAACGTACTCAACTATTGGCACACCATTTAGTTCATCCTTAAACTTACCAGGCACTTTCTTGTTTTGTGTGCTAAACAGTGGATGATCTTTAGGATAGTCAGACGTGTCATACATGTGTAGTTCTGTTTTCATGTCTTCATAAAAGTCTTCAGTAGGCACATCAATGATCATAGAGTCAGTGTCAGTGTATAGCAGACGACAGTCAGGATACTTTAATTTGAAGTAATCATAATAAAATTCAAGCATCACCAGTTTTGACAATTCAAGAATTGCCATACCAATGAATACTGGCTTGTCCAGTTTAACAATCTTTTTTTTGAGTGACACTGCATACAATGATGAATGAAACTCTTTGTACCCTGTGTACTGAGGCTTACCTGTAAGTTTAATTGCACCCGATTCAGTTGTAACAAGTCTCACATCTTTTCTGTGATGAGGATTTTCCATCGTCTTGCCAAAACAGGCATTGTTCATAAGCTTAAAGAAGTCTTTGTCAAATGCAGTGTTGCCGTCTCTGGCACGAAGGGTTGTGTTCTTCATTATGTAATCTTTCATAAAAGCACTCTGATCAAATTGAATTCCTCTGTGAACTTTCTTTAGTACCAACCCATGTCTGATGTAAAACTGCAACAAGCGGTAGTGACAAACGTAATTGAATTTGTCATTTAGATTCGGTACAAGTTTAGTGTCTTCTTTTTTCCCCGTCATACTCATTTTCTCAACAGCCAACGGATAATCATTATGGTAATCGTGTAGATGATGTGGGTACTCCAGGTCGACTTCAAAGATCCAACCCTTCGCGTCGTTTCGGTCATGATTCATAATATTGTTTGTTATGTCTGTTACATCATACTGTGACAAATCATACAGACAAAAGTTTTTCAAGGGCAATAATTCACACATTGCGAACCCGTAAAGGTTATTAGCGTCAAGGTACGTAATGAATGACCTTGACCCAGGGTTTGAGGGGTCAAAGTTGTCCAGATATTTATTATTTGCCTTTGCGTAATTGTTCGATGCAATACTAATGCCTCCCCTCAATCCACGTTCCACCATTTCACCCATCGTACGATCAGACAACAGGTCTATAAATATCTTACTGGATTTCAAAAATGCATCCCATGTCATGTCAGGACTAGTGATGTAACAAGCAGGGTCAAGTCTGTAGTGTAACAAACCCTTCTCATGGTAACTTTCAAATACATCTGCTAGCAAGCAAACGTCAGCTTTCAAGTACTGGTCATGGTAATCACCAATCGTCTGACACCCCAACTTCCCCCACGCATCAAGTGCATGTTGATATTCAGAGTCAGAAATACCTTTTCCAGTTAGTGTAGAATAAAATTTCTCTTTTGGTGGCAGTCTTGTTTCCTCAAACACAACCCAGTGATCAATGTACTCATATGGATAGACACCTTTCTTAATCAAGTCTGGTTCAAAATATTTACTTGTTATTGGATACTCAGTCAGCCCTTCTGCCAGACTAGCAAGACCTAAAGACAAATGTTGCATGGAGTCATAAAATGCTAATTTATCTAACCTAAAAGTCAAGTATTTCTCAGTTGTCTGGGCAATACAACTTATGTTTTTGTATGACTCGTCTACAGCCTGCATGATAATGTGTGAATCATATCCTTTGAGATTGTGAAAAAAGATTGGTAACTTGTATGTCTTAGGATCTATTTTTAATTTCAAGTTACAATCACCATGTGCAGCACCTCTGTAACATCCAGTTATGTGATCGTGGTCACGAACTTTATCACCACCTAAAGGTTGTTCACAAATCCAACACGTCTCAGCTGTATCAAATTTCAGTTTGTCTTCTTCTGTCATCACCAAAGGCATCTGACATGTTGTGAGATACTGTACTACCTGACTATACAGATGTCTCATTTCTGTTAAAAACAGACAAGCTGCATTTTCACCTCTGTAGATAACAGGCTCTGAATGAAGACCGTCTGACCTAACAATAATGTATCCAAAAGAACACACCACTTGGTCACTTAGTTTTATAGTCTTTGGTAATGACTCTGGAACAGGACCTTCAAATTGAACAACCAGGGATTCAAAATCAGCGTATACTACAAACGGCAATTTTTGCTGATTCCCATAGTTCTTAAAATACACTTGACTACCAGGATCTGGATACTTAAGTACTGTTTGTATGTCATCAGCTGACCTGCAGTGTAAAACATGTTTGTGCGCTACGTTTATGGAGGAGAATCTTTGTAAACATCTTTTACAAACTTCCTGTTTGCCATTGTGTTTTGTTGTATGTGAATGAATTAGACGTGACATATTCCTGATAATTGTGTAGTGGAAGTTATTGTCATCTCCGATTAGCAACATGTCAACATGTTTATCTTCTGACTGCCCATATGTTGGGGCAATTGGAGATACTCTAATTGGCTGTAACTTGTTTTCAGATTTATTATCCCACACATACACATTCACAGATATACCAGGATTTAGTTTTTCAAACAAGTCTATGTCTTCTATTTTAACAGGGAACTCAATGCCACTAAAGTTGAGTTCATTTACAAATTTGATGTAGTTAGATACGCGATCAGGTCTTGACCTCACAAAGTGTAGTTTAGCAAGTACACACCACATGAAACAGAAATTGTCATTGTTCTGTATGTTGACGACTGCCTTCTTGTTCGAAACTTCTGTTGGCAGTGGCAACCATGATTTACCTAATATAGGATGATACCTAGACTGCTTTAATTGTAGTTCATGTACATGTCCTTCGTGCCAGCCAGACCCCTTCATTTTTGCACTGTCGATTGCCTGGAGAAAGTCTGGTAATAGTCTGTCTCTAAACACGTTCTCTACCTCCGGTTCTCTTCTTGTGTTAACAGTGTGTTGTCTTGTTGATATATACGATACAATCACCTCACCGTCTACCCTAGTGAATTCGATTTTCGCAACAATTTGAATCTTAACACTGCCTGTAAGAAGATTTTGTTGTATGACAGAAAAAGAGTTTTTTATTGATTCGTAAACATTATTAGTATTTGATATAGGTAAGTTTGTTGTGTGAAACACGTTACGTAGGCCTGATGAGCCAGGGTTTGATGAGCCAGGGCTTTGAGCATTGTCCGTCATTTTTATTTGACCGACAAAATAATAAAATAAAAAATATTAATGTTAACTCTGCTGGCTCACCTTGTGTAATACCACTTTATTAACTGCAACACTGTCAATATAAACATTTAGTTTGCGTAGTTGTTTAAATATGCTATAACAAACTTCCCCTAACCAGCCATAGTTGGTATCATCAACTTTAAAAGTAGGTGTCTTTAAATCAACTGTCATGTGCTCCACATTTGGATGCTCATCGACATAAACCAAAGTCACACTATATGAAACATATATTTCTGATGGTGCTGAAAGGCTTATGTAAGTCTGTTTGGGTGATATTAAGTCAGTAAAGTGCATAACATCTTTGAAAAGGTGTGTGAGATCAAGCACTTGTATGATTTGTCCGTCTGTCATTTTTATTGGACAAACAAATGTATAAATTAATTTACATCAATTTACTAACCCATACCCTGTGGGCTGATCTGTCTTTAAAATGAGCTTTAGATGCTTAGTTGATTTCAGTTTATTTTTTACATCATCACGTTCATGCTTATTTGGGATGACATCATTTTCTCTGAGACAGTCTTCAAAGCTGTCACGATCCTTACAGTAAAACAAACAGATAAACTTTAACTGTTCTCGAAAATCTTTTAGTACAGCATTATATTTTTGAGTGAGAATCCATACACTAACATTTGCGTGTCTGCCACTGAAAGCAAGTTCTGCTAAAGTGTTTCTCTTCTTGACAATGTCTTTCTCTGCAGAGCAGTCATCAACAATAAACAATGTTGACTGTCCTTCAAATTGCTTGTAAAAATATTGTAGGTAGTCATTCAGTTTTTTCTCAGGGTCAACTAAGTATATGTTGCTGTCAGTCCAAATGAATAAACGGTTGTGATAAGCTTTGTTGTGTTTGATTGTAGGACAAAATATTACAATGTTTTCAAAATGGTGGATGTATCTTGTTTGTAATAAGTCAAGTACGAATTGAGTTTTCCCACACCCTGTGGCACCAACAAATAAGCCACAGTGTGGATCGAGTGTCATTAAGCTACGGTTCATTTTAATACACAATATAATTTTAATATATGTGTCCACTCAGTCTGCTTTCTGCAATATTGAGTTGTGCGTCATATATCAGGTACAAATATATGTTAATGGCTGCAGCAGTTTCAACCTTCTTTTGTATCTGAATTGTTATTCCATCACTACCGTTCTCGACAGTTCGTCCTGACCCATGAAGATAATCGTCGTCTGTACTACGAAGATCTAACCAAAGTGCATACTTGTTTGTAAGGTATTATCCGATCCTAACATCATACAGATGTAGATCTTTGCACGCAATGTTTGCAGGTTTATCTCTAATCCTTCCTCCTGCAAAATACTTTGTGGTTTCGTCATAGTGTTGATAAGGTAACATTCCTGAAGCGTACACTTGATTAGGGCGGCCTTCGATTGTACAGGACAAATGTGTAATCTTAGGATTGTAGAATTTTTCTGAATCTCTTTTGTATGGACTCACCGGTTCAACAAACAACATAAGAATACCTTTCAGTGACCTGGCAGGTGTGTTTAAGTTTAAGTTCCACATTGGGTCACTCTTGTCTTTGGGAATTAAACTATGTCTAATCACCCTGTCATAATAAATTGGAAGTCTTGACTGGTACTGATTTTGTATGAGTCTGGCTAGTTCAATATGTGTGACAATTTCATATTCCAAGGAAATGTTAGAGATCTTGTATGTTGCATCTGTGGCAGATGATTTTATAACTTTGGAGTAGTCATTGAAAGTTAGTTCAAAGCTCAGACGGTCATTCAGTGCCCCTTGATAATAAGGCAAATGAGCTGTTAGGATTTCAAACTCAAGTGGAATGTAAAATCTGGTTCCATATGTTTCTGCTATAATAACTTCCTTTGGTACCCCAGTAGTTGTTTTGTCTCCCGCATTGATTCGAAGTTTACCAACGTTATCAGACTGTATGCCTTGGTAAACACGGTCTTCTCGTTCTTCTCTTGTGAGCCAAAGATCCTTGTAACAGTAGAACACATCTGAGTCATCAAGACTAAACACTTCCTGTCCTTCAAGTTTTACTTTAATAGTTCTAACAATTGCTCTGCCAAGATTGTCAACCAGTGTTCTGTTTACGTCTGCGTCTGATGATAGTTCAATATTAAATGCAAGGCGTGCAGTGCCAGGAACAATAACGTCACTGGGACCTAGGTTTGGAAACTTGACTGTAAGTGTTTGGTTCTGGTCTATGGTACTTGGATTGTTCGTGATGACTATCGATTGTCTTATGCCCTTAACACCCAGAGGCTCACGTAGTTTTCTGTATGGGTCTAACTTTGATCCGTAAGACTGTGTCATTTTTATTATGCACAATAAAAAAATAATAAATTAATAAAACAATGGCAGCGGGAGGATTTAATCATGAAGATTTTGAAATGGATGACATGCATGTCTCAGATACCAGTATCACAGATATGACTGGAATGGTAACTACTTCTCCTTTGTATCACGAACTGTTAAAAGATAAAGTAAACTCATTTTATGAAAGTGTTGGAGCGCGCCCAGATGTCTTGGATCCTAACCAGTTTGAATATGATAAAGGGCACTTATTTGTAAATACAGACAGAGGGAAAATATATCTAACACATAAAAACAATTCTTCTAAGTTTAGAGCTTTAAGTACAATTAAAGGTGAAGTCGGTGGTAACTCTGGGTTGGCAAGGTACCTTGGAATTGGAGGGTCTCCCGTTCCCCCAAGACTGGTTAGTGTTCTTCACGACACGCAAACAAAGTTGCCAACAGGGCAAGAAATTGAAATGGCACCAGTAACAAGCCTACCAGAAATAGCAAACACAGTGATACAAGAAACTTCATTTACTGAAGGTCAATTAAATGATGCTATGAAAACAATAGATGATCCACCTTTGTCAATGAGGGAGATTATGGGATTGGATAAATCACTGCAGACAATAAGAGGTGAGATGGTCAATAATCTTGCCAAACTGGGAGAACTTGATAAACACATTGAACGTGAAAAAGAGAAACTGGCTACAGCAGACAATGGGAATCTTGACACAGAAATGAAAGAAAGAATACAACACAGATTAAATGATTTGCAGATAGAAAGATCAGGATGGTTAGAAACAATTAGTATTGCAAGAGGAAAACTGAAAACCCAAGTTAACAGAATTAGAGAAACTATTCAGAAAATACTTCACGAAGACACTACTCTGGCTGAGAGACTTAAAACACTTTTCAGAGAACAGGGTATTACAATTGCTAGTTTAATTACAGCTCTTGGGTTTATTATCAGCACTGTAGTGCTGGCTGTCTCCGGTGCTGGGGTTGGTGGGGGTGCACCGCCACCCCCGGGCCCACCGGCTCCCACAGATCCAAAAGATTTACAGTCGTGGGTAAAGAAACAGTTGTCTCACATATCAGACTTGCTTAAGAAATTGGCTCTGAAAGCAGTAGACGCATTGCCTGACATTTTAGGCTCTGTTGTCAGCTGGTTGATTAGTACAGCGGCAAAGGTAGTTGGGTTTATGGCAGAACATGTGTGGGTATTTTTGGTGACAGTAGGAGGGTTAATGGCGGGTTATTTAATGAAACAGATAAAGAAGTAATACTCCTAGTCCTGTTAATCCTATTACTAATGCAGTTCGTTCTGACTCATGTGTGTCAGGGGTTGTTACTGACTGTATGGGTACCAGTGGTGGGGCAGGGGAAGTAACCTCCTGTAATGATTTTAATGACAGTACATGCGCAGTTGTTGCTCCTAAGTTTACACTTTTATTGAGTCCTAATTTCTGACCAACACCTGCAACAATGATTTCATTATTATAATTTGTTATTGTACCCATTTGGAGTTGAAGATCAGATGGTAACATGTATAACCCAGTGCCAACTACAAAGTCAACTTTCGATCTGGCATATCTGAGTACGTTTTGGTAGCGCTGTATGCTTGATGGGAGATCAACTGATGAATTTATTGAATCTTCAAGATTAGCGAGAAACTGTTTTTGAGATTCAAATATACCACTTCCATTCAAAATATTCGATTTTGTTAGTGATTGTGCACCTAGTATACACCAGACATATGTTCTGATAGACTCATTTACGCGCTCGACTCCCGCTTGAGTAAACCCGTCAGATTTATCTAAAATAAATGTGGTCCAGGCGTTTGACTGCTTCTGCTCTATTGATCCTATCCAGACTTGTGATTTTGATGAGAATGAAGTGTAACCAGGGTAATAATCTTGAGGGTATTGTCTGTGACTCAAAGCGTAATACAATGTACCAATGCCGTGGTGATCATCAAGTTTTTGTGTGAAGTCATACTTAGTGCCAGGGTTAATGTTAAACTCATTACAGATGCGTTCAAATGCTTTCATATCCATGGGGTTGTTATACCTGTTGAAACTGGATTCAGTTGGTAATGGTGTATGCAGTTCTGACAGTATACGTCTAAGCTGGTAATAAACATGGAAACGATACACAGATCTAATCAGTTTGTTTGAGTGATTCAAATGATCTGTAAATGAAACACCACAGCCTGTAGTTGAGCATAGTATTGCAAAGTTGAGTTGGTTTTGAAACATCTGTAGTGGACTTGAAGACCACTTTCTTGCAGTAGAGTCATCTGTTATTGGAGGGTTTAGGTAATGGTCAAACGGATTCGGTACTTTCACTTGGAATAGATCTTGTACGCTTGCGTCAGACACAGCAATATCAAGTTGATTTAGTTGAATTATTTTCTGTTCATAAGTAGGTGCGACATTGTATTTGGCATCCACATTAAATTGAAATGCGTTTGTAGTGGTGATGGTTGGTGATTTAAATTCCATCCTTTTTTATATGAGATAATAAAAATGTTTATTACCTTAACAAATCTTGACACAAGCAAACCAGTGTGGTTAACTAATGGGATTGATAATCGAGATGGTTGCAAGGCTGCAGCTATCCATGAAATGTTCTATACAGTAAAATGGTTTAATGTAACAGATAATATATATAATAAAGTAATTTTTGATGGTAAGACTGAAGCTTTACCACCTGGGTATTATGACTTTTGTACTATAGCTGAATGGTTTCAAAGTAATTTTAAAATTAAAGCAACTTTAAATCCAGCTAACCTACTTGTTACATTAGAATCTCCGACACAAGATTGGTTAAGGATCTCAGATAGATTTGCATATTTACTTGGATTTTATATTGACGAAGATTGGTGGAGATCAGATAATTTAGATGAATTTAAGTTTGGTATTATAACAATGAAGACAAAAAGACTTAAAATAACTGGAAAACGTCCTGTCAATTTGTCAGTGCACACAGTATTAAATGTTCATTTGAAAGAACTAAAGACATCTGAGAATGTTCACAATGGAAAGCCTTCAACTTTGTTGAGATGTTTACCTACTGGAACTGCTCCGTATTGTGAAAGTGTAGTTGTTAGATTTCCTAATTTGCAGTTTAAGAAATTAGGTTCTAGTTTCTTTGAGTCACTAAGTATATCTGTAACTAATCAGGATGACAAACCAGTTCTTATGCATGATTTTAGTGTTGTGTTGGAAATTAAATAATTTTATTTTTGTTTATAAAAAATGAGTGGTGGTCCAAAGCCGAGAATCATACCAGTTGCGTGTCCAGTAACAGAGTTGAAAGATTTGGCAGACGTCCAGGATTTTGAGAAGGAGGGGGATGTTGGAGAAATATATGGTTTTGAACTTGATTCAAATGGCATGTACAAGAGGAAAGTAATTGTTGACATGAAAGACGGTGAAAAACAGATTCCTAAACTTGGTCAGCTACGTGATGTTACTGTACCTACTCCACCTGTAAATAATTCGCCCTACAACTTAATACATGTGGGAAATAAATGGGTGGTTTCACCTGTGCCTGTTCCACCACCCACAATTGACTGGGACATAAAGTTGGAATTTATTAGTCCTTATGTATACACTGATGACGAAGGTGCCTTAGTGTTTAGGAAAGTTGTTAATTCTGGGCCGCTTATTGTAAGTCTTGTTCCAAGCTTTGCCCCAGACAACAATAGCAGAGAAAAACTGAAAGTTGAAAATTATGAGAGACGGCGGTATCTTCTTACAACTAGAAAGGGTAGATCAGATACTTCTGTTGTGTTTATGCCAGCAAGCTTAGTCGTGGCTAGAGAAGCGGCAATAGTATTTGAAATTATCATGAAATCAGTAACTACTGCTAAAGAGGCTCAAATTGCACAGGGAATTAAACTTACATGGGACGAAACAGTAACAGAATCATCAAAGGTCTTTATTGCTATTACAAAAAATAATGATGTTATTAATGTTTCGAGCAGTGTTCCAGCTGTCAAGGTGGTGGTCGACAAAACAACTTTTGTTCGTCTAACTTACATAAACCTTGAACATATTGATCTTGTTGCATTTTATTATGCCAGCAAATTGTATACTTTTGAAGAGTTGCAAAATGTAATTGCTGATTAAATAAAAAAAAAATATTTGTGAATAAAAAAAATGGTAAACTTCTATCCACAACTACCGACGCTTGATCCGACTGAAACAAATGTGATGACTAAAACAACACTTGCGCCTGATCCACATATGCCAATTGCTTCAGATAAAACATTACAGGCAGATGCATTCAGATTAAATAATATTACAGAAGCTTTGAAATATTTGGAGAGTGAGGAGGCGAAATATTCACGGTGCAAAAGACGGTATAAGACCGTTTTTAATTCTGTTCAAAACACTTCTATGGCTATTGGTGCAGTTTCAGCTTCATGTTCTGTAGGGGGCATTGTTTTGTTCGCCACAGGAATTGGGAGTTTGGCTGGAATAGCAATTGAGGGTCTAAGCGTTGCTACATGCCTAGCGTGCTTTGGTTTGGAGGCCTTGAACAAGAGGTTTCACACGAAATTAGAAAAACATGAAGCATTGAGTACTTTGGCGGGTGCAAAGCTGAGCAGTCTTAAACTTATTATCAGTAAGGCATTGAACGATAATTTTATTGATGACGAGGAATTTAAGCGAGTCCAGGATGATTTAAATAACTACAAACAACAAAAGTCTGAAATACAGAATAAGATGCGTAGTCAATCTCCCGTAAATGTTGAAGAACTGAAGGCTAGTTTTTTAGCGGAAGGAAAAAAGATAGGTGTTCAGGAAACCACAGAAAAGCTACACAATCTTTTAAACAAATAAAAATCAGATTTGGTAATCGTTTATTAATGTCATACACTTCACAGAGAGATGTCATGCCACTTACACAGTTTAGGCCTGCACCATCTGCACCACCAGAATATTATTGAGAAAAAAAAAGTTTTCCGGTGCCCTTG
Source organism: Semisulcospira habei (assembly GCA_036245525.1). Lineage (NCBI taxonomy): Eukaryota > Metazoa > Mollusca > Gastropoda > Semisulcospiridae > Semisulcospira > Semisulcospira habei. The sequence goes on along the minus strand of BTPG01000002.1, from coordinate 184,219,130 downwards.
TGTCTTGGTAAAAAAGACTTAGTATACGTGACTAGAGTCAAGTTGTTATTAAGTACTTGCAAGTAATTAGGATAAGTAATTAATAAGTTCTTAATGTAAGTAGTTAATAAGTTCCTATTGTAACTCACTTAAAGGTAACCTTTAAGTGAGTTGTGACTTATTGTTTTTACTTGGTAGTTTCTTATCCAGCTGTTTTTTTCAGTGCCTGTATAGTGTAATAACCACCAGTTGATTTTCTAATTCCTCAGAAACCACATGAGTACATTAAGCCCACTTGTACAAATCCCCCTCTTTTTGAAAAGTAATATGTCCCCCTGTTGATCTTTGACACAACTTAGCGATTTGAAAGGGTGTAGCTATAAAGGCCATTGACGGGTGAGAGTCTTTTCAAAATGCGGCTCGTGTCTGAATTGAAAAGAAATGGAATGCGGCCGCTAATAGCGCGGCGTGAGGCAACACAAAAGGCGATCAACCGTGACACCACCTGGCAGCTCATGCTTACGATAAAATTGTACTGACATGAGTGTCTGTAAGTGCGTGTGTGTGTGTGTGTGTTTGTGTGTGTGTGTGTGTGTGTGTGTGTGTGTGTGTGTACGTCTGTTTGATTGTGTGTTTGTTTGTTTGATTGTGTGTGTGTACGTCTGTTTGATTGTGTGTTTGTTTGTTTGTTTGTGTGCGCGTCTGTTTGTAAGTGTGTTTGTGTGTGTGTACGTCTGTGTGTTAGATATTACTTGTTAGTTTCTTATACAACTGTTTTTCCAGCTCCCTGTATAGTGCAGAGTATAGGCCACCGTTTGATTTCTCGGGAACCAGTCATTGAGTAAATATGAAGTCAATTTCGAAACATGCTGTCTTCTTGAGTGTATGACACCTCTCAGCAAATAGCCTTTTCAGAGCTGTAGAGCCGGCTTCACATAGAGTGTTCCCTTACTAAGTTGAACAGTGGCGCGCTACTGTGCCGGCGCGTGGCGACATTAGACACCACAAAGGTAAACAGGTGAGCTGGCTTGAAAAGAAGCTGATTTAAAACGTGTAAGTTTCACATGAGTGGAGTCTTGACACAGTCACTAGTTTATGTCTGTGTTGACAGAGTGGGTCTCTCTCTCTGTGTGCGGTAGCTAATGGGGGTTTTATTCCCATTCAATCTTAAAACCAATTTACATTTGTGGGGGGTCATGATTTTTTCGATGTGCATTTTCTTAAGGTCAAAAATAAATTGTGTGAATATCGACTCAGGTGTGGTACATCGATCTAGCAGCTAAAGGATTTGAAAAGGTTTTGAAAAATGTTGTCAAAAAACATTGCGACGTGATCATATTTTGTAACTGTTGAGCATATTTTATTCTGACGCGTCGTACCTAGAGTCAGCTGGCGACGGGCTGTGTTTACGTACATAGTAACATTGCGACAGTAGACATATGAGCTAATTAAGAGAGATATAAATACTGAGCGGATTGAAGTATTATTAACACAATGACTGAGTTAACCCCTTAAGTATTATTTTTGATTTTCATAAAAATGTGGCTGTTTAAATAATAATGATTTAGGGGTAACTTCCAATGGTATTTACTCTGTGTGGGAGACATGGATATGGAGGGCCAAAAAAGATATAATCAAGGGGGTTAACTCAGTCATTGTGTTAATGATGCTTTAATCCGCTCAGTATTTATATCTCTTACTTACAGGTTGCCATATGCGGCATGTGCCGCACCATACGCGGCATGTGCCGCACCATACGCGGCGGCGTGTGCGGCTATGTCATACGCGGCATACACCATAGACCCAAAAGATGTAGTGAACCCTCCTCCACTGCTCTCTCTCTCTCTCTCTCACACACACACACACACACACACACACACACACACACACACACACACACACACACACACACATCCTACACAACTAACTGGTATGACAGAGCTGACGTCATAACATCTCAACCGGATAAAACTGAAGTACCGTGAATAATTATAGTGCCATACATAGATTATAACATCTCATCCGGCTTAAACACCCTCAACCGGTCATGCCTGAGGCTGAAAAGCGAACTCTGTCTTTTCAAAATGTTATGCATATTTTTAGAGGCAAACAACCTGGCGAGTCTATTTCAGCGCTCCCACACAAAGTCTGGTCAAACAGGTTTTGTATCTGCGCACTGAAGATTGTGTGTGGCGTGTTGTTGATTTTCAGTTCCTAGGCACCAGAGTGTTGCTTTAATCCAGAGGCCCTCTGGTGGGACACCGCAATTGCAGCTCTGTGGGCATCAAATAACCACACATGAGTGGTGTTTTATCTCTCTGCGTGTTAGATGCCGTGGCTTGACTGCTGTTTTAAAACACTTTCTATAAGCGTTACAGTACACTGTGCCAGTCATTCGAAGAAACGTGATGAAGCAAGATGGCTTGTGTAAAATGTGTTGTGCTAGCAAGGCATGCAAGGATTAAAGTGTTTATAATTTATATAAAACAGCCTAAACCAGAAGGTAAGTGGAATTTTGTTTCACTTTTTATTTATTTTTTTTATTATTATAAAATGAATTCAGATGAACTATTACTCCTAAATGATATCTGCTCTGTTGAAAACAAAGACTTAGACTGTAAAAAACAGCATCTTTTGTCTGTAGTTGTTTCAGGGAAGCCTAAAGCTTATCTCGGAAAACAATACATGACAGAAGATATTGAATCACTCTTAGCCGACGAATTAATTAAACTACATTCTAAATTTAATTTTAATATGAAAATCACATTGCTTCACTAATGACTCGAGATCTGAGTCGATCTCTGATCTCCTTTTATACAAAGGGTGTTAATCACTTTTTTGAAGTAGACACTGACAGCCTTAGTATTGATTTAAATTCAAATCCAATAGTAACAAGTTCAATTGGTAAATTAGCATGCCTTATGTATTACAAGTTTGGAAATTACGTTGTGCCTGTGGTAACCTTGCTTGTTACTGGGAGTCATATTGATTTTTCAAAATTAAATTTTCTAAGAAAAGAAAATGGACGAAACCCAGACGACGCAACCGAGTCCTGTCTTGACACAGGTTCAAATGATGACTAAGACTAAAAGTCCAGGAAGGGTAAAGGCTGGAAAAAAAGTAGCCGAATATAACAGACAAAAAAGTTAGAGCTTCAGGCATTAACAGAAAAGGCTCATGTAACTGACCCACCGTCAGGGCCATCAATAACATCAGAACCAACACAATCACACCCTTATCAAAGTGATAGACTACCAACCCAGTCTAAACCCGAAACAACAAAATATACAGTTGCTGGATTTGTTGTTGGATTTGGTTACATAGGTTACCAATTATACAAAAAGTACAAACCACAGACTCGAACAGTGACCAAAAAATCTGAAACTCCAAAAACAAAAGAAGTAGTCGCCACATTACCAACAATACCCAAAGTTGTCGACCCATTTGTTATGCAGTGATTAATTTATTATTTTAATTTTTATTGCCTAAGAAAATGAGCGAAACAAAAAACTTAATGAACCTTGTCTATCACTCTGCCGTGATAAGCGGACTAGCAGTTGCTTACTCTATGCTTACAAAAAATATTCTCAAAATGAAATCAGCAGACCTGAGTAGATTAGACTTTGAAGACAGCGCTAAATAATTTGCAGTCGTAACAGCGTCAATTGCCACAAAAGACTTTCTCGTCAAGCAAGGAATTATTCCCGAAAATATATCTATGTAAATAAAAATATTATGGCGACACTAGCTGTTATCGTGGGGGGTGCAGTTGTCAACGCCCTTGCATTTAGTGGATTAAACTATCTTTTTTCAAAAATGGGTAGAGAGGAATCTGCTCTTGAGATGAGACGACACAATGAAGCGTCAGAAAAATTAGCACAAACCCAGCCAGAATACGAAAAGCAAAGAATTGAAAAACTTGATTTCATCAATGAAAAACTCAGGCTTGAAGGTCATGCACAGCATACATTTTCTAATGTCAATGACACAATCAGGGAATATTTTCTTGTCACGGGTGAAGACATGACCATCCCGCAACCAAAACTTAGTGATTACTATCAACCAGCACACAACAAATAAACGGAGAAATAATCTTTGTTCTAGTGGGAATGACATTTGTTTATTTCACAGGAGTTTTTATTGCTAGAAAAAAATGTCAGCTGAAAATAAACTATCAAAAATATATTACTCTCCAATTGGTTACTGGAAAGGAAAAACTGCATTAGAAAAATTACATGCGGCTGTGGGTAAAGATGTAACACTCAAACAAATAAAACAGTGGCTACAAAAACAGGCTATTTGGCAAATATACCTCCCTGCGCCAAGAAAAATAACAAGACCTCATTTTGAAAACAGTACCCCTAATGACACCCATCAAATGGATCTTCTTTTCTACCACACGACATAATAAGAAAAAAATGATACAAGTATGCACTGACTGTTGTTGACATTGCTTCAAGGTACAAGGATGCTGCCCCCATAACTGACAAAAATGCTACCACGGTTGCTACAGCGTTAACAAAAATATATAGCCGAGGCCCTTTAAAATTTCCTAGACTCGTGCAGGTCGATGATGGGAGTGAATTCAAAGGAGCAGTTTGTCACAATTTATTTTAATCATTATGCAGTATTTTCTTTCGTGGAGAACTTTCGTTCTTTGTTGTGTGTTGCGGTTATGGCATGTACTTTTTAGTGACGTCAAGAACATATGACGTAAGATGTGTGTTTGGAACATGTGACGTAGGATGTTGGTTTGAAGAGTTACGTCACTGTGAATCGTTTGGAAGACAGTCAGTCAGGAGAGATTTTTGCTCTCAGTAAAAGTTGTTTTTTTGTGAGGTGTAGTGGGCAGAGAAATGCCGTGTTATGGTCTATGGTAGAATAGACGATTGAGAGCGGAATGCTCAGTACAGTGGTACGTAAAATTTTGTAGTTTAAGAACTACGACTAGTAACCAGATCGACTGATTAGAGTAACGAGTACCGGACCTTGTCCAACGGCCAAGATGGGCAGACAGGCCTGAAACAGTCGAAGGTTTACTTCACGCATCTTTGGGTATGTATTTGTTTATTATATAGCTGATTCGCGTTTGTTAAGTAGTAGATTCGGAAAATGTATTAGTTGTTCGGCTCTAGATCTGAGATTGTATGATATTCGGCGCGCATCGGCGAGTTTGCGGTGTCGTCTGGCGATCGGCGCGCGGGATTGAATGGAATGATCGAAACGTTTTGTGGAGCCTGTTGATTTTGAAATGAATAATTCGTATCGTGGTGAGAGGTTATGTGTTGTGCGGAAATATGTCGTATTCGTGTGTGTGCATGATATTTCGAATTGACTGTTATTACAATATTTATTCGATGTCGGAAACGATCGGGAATCGGCGACAACATCCGGAAGCCGTTAGCGGTCGTCATCGTTACAGTGTCGTCATTCCGGCGGAAGTAACTTTTTAGCAATGGCGGATTTCTTATGGAGAGATACGTTTTGTATGTGTTATAGATGCTTCCCTCCCCTATCACCAGCTGAGAAGTTGGATTTGTGTATGCTTCATGTGGGAATGTGGTTAATCAACGTGGTGTGCGAGATAACAAGTTGATCCTGACGGTGTGCGTGTGGAGCTTCGACGTGTCATCGCGAGAGACAGTGCGATTATTCGACCAGTGGTGTGGCCGAATCAACAGCAGCGACGCTACATCCATCTTTATCCACGGTCGGAGTAATCAAACTGTTTGATCGTTCGAGGATCTAAGCATTAATTAGTGTCAGTTATTATCGACAGACATTGCGGAGATGTGACATCGTAGTGGAACAATAAGTGTAGGATGTGTGGTTAGTGCTGTGAACATTGTGCGAATGGTTGAGGGTGTGCGTATTTTACAGGTGCATGTATGAATTGAGTGAATATTGCGTAGGTTTGTATACGTCTTGTCTATTGTTTGTCGTGCGAATGAGAAGATCAAATCATTAAAATCGAACAAATATCCAAATATTCCGAGTGGTATATATTCTTCCTCCCTGGTGTGACACAGTTAATCAATTATTTGCAAAGCATGGTGTACTGGTTAGACGCGGCATTCCAGGCGTACACAGATCACAGGCAATTGTTGAGAACTTTAATAAAAAGTTATCAGAAAGACTTTTCAGTTACCAGTATTCTAAGGAACTCATGCCTGACGCATGTAACACTGAGTGGGTAAAAAGATTACCATCTGTAATAAAAGCAATGAATAACGAAGGACAGCCTAAGCCTGTAGATGCTATTAAATTGAAATCAATACCCCCGGCATCAGGGTCAGGACCGGGACTAAAAACAACACCACCAGACACAAGTTTATTTACTAAACAGGTAAGATATCTATATCAACCCAGTGAGGCTGAGAATGATGTCAGGTGCAGAGCAACCGACCCCATTTGGTCTGTTCACAATATTAAAAAAATAGTTCCCGGCAGTCCATCCATTTATTATCTGTTTAAACCAGCCCCACAGATGGCATTTGTTAGAGAAGAATTACAGATTATTCCCCCAGACACTGTTACTCATTTCAGTAACTCATCAATCAGTTCATCACAAATGTCTTCAGATAACTTAAGTCTGTAATGACCAGGCCCATAAGCCTTCTCCTTACTATGAAACACACGTTTTGTGTCCCCTACTGTCAGTGACTTTTTATGTGTTTGGATCATTTCAAGATTATGTCTACTTGACCTCAGTGACTTGTTTGGATAATCAGGAATTAGTGCTTCATCTAATACTTGCTTGTAATGTTCATGACGGGTGTCTTTATTTTTTATTGCTGTTTTTTTTTTTATACCTTTGGCTTTCGACTGACTACCTTTTTGGTGCAGTATAGAATACATTTTTGATCTCAGACCAACGTACTCAACAATAGGTACACCATTCAGTTTGTCTTTAAACTTCCCTCCCCACCCGGGTCTGCCCTGGGGGACTTGGGTGGGGTTAGGTATTTTTTAGTTCCCAGGGTCACCCTGGTCAGCCCCACAGGGTGGGTTTTTCTCTCTATTCTGGGGCATGTGTTTCTGTCTACCCTTTGTCCATTCACCTGAATTTGCCTTTTTAAAACTCTCCCTACCGTCTGCACTGCCTGTAGCTCTTGATATTGGATGTGTGTTGCTAAATGGTCTTAGCTTTATTTAGGCCCCATGTTGTAGGTTTATTTAACGTATTTGACCGGCTGGCGACATACATTCAATTTTCTGTTTAGTTTTTTTTTCACAAGCAGTGCAGGCACGTCCTGAGAAAGCCTTGTTGCTGTCGGGACGTTAAGCAATGTACAATCAATCAATCAATCAATTTAAACTTCCCAGGCACTTTCTTGTTTTGTGTGCTAAACAATGGATGATCTTTTGGATAATCAGACATGTCATACATGTGTAATTCCGTTTTCATGTCTTCATAAAAGTCTTCAGTAGGCACATCAATGATCATAGAGTCAGTGTCAGTGTATAGCAGACGACACTCAGGATACTTTGGTTTGAAATAATCATAATAAAATTCAAGCATCAACAGTTTTGATAACTCAAGAATTGCCATACCAATGAACACTGGCTTGTCCAGTTTGACAATCTTTTTTTTGAGTGACACTGCATACAATGATGAATGAAACTCTTTGTACCCTGTGTACTGTGGCTTACCTGTAAGTTTAATTGCACCCGACTCAGTTGTGACAAGTCTCACATCTTTGCGGTGATGAGGATTTTCCATTGTCTTTCCAAAACAGGCATTGTTCATAAGCTTAAAGAAGTCTTTGTCAAATGCAGTGTTGCCGTCTCTCGCACGCAATGTTGTGTTCTTCATTATGTAATCTTTCATGAAAGCACTTTGATCAAATTGAATACCACTGTGAACTTTCTTTAGTACTAACCCATGTCTGATGTAAAACTGCAGTAAGTGATAGAGACAAACGTAATTGAATTTGTCATTTAAATTAGGCATAAGTGTAGTGTCTTCTTTTTTCCCCGTCATACTCATTTTCCCAACAGCTAATGGATAATCATTGTGGTAATCATGTAGATGATGCGGGTACTATAGATCGACTTCAAAGATCCAACCCTTTGTGTCATTCCGGTCATGTTTCATAATATTGTTTGTTATCGGTGTTATGTCACACTGTGACAAATCATGCAGACAAAAGTTTTTCAAGGGCAATAACTCACACATTGCGAATCCGTAAAGGCTATTAGCGTCCATGTACATAATGAATGACCTTGACCCCTCAAGGTCAAGGTCCGGGGCGTCCAGATATTTGTTCGCTTTGGCATAGTTGTTCCCTGCTATACTAATTCCTCCTCTCAATCCACATTCCACCATTTCACCCATCGTCCGATCAGACAACAGGTCTATAAATATCTTACTGGATTTTCTCCAAATATGGATCACCAGGCCATTCCTAAATAATTAGGACACGCAACGTTAGTAGTAGAATGGAGAAAAATAATTTTGTTTTTGTGTCTGACAAAGTGTGGAGAAAATGTTGTTTTCATTCCAAGCACGCATCAAAACATCCGGGCAGACCAACCTACAACGCATTTGAAATTGAAAGACAAAACCCATAATCTACTCCCAGTGAGAGACCTCAGTGATTCAAAGTCACTATACACGCACCCTGTTTACGAGTGTTTTAGATCAACAAATCATGCGAGGAGAAAATCGGGTGCCCGTATTGTACTGAGTTTGAAACCGGATCAGGGACACCAGCTATCGCGTGAGTGGGTTTATTGCCTTCCAACCGGGCCAGAGTAGGGAGAGAATCAAGCCAGACAAGCTTTTGCGTAGTCATTATTATAACACTTGCCGTACGGTGAGTTTACTAGATTGCGTCCCTTTCATGACCAGGAAGGTTGAAATCGGTAGTGAAATGGATACCTTTTTATTCTCAGTGGGTACGACCCTGTACAATACACCTTTCATGCCCAAGCTTTTGCGTAGTCATTATATAACACCTGCCGTGTGTGTGTGGGTGAATTTATTAGAATGTACCCACCCCTTTCATGACCAGATAGGCATGCATAGTGTTTTGTACACACAGTTTATATATTGTGTTTTAAAAATGAACTTAATGACACTCGACCCACACTGTGGCTTATTTGTTGGTGCCACGGGCTGTGAAAAAACTGTATTTGTACTTAATCTATTACAAACAAGATACCTTCATCATTTTGAAAACATTGTGATATTCTGCCCTACTGTCAAACACAACAAAGCTTATCACAACCGTTCATTCATTTGGACTGACAGCAACATTTACTTAGTTGACCCTGAGAAGAAACTGAACGACTACCTGCAGTATTTTTAAAAGCAATTTGAAGGACAGCCAACCCTGTTCATAGTCGATGACTGCTCTGCAGATAAGGATATTGTTAAGAAGAGAAACACACTGGCAGAACTGGCCTTCAGTGGCAGACATGCAAACATCAGTGTATGGATTCTCACTCAGAAATATAATGCTGTACTGAAAGATTTTCGTGAGCAGTTAAAGTTTATCTGTTTGTTTTAATGTAAGGATTGTGACAGCTTTGAAGACTGTCTCAGAGAGAATGATGTCATCCCCAACAAACACGAACGAGACATTGTGAAAAATAAACTGAAATTGACTAAGCATCTAAAGCTTATTTTAAAGACAGATCAACCCACTGGGTATGGATTAGTGAATTAATTTAGCATTATGGTTTGTCTTTAAAAAATGACAGACAGACAAACCATTGATATAACAGACTGCTTCAAAGATGTTAAGTGCATTTATGACTTTAAAACGCATGTTAAAAAGCCATTTGAGCTCGGTATAAAACTCTCAACACCAACACTGATAAGCATGGTATATAATGTGACTTTGGGGTATTCTGAATGTTTTCCATGTTATGAGTACGAGACTGTTGATCTTAGGACACATACCTTTAGAGTTAATGATGCTAACTGCGACTGGTTTGAGGCACTGTGTAAACACATATTCAGACAACTATGTAAACTACATGATTATATTGAAGACGTTACAGTCAATAAAGTGGTATTACACCTACAGCGCAAGCAGTAATATTTTTATATTATTATTTTGTCGGACAAATAAAAATGACACTCAACACAATTGATGTTACAGACTGCTTTAGTTATATCCAGCACTTTGATCAGTTAAGAACAGATTTCAAACAACCGGACATAACACCAGTATCAGCACAGGAGATGATTTATGTGTCATATCAAATGACTTTAGAAATATTTGAGGAGTTACCATTTGTAGAGTACATGCCTGTTGATCTTAAGACACATACCTTTGAAGTTGATGATGACTGGTTTGAGTCAGTGTGTGAGCAAATATTCAGACAACTATGTGAACTGAATCTGTTTATTGTAGGTGTTACAGTCAATAAAGTGGTATTACACATGGTGTGATTTTCTATTTATTATTTTGTCGGACAAATAAAAATGACGGACAATTCCCAAAGCTTGTCAAGCTTAAGAAACGTGTTTCACACAACAGATTTGCCTATATCCAACACTTACAGTGTCTATGAATCGATAGAAAGGTCTTTTTTGGTCATACAAGATAATCTTCTTTCTGGTAGTGTAAAGATTCAGATTGTTGCGAAAATAGAATTTACCAGGGTAGATGGTGAAGTGATTGTTTTGTATATCTCAACAAGACAACACACAGTTAATTCAAAAGAGGAATTGGAAAATTGATTGATTGATTGTACATTGCTTAACGTCCCGACAGCAACAAGGCTTTCTCAGGACGTGCCTGCACTGCTTGTGAAAAAAAAACTAAACAGAAAATTGAATGTATGTCGCCAGCCGGTCAAATACGTTAAATAAACCTACAACATGGGGTCTAAATAAAACTAAGACCATTTAGCAACATACATCCAACATCAAGAGCTACAGGCAGTGCAGACAGTTGGGAGAGTTTTAAAAAGACAAATACAGGTGAATGGCCTTAACTGTACATTGCTTAACGTCCCGACAACAACAAGGCTTTCTCAGGACGTGCCAGGTGAATGGACCAAGGGTAGACAGAAACACATGCCCCAGAATAGAGAGAAAAACTCACCCTGTGGGGCTGACCAGGGTGACCCTGGGAACTAAAAAGTACCTAACCCCACCCAAGTCCCCCAGGGCAGACCCGGGTGGGGTTAGGAATTGGAAAAAGTGTTTAGAGAAAGACTGTTGCCTGACTTTCTAGAAGCAATTGACAGAGCAAAAATGCAAGGGTCTGGTTGGCATGAAGGCCGTGTACATGAACTACAACTGAGCAGTCAAGATATCATCCTATATTAGGCAAATCATGATTGCCACTACCAATTGAGGTTGCAGACAAAAAGGCTGTCGTCAATGTTCAGAACAAAGATAATTTCTGTTTCATGTGGTGTGTGCTTGCCAAACTGCATTTTGTAAAAACAAAACCTGAACGTGTATCTAACTATACCAAATTTGTAAATGAACTCAACTTCAGTGGCATAGATTTTCCTGTTAAGGTGGAGGATATAGATCTGTTTGAAAAACTAAATCCTGGGATATCTGTGAATGTGTATGTATGGGATAATGAGTCTGAGAACAAGTTACAACCAATTAGAGTGTCGCCAATTGCCCCAACCTATGGTCAGTCAGAAGATACGCATGTTGACATGTTACTTATAAGCTCTGGCTCAGGTGATAACTTTCACTACACAATTATTAGGGGTATGTCACGACTAATTCATAACCATGTATCAAAACACAATGGCAAACAGGAAGTATGTAAAAGATGCTTACAAAGGTTCTCCTCTATAAAAGTGGCACATAAACATACCCTGCACTGTAGGTCGGCTGATGACATTCAAACAATACTTAGGTATCCAGATCCTGGTAGCAAGGTATATTTCAAGAACTATGTTAATCAGCAAAAGCTGCCATTTGTAGTGTATGCTGATTTTGAATCACTGGTTGTTCCATACGATGGTCCTGTTCCAGAATCATTACCAAAGACCGTAAAATTGAGTGATCAAGTGGTGTGTTCTTTTGGATATATTCTTGTTAGGTCTGATGGCCAGCATACAGAACCTGTTATCTACAGAGGTGAAAATGCAGCAGCTGAGTTTTTAACAGAAATGAGACAACTGTATAGTCAGGTAGTACATTATTTGGAAAAGTGTCAGATGCCTTTGGTGATGACAGAAGAAGACAAACAGAATTTTGATACAGCAGTGATGTGTTGGATTTGTGAACAACCTTTAGGAGGTTGTGATCAACTTCTGAAGGGTCATAAAGTTCGTGACCATGACCACATAACTGGGCGTTACAGAGGTGCTGCCCATGGTGATTGTAACTTGAAATTAAAAATAGATCCCAAGGCATACAAACTGCCTATATTTTTCCACAATCTCAAAGGGTATGATTCACATATTATCATGCAGGCTGTGGATGAGTCAGACCTCCAAGCAGACATCAAGAGACTGGGAACCACCTGGAGTAGAATAGAAGGAGAAGCACAGGACAGGAGTTGCTGGAGGTCTCTCGTCGACGGCCTATACCCGGGTAGAGGTGACAGGCGTAAGTAAGTAAGTGTGGATGAGTCTTACAAAAAAAATTAGTTGTATTGCCCAGACAACTGAAAAATACTTGACTTTTAGGCTGGACAACAAATTAGCATTTTATGACTCCATGCAACATTAGGGCTTGCTAGTCTCGCAGAAGGACTGACTGAGTTTCCAATAAAAAGTAAATATTTTGAGCCAGAGTTAATCAAGAAAGGAGTCTACCCCTACGAATACATTGATCAATGGGTTGTGTTTGAAGAATTTGGTTATTTGGGTTTAACGCCGAGCAGGCGACTAAGGCCATCTCACGGCGGGATGGGTAAAAATCTGGTCAGCCAGACTAAAAGCAAGGTCTTAAGACAAGATGTAAATATAGATTAAAAATCTCAGGCTAAAATGTCGCACATGTCTGGAAAAGAAACGTCTACAGACTCTCAAAGAGGGCAAATAAAAAAGATTCACATAGTCTAGGAATGCTCAGATCTTGTTAAAAAGATTGCATTCTCTCAAAAAATTGAAGATTTTGTCCGGGGGAACATCCCGGAACAAAACCTTCAAGGAGTCTGCTGTGAAGTGTTTATATCTGGTGTCAATTAGGTCAGCAGAATACAACAAAAAGTGTCGAACAGAAAACTGCTCATCACAGGCAAAACACCATGGACGCTCATCCTGTTTAAGTAAGTAAGAGTGCGTAACATATGTGTGCCCGATGTGGAGCCGAGCAAGGACAGTCTCCTCACGGCGGCTGCCGCAGCGGAAAGATAGACTGTCAGACAACTTAGGAAGAGCTTCATGAAGCTTGTTCCCTTCCTCTTTGTCCCACTCGGACTGCCACTCACGGGCTATGTACGCACTAATAACAGGTTTAAAATCACTATAGACAGTCTGTGTGTCAGGGACAGGGTCACTGCGGGCACTGTTGGCAGCAGAATCTGCAATTCTGTTGCCTTCGATGCCCACATGGCCTGGGACCCAAATAAAAATGATGTCATAATATTCCTTCATCAAGTCCGCGTAGAGCTCTCTAATCTGCACCAGCAGTGGATGGTCTGTTCCCGCGCCCTGAAGGGCCTGCAGGGCAGAAAGAGAGTCAGACAGAATCAGGAAGTTCCTTTCCCGAGACTGATAGGCATGCTTGAGTGCCAGCAGAATGGCCTGCAGTTCTGCACTAAATACAGAGGAATGGTCAGGGCGTCTAGGATGGCGAGAGGACACTGCAGCCGCAGCCACTCTTCCATCCTCAGACTTGGACCCATCCGTATAAAGACGACAATAGCCAGGAAAAATTGAAAGGAGTTCATTGAGGCTCTGTTGGTATCTGGCTGGTGGAAGTACAATCCTTCTTGTGGGCAGTCAAGTCCAGCAAGATGTCAGGAACTGGTAGTAGCCAGGGTGGAGTGACGTGTTGCAGAGATTCCGAAACTTTGTCCAGGTCCACTCCGGTCGCCTGCAGATGAGGTCGGACACGGAAGGAAAGTGGACGGACAGCTCTCGGATGGGCATCGTAAATCTCTGCAAACGACGGGTTAAAAACACAATCATAGGCAGGATTTTCTGGATGGGCCTTCAGCTTCAGAACGTAGCTGAGCATGAGGCGGATGCGGCGGAGCCTGAGAGAAGGCTCCCCTGCCTCTGCATACAGACTAGGAACTGGAGATGTCCTGAAGGCTCCCAGACATATGCGCAGACCTTGATGGTGAATTGTGTTCAGACGCTGCAGAACAGACTTGGAAGCCGAGCCATATACCACAGAGCCATAATCCAGTTTGGACCGAACAAGGGCCCGGTACAGTCGAAGTAAGACGATGCGGTCTGCACCCCAGTCAGTACGACCAACGACACGAAGAATGTCGAGGGCCTTCTGACAAGAGGTTCTAAGGTAGTTAACATGGTTGCAGAAGGTCAATCTTTTGTCAAAGATGACCCCCAAAAACTTTGCCTCTTCGGCCACCTTAATTGGCACTCCAGCAATGCTCAGGCTAGGTTCTGGAAAAAATTTCGTCTGGTTAGTAAAATGCACACAGACTGTCTTGGAGGGCGAGAATCTGAATCCATTGAGAGACACCCACCCCTGGATTCGATCAACGCACAGCTGCAAGCGCCTCTCAAGGGACGCAAGTCCTCGACCTCGTGCACACAAAGCAAAGTCGTCCACAAACAAAGAGCATTCAGAATCATCCTTGACGGCCTTTACAATGTTATTTATTTTAATGCTAAATAAAACAGGAGATAGAATACTGCCCTGCGGGACACCCATCTCCTGTTCAAAGGAGTCGGAGAGGGTGGAGCCCACACGGACATGGAACGACCTGTTGGACAAAAAATTGTGAATAAAAACGGGCAGATGCCCTTTAAAACCCATGTCCGACAAATCAGACATTATACCATGCTTCCAAGTAGTGTCATATGCCTTTTCAAGATCAAAGAAAATTGCATAGACATGCTGCTTGTTGACAAAAGCATCTCGGATAAAAGACTCAAAGCGGACTAGATGGTCAGTTGTACTACGGAAGCGCCGGAAACCGCACTGGAGGTCTGTGATGAGACCCTGTGACTCAAGATGCCACACCAGTCGGGCGTTGACCAAGCGTTCCATAGTTTTACATAAACATGATGTCAAAGTTATTGGCTGGTAGTTGCCCGGGTCGGAAGGATCCTTACCCGGCTTGGGAATTGGCACAACCACAGCCTGGCGCCAAGATGGCGGAAAATGACCGGTTATCCAGATATGGTTAAAGGCCTTGAGAAGTACAAGGAGTGAATCCTCAGGCAGATGTGTTATGAGCTGATAATGGATGATATCTAATCCAGCAGCAGAGTCAGTACATTTCTGCATGGCTTGCTGCAATTCTGAAAACGTAAAAGGGGCATTATAGTCTTCCAAGTTATCCGATATAAAATCACAAGCACAAGATTCTCGTTTCTCCTTCTCTTTCTGGAAGAAAGGTGAATAATGCTCTGTTGAAGAATTATGGGCAATGGTGGAGGCAAGCAAATTGGCCACAGCCTTTTTATCTGTGACCAAACTGGCACCATCGCTAAGATGGCCGACAGAAGCCAAGCCACCCCTGCCCCTAATTCTTCGAACAGCCTTCCAGACTTTTTGGGACGGAGTCCTAGAAGATAAAGATGAGACGAAGCGTCTCCAGGAAGCACGGCGTTCACGTTTAAAAATGTAACGGGCTTTCGCCCGCTGTCTTTTAAAGGTTAAAATATTTGCTTGCGATGGATTACGAAAAGCACGTCGCTGAGCAGATTTGCGCATTGTTTGGGCCTTGCGGCACTCTTCATTGAACCATGGTACTCTCGGCTTCCGAGGGAGTGATGTGGAAGTTCTAGGGATGGTTTCACCTGCAACCTCCAACAAAATAGAAGTAAAACAAGAAACAGGTTCTTCAGCTGACATGACCACCTCCTCTGTAAGACGAGACTGACAGAGAGAGGCAAACAGAGACCAGTTAGCTTTCTTGAGATTCCAGCGCCCCACCGGCGAATCCTCCTCACAGCTGACCGATGACAGGACTACTGGGAAGTGGTCACTACCACACAGGTCGTCGTGAACCTTCCAGTCAAAGTCCAGCATGAGAGAATGATCGAAGAAAGGAGACTGCCACCAAAAGAGAAATTTTATTCCACACTTAATGGTAAAGGTATTTCTGACTCCGATTACAAGCATGCTCTCGATGCATGGGATAAACTGGGGTGTGAAACGATTGGTGATTACCATGACCAGTACTTGAAAGCTGATGTTTGCTTGCCAGCAGACGTATTTGAAAATTATCGTGAAAAGGGTTTGTTACACTACAGTCTTGACCCAGCTTGCTACATAACTAGTCCTGGCATGACATGGGATGCATTTTTGAAATCCAGTAAGATATCTATAGACCTGTTGTCTGATCGTACGATGGGTGAAATGGTGGAACGTGGATTGAGGGGAGGCATTAGTATAGCTGCGAACAATTACGCCAAAGCCAACAACAAATATCTGGACAACCTTGACTTTGACCCCTAAAGGTCAAGGTCATTATTACGTACTTGGACGCTAACAATTTGTATGGGTTCGCGATGTGTGAATTATTGCCCTTGAAAAACTTTTGTCTCTATGATTTGTCACAGTATGACATAACACAGTTAACAAACTATATTATGAGTCATGACCGGAATGATGCAAAGGGTTGGATCTTTGAAGTAGACCTGGAGTACCCACACCATCTACATGATTACCACAATGATTATCCATTGGCTGTTGAGAAAATGAGTATGACGGGCAAAAAAGAAGATACCAAACTTGTGCCAAATCTGAATGACAAATTCAATTACGTTTGCCACTATCACTTGTTACAGTTTTACATCAGACACGGGTTAGTACTAAAGAAAGTTCACAGAGGTATTCAATTTGAGCAGAGTGCTTTCATGAAAGATTACATAATGAAGAACACAACATTGCGTGCGAGGGACAGCAACACTGCATTTGACAAAGACTTCTTTAAGCTTATGAACAATGCCTGTTTCGGTAAGACGATGGAAAATCCTCATCACCGCAAAGATGTGAGACTGGTCACAACTGAATCAGGTGCTATTAAGCTTACAGGTAAGCCACAGTACACAGGGTTCAAAGAGTTTCATTCATCATTGTATGCAGTGTCACTCAAAAAAAGGATTGTCAAACTGGACAAGCCAGTATTTATTGGTATGGCAATTCTTGAGTTGTCAAAACTGTTGATGCTTGAATTTTACTATGATTACTTTAAACCTAAGTATCCTGAGTGCCGTCTGCTATACACTGACACTGACTCTATGATCATAGATGTGCCTTCTGAAGACTTTTATGAAGACATGAAAACAGAACTACACATTTATGACACATCTGATTACCCCAAGGATCACCCGCTGTTTAGCACACAGAATAAGAAAGTGCCTTGAAAATTTAAAGATGAACTAAATGGAGTGCCTATAGTTGAGTACGTTGGACTGAGATCAAAAATGTATTCCATACTGCACCAAAAAGGCAGTCAGTCCAAATTGATTGTACATTGCTTAACGTCCCGACAGCAACAAGGCTTTCTCAGGACGTGCCTGCACTGCTTGTGAAAAAAAAACAGAAAATTGAATGTATGTCGCCAGCCGGTCAAATACATTAAATAAACCTAACACATGGGCCTAAATAAAGCTAAGACCATTTAGCAACACACATCCAATATCAAGAGCTACAGGCAGTGCAGACAGTAGGGAGAGTTTTAAAAAGGCAAATACAGGTGAATGGACAAAGGGTAGACAGAAACACATGCCCCAGAATAGAGAGAAAAACTCACCCTGTGGGGCTGACCAGGGTGACCCTGAGAACTAAAAAGTACCTAACCCCACCCAAGTCCCCCAGGGCAGACCCGGGTGGGGGGCAGTCAGTCCAAAGCCAAAGGTATCAAGAAAACAGCGATCAAAAATAAAGATATCCGACATGAACATTACAAGCAAGTATTAGATGGAGAACTAATGCCTGATTATCCAAACAAGTCACTGAGATCAAACAAATACAATCTTGAAATGATCCAAACACATAAGAAGTCACTTGCAGTAGGGGATACAAAACGCGTGTTTCACACTAAGGAAAAGGCTTATGCACCTGGGCATTACAGGCTCAAGTTATCTGAAGAAATAGCTGATGAACTAATCGATGAATTAGTTGATGAAATGGTTAAAAATGCGTAACAGTGTCTGGAGGAATAATCTGTAATTCTTCTCTAACAAATGCCCTCTGTGGCACAGGCTCATACAGATAATAAATCGATGCATTAGCACCAGGAACTATTTTTTTTATATTGTGAACAGATGTAGACCATATTGGATCAGTTGCCCTACGTCTGACGTCATTCTCGGCCTCGCCAGGTTGATATAAATATCTTACCTGTTTTGTAAACAAGCTTGTGTCTGGAGGTGTTGTTTTTATTTCCGACCCTGACGGTATTGTTTTCAATTTAATAGCATGAACAGGTTTAGGGTGACCTTCATTATTCATTGCTTTTATCACAGACGGTAATCTCTTAACCCACTCAGTGTTACGTGCATCATGCATGAGTTCCTTAGAATACTGATAGCTGAAAAGTCTCTCTGATAATTGTTTGTTAAAGTTTTCAACAATTGCCTGTGATCTGTGTATGCCCAGTATGCCTCGCCGCACTAGCACTCCATGCTTTGCAAATAACTGATTAACAGCGCCATTAAATTCTGATCCGTCATCAACTTGAACAAGCCTGGGAAATTTTAAAGGACCACGACTATATATCTTTGTTATCTTTGTATTATGCTATGAGTCACAGACAATACCCTCAAGATTACTGGCCTCCCTACTCTTCATTCTCATCAAAATCTGAAGTGTGGTTAGGCTCAATAGAACAGAAACAGTCTAATGCCTGGACCACATTTGTCTTAGACAGGAGTGACGGGTTTACTCAAGCAGGAGTCGAACGCATTAATGAGTCTATCAGAACGTATGTGTGGTGTATATTAGGAGCACAATCACTAACAAAATCAAACATTTTGAATGGAAGTGGAAAGTTTGAATCTCAAAAACAGTTTCTCGCAAACCTGGAAGATTCAATTAACTCAGTTGTCGATCTCCCATCAAAAAGCATACAACACTACCAAGAGGTTCTCAGATATGCTAGATCAAAAGTTGACTTTGTAGTTGGCATTGGGTTATACATGTTACCATCTGACCTTCAACTCCAAATGGGGACAATCACAAATTATAATAACGAAATCATTGTTGCAGGTGTTGGTCAAAAACTCGGTCTTAATCAATCTGTAAACTTAGGAGCAACAACCACGCATGTACAGTCATTAAAACCATTAATAACACCAACACCAGCCACAGTAACATCATCACCTGTACCTGTACAGCCTGGCACGGGATCCAACACCAACTCCTGACACACATGAGTCAGAGAGAACTGCATTGGTAATAGGCTTAACGGGATTAGGGGTTTTACTTCTTTACCTGTTTCATTAAATATCCTATAATTAACCCTCCTACTGTCACCAAAAAGACCCATACATGCTCTGCCATAAACCCTACTACCTTTGCTGCAGTACTTATCAGCCAACTGACAACTGTGCCTATAATACCTGGCAAAGCATCCATTGCTTTTAGAGCCAATTTCTTAAGCAAGTCTGATATATGAGACAACTGTTTCTTTACCCATGACTGTAAATCTTTTGGATCAGTGGGGGCCGGTGCTGGTGGAGCTGGAGGGGCCGGAGCGCTACCCCCTGGTCCTCCCGTTACAGCTAACACTACAGTACTGATAATAAATCCAAGAGCAGTAATTAAACTTGCAATAGTGATACCCTGCTCTCTGAAAAGTGTTTTCAATCTCTCAGCCAAAGTTGTGTCTTCGTGAAGTATTTTCTGAATAGTTTCTCTAATTCTGTTAATTTGTGTTTTCAGTTTTTGTCTTCCAACACTAATCACTTCTAGTCGTGCGGATCTTTCTATCTGCAAATCATTTAATCTGTGTTGTATTCTTTCTTTCATTTCTGTGTCATAATTCTCATCATCAGCTGTAGCCAGTTTTTCTTTTTCCCTTTCTATGTGATTATCAAGCTCGCCTAGTTTGGCTACATTATTCACAAGCTCACCTCTTATTGACTGCAGTGATTTATCCAACCCCATAATTTCCCGCATTGTCAAAGGAGAGTCACCCATTGTTTTCATAGCCTCATTTATTTGCCCTTCTGTAAATGAAGTTTCTTGTATTACTGTGTTTGCTAATTCTGGCAGTCTTGTTACTTCAGTCATTTCAATTTCTTGTCCAGTTGGCAACCTTGTTTGCGCATCATGGAGGGCACTAACAAGACGAGGTGGTAACTGTTTATCTCCAATACCAAGTTGATGCAAGGCGCCAACACCACCTTCATTTTTGATTGTACTTAAAGCTCTAAACTTACCAGGGTCTCTTTTGTTAGTCAATTGTACTTTTCCTCAGTCAACAGTGTTTAAATATAAATGACCTTTTTCATATTCAAACTGATTAGGATCTATTTCATCTGGGCGGTCACCAACACTATCATAAAATGAGTTCACTTTGTCTTTTAACAGTTCGTGATACATACTAGAAGTATTTCCCATTCCAGTTACATCTGTTGCACCAGTATCATAGTCATTCATGGCATCCATTTCAAAATCTTCATGGTTAAATCCTCCCGCTGCCATTGTTTTTATTATTTTTTTTTTGATTTTTGCATAATAAAATGACACAGTCCTATGGATCGAAGTTAGACCCATACAGAAAACTACGTGAGCCTCTTGGTGTTAAGGGCATTCGGCAATCAATTGTCGTCACAAACAATCCTAGCTCCATAGACCAAAAACAAATTCTTACTGTTAAGTTTCCTAACCTAGGTCCCAGTGACGTTATTGTTCCTGGTACTGCACGCCTTGCATTTAATATCGAACTTTCATCAGACACAGATGACAAAAGAACACTAGTTAACAATCTAGGCGGAGCAATTATTAAGAATATTAAAGTTAAACTTGAAGGACAGGAAGTGTTTAGTCTTGATGATTCCGATGTGTTCTACTGTTACAAAGATTTGTTGCTTACAAAAGAAGAACGAGAGGATCGTATTTATCAAGGCATACAGTCAGATAGCATTATGAAAATTCGAATCAATGCCGGAGACAAAACAACCACAGAAGTCAAAGACGTTATAGTGGCAGAAACATATGGAAATAGGTTTTGCATTCCACTTGAGTTTGAAATCCTAACAGCGCATTTGCCTTATTACCAAGGAGCACTAAATGACCGCCTGAGCTTTGAACTAATCTTTAATGACTACTCCAAAGTTATCAAATCAACGGATCTCAATGCATCATACAAGATCTCTAACATTTCCTTGGAATATGAGATTGTCACGCATGCTCATTTAGCTACTCTCATACAAAATCAGTACCAGTCAAGACTGCCGATTTATTATGACCGTGTGATAAGACACAGTTTAATTAATAAAAACAAAAGTGACCAGATTTGGAACATCAACCTAAACACGCCTGCTAGGTCACTGAAAGGTATACTCATGTTATTTGTTGAACCAAAAAGTCCTTACCAAGGAGATTCAGAAAAATTCTACAATCCAAAGATTACACATTTATCCTGTACAATCGAAGGCTGCCCTAATCAAGTGTATGCGTCTGGAATGATGGGATATCAGCACTATGATGAGATCACAAAGTATTTTGCTGGTGGAAAGCTCAGAGATAAACCGGCTAACATAGCATGCAAGGATCTGCATCTGTATGACGTAAGAATCGGTGAATACCTGACAGACAAGTAAGCACTGTGGCTAGATCTGCGTTCCTCTGATGATGACTTTCTTCACGGCTCTGGCCGTACTATCGAAAACGGCAGTGACGGGATCACAATTCAAATGCAGAAAAAGACTGAAAAAGCCGAAGCAATAAATATATATCTATATCTGATTTATGATGCGCAACTGAACATTTCTGAGAGCAGGCTAAGCGCTCACGTGTATTAAAAAATCACTTAGCTTTTGAGTTGTTTTGGTTTTAATCCTTCACAGCCCATTTTGAATCAGAAATACACCATGATAAAATCCGAGCGTGTTAGCAGACACGTCACGCTTGTGCGGTAAACTGAGACTAAACTGGGCATGAAAGGTGTATTGTACAGGGTCGTACCCACTGAGAATAAAAAGGTATCCGTTTCACTACCGATTTCAACCTTCCTGGTCATGAAAGGGACGCAATCTAGTAAACTCACTATACGGCAAGTGTTATAATAATGACTACGCAAAAGCTTGTCTGGCTTGATTCTCTCCCTACTCTGGCCCGGTTGGAAGGCAATAAACCCACTCACGCGATAGCTGGTGTCCCTGATCCGGTTTCAAACTCAGTACAATACAGGCACCCGATTTTCTCCTCGCATGATTTGTTGATCTAAAACACTTGTAAACAGGGTGCGTGTATAGTGACTTTGAATCACTGAGGTCTCTCACTGGGAGTAGATTATGGGTTTTGTCTTTCAATTTCAAATGCGTCGTAGGTTGGTCTGCCCGGATGTTTTGATGCATGCTTGGAATGAAAACAACATTTTCTCCACACTTTGTCAGACACAAAAACAAAATTATTTTTCTCCATTCTACTACTAACGTTGCGTGTCCTAATTATTTAGGAATGGCCTGGTGATCCATATTTGGAGAAAAACCTATATTCAATGTTTGTCCCACATAAAAAAATTTGTACTAGTGACATAGTGACATAAATTTGAAGCGTTGACACAGAACGGAATAATTTGGCCCGATATGTCGTGTGTGCGAGGTTGGTGCCTGTGTGTGCGAGGTGGGTGCCTGTGTGGGGGGTGGGGGGGGGGGGGGGTGCCTGTGTTAAGTGTGAGTGTGTCAGGCTTTGTAGGGTGGGGTGGGGTGGGGTGTGGTGTGGGGGTAGGGGGCTGGGTGAGGTGTATATGTGTGTGTGGGGGGGTGGTTGGGGGGGGGTATAGGGTAAAGGGTGGGTGGCATGTACAGGATGTAGGGGAGTGTATAGGGTAAGGGGTGGGTGGTGAGACGGCGTGTACAGGATGTGTGTGGGAGGGGGGGGAGAGGTGTGGGGTGTGTGTTCTAACCATTTCAAGTCAATGACGCAGTTAAACAAGGAAGCTTTAGCCGACATATAATATTACCTGGAGTGAATCGGCTACATTCTTCTGTGTAGTCGCAATTTCTCAGGAACGCCAACTGTGATAACGGGAGATTGGAAATTCTGGACCATAACATAATTACGTACGTAATTTACCCTGATTTAGAACTATCGATACGGCATTATTGATATAGGAGTCGATGTACTCTCTCATTTGCATATCTCTGTAGAAGGAGCTAAACAATACAGGGAAATTAACCAGGATATCAAGAAAAGCATGAAAAAGGCAAAGAATAAGTGGATTGAAGATCAGTGTAAACACGTAGAAGAAAATCTGAACAAAAATAATAGCAAAAAAGCATACCAGCTGGTGAAAGACCTGACCAGCGTAAAACAAGGACGCTCCTCAATCATTCAAGATAGTGAAGGGAACTGTCTTACGGAAGACCAAGACATACTGAAGAGATGGACAGAGTACTGCTCAGATTTGTACAACCACCGAGCTGCAGGGGACCCAGGCATACTTGTCAACCCACCCGTGACCAACAATGGCAACTATCCCATCCTCCGAGAAGAAGTAGAGGCTGCAGTGAAGTCGCTGAAAAAAGGGAAGGCAGCAGGAGCAGACAACATCCCTGCAGAGCTAGTCCAAGAAGGGGCAGAAGACACGATAAGCGCCTTACTAACAATCTGCAATAAGATCTGGCATTCAGGGGATTGGCCCACACCATGGACCCAATCACTTATAATAACTCTCCCCAAAAAAGGCAACTTACATCAATGCCAAACTATCGCACGATCAGTCTTATATCCCACCCAAGCAAAGTCATGTTAAAGATCCTACTGAACAGGCTAAAGCCACAGGCAGAGGAAATCATAGCTGAGGAACAGGCAGGCTTCAGACCAGGGCGCAGCACAACTGAGCAGATCTTCAACCTGAGAGTTCTATGTGAGAGATACCTCCAGCACCAGCAGGACCTCTATCATGTCTTTGTGGATTTTAAGAAAGCGTTTGACACGGTGTGGCATGCAGCCCTTTGGTCCACCATGAAGCTATACAACATCAATGCCAACCTGATCAAAGTCATAGCAAACCTTTACAACAAGGCCACTAGCGCAGTCTGCTTCAACGGCAAAATAGGAAGCTGGTTTAGGACTACAGTTGGAGTCAGACAAGGCTGCTTGCTCTCACCTACTCTTTTCAGCATCTTCCTTGAAAGAATCATGACGGACGCTCTGAAAGATCATGAAGGAACTGTCAGTATTGGAGGCAGAACAATCACGAACTTGTGCTTTGCGGACGACATTGATGGCCTTGCAGGAACAGAGAAGGAGCTAGCTGAGCTGGTGGAAAATCTGGATAGTACAGCCATTGCATATGGGATGGAAATCAGTGCAGAGAAGACCAAACTGATGACCAATAACGCCAGTGGCATTGGCTCTGAAATCATGGTTCGAGGCCAAAAACTGGATTGATTGATTGATTGTACATTGCTTAACGTCCCGACAGCAACAAGGCTTTCTCAGGACGCGCCTGCACTGGTTGTGAAAAAAAACACCTAAACAGAACATTGAATGTATGTCACCAGCCGGTCAAATACATTAAATAAACCTAACACATGGGGCCTAAATAAAGCTAAGACCATTTAGCAACACACATCCAATATTAAGAGCTACAGGCAGTGCAGACAGTAGGGAGATTTTTAAAAAGGCAAATACAGGTGAATGGACCTCAGGTAGACAGAAACACATGCCCAGAATAGTGAGAAAAACTCACCCTGTGGGGCTTGCCAGGGTGACCCTGGGAACTAAAAAGTACCTAACCCCACCCAAGTCCCCCAGGGCAGACCCGGGTGGCGTCCAAAAACTGGAAACAGTTAACAAATTCATATACTTAGGAGCCATTGTGACAGATGAGGGATCAAAACCAGAAATACTGTCCATGATTGTGCAGACAACAACAGCACTGACAAGATTGAAGACCATATACTTACTTACTTACGCCTGTCACCCCTACCCGGGTATAGGCCGTCGACGAGAGACCTCCAGCAACTCCTATCGTGTGCTTCTCCTTCGATTCTACTCCAGGTGGTTCCCAGTTTCTTGATGTCTGCTTGGAGGTCTCGACGCCAGGAGTTTCTCGGCCTACCTCTTTTCCTCTTTCCCTGGGGGTTCCATGACAATGCCTGCCTAGTGATACTGGAAGCTGGCTTTCTCAGACTGTGAGCGATCCATCCCCATCTTCTTCGCCCAATTTCATTCTCTGCTGTTATCTGCTCTGTTCTCTCCCAGAGTCTGACGTTGCTTATCTTCTCTGGCCAGTGGATTTTCAAAATTCTTCTAAGGCAACTGTTCATGAAGGTCTGTACTCTGTTGACTGTGGTTTTTGTCAATCTCCAAGTCTCTGCTCCATATAGGAGAACTGCTTTTACATTGGAGTTGAAAATCCGGACTTTGGTGTGTTGTGACAGCTCTCTGGAGCTCCACACTTTTTTTAACTGGAGAAAGGCTGCTCTGGCTTTACCGATTCGTGCTCTGACATCTGCATCAGTGCCGCCTTTTTTGTCTATGATGCTCCCGAGATAGGTGAAGGGCTCCACCTCCTCCAACGGGGTGCCAGCAAGCAAGACTGGTTCTTCCCTGGTTGCGTTCAGCCTCATTGTCTTTGTTTTCTGTTTGTGAATAGTGAGGCCCACTTGGGACGAGATGTCAGCAAGCCTCGTGGTCTTGTCCTGCATTTGTTGATGAGTGTGGGACAGTAATGCCAAGTCGTCTGCAAAATCGAGGTCGTCAAGCTGTGTCCACAGTGTCCACTGTATTCCACTTCGTCTGTGCTCTGTGGTCATCTTCATGACCCAGTCTATATTGAAGACCATATGGAAGGACAGAAACATCACACTCTGCTCCAAGATCAGACTGATGCGCTCCTTAGTCATCTCAGTGTTCTTGTATGCCTGCGAGTCATGGACCCTCACAGCAGACCTTGAAAGGAGGATACAAGCCACTGAAATGAGATGTTTTCGAAGGCTGCTTGGCATCTCATACAGAGATCACATCACAAACGAGGAAGTGGGAAGCAGAATCAGGCAAGCCATCAGGCCCTATGAAGACTTTTAGCCATTGTGAGAAAACGCAAACTGAAGTGGTATGGGCATGTCACACGTTCAGCAGGGCTTGCCAAAACAATCCTGCAAGGCACTGTGCAAGGAGGACGAAGGAGAGGAAGACAGAGGAAAAGATGGGAGGACAATATCTCAGAGTGGACAGGACTGAAGCTGGGCGATACGCTGAGAATGGCAGAGAACAGAGAGGAATGGAGGGAGCTGGTTGTTAAGTCATCAGTGGTGCCCCAATGGTCGGCAAGACTACGGGATATAGATAGAGATAGATAGATTGTACTGTGTCTTATCACGCGGTCATAATAAATTGGAAGTCTTGACTGATATTGATTTTGAATTAGTCTGGCAAGTTCAGTGTGTGTGACAATTTCGTATTCCAAGGAAATGTTTGAGATCTTGTATGTTGCGTCTGGGTCAGTTATTTTGATAACTTTTGCACAGTCATTAAAAGTTAGTTCAAAACTCAGACGGTCATTCAGTGCTCCTTGGTAATAAGGTAAATGAGCTGTGAGGATTTCAAATTCAAGTGGAATGTAAAATCTATTACCGTATGTATCTGCTAATATAACGTCATCAATTACAGATGTTGATTTGTCACCCGCATCGATTCTAAGTTTAGCAACGTTAGCAGACTGTATGCCTTGGTAAACACGGTCTTCTCTTTCTTCTCGTGTAAGCCAAAGGTCTTTGTAGCAGTAAAAAACATCAGCATCATCAAGACTAAACACTTCCTGTCCTTCAAGTTTTACTTTAATAGTCTTAATAATTGCTCTGCCAAGATTGTCAACCAGTGTTCTGTTTGCATCTGCGTCTGATGAAAGTTCAATATTAAATGCAAGACGAGCAGTGCCAGGAACGATAACACAGACCTGTTTACCCCCTATTTTAGATTTGTGTACTCATGGGGAAAAAACTGTGTACTTCTCCAAAAAACTGTGTACTAGTGAACATTCTTCCAAAAGAAACTTACCAAAATTTTAGGACATGCCATCTTCTATGTTCCAAGCTCTCCGTGTGACCAGATTTACAATTCAGAATCAGAAGATAAGGCGAAGCTCAGTACATTTTAGTCACAGCCCAGCCAGCACACCAATATAGGTCCAATATTGGCCCAATATTGGCTCAGATATTGGGCCGATATATGGGTGGCAATATTGGTCCAATATTGGAAGCGCAAAATGGCCCATTGTTGGCCCAATATCTGGTAAATGTTGGCTGCCAAGCTGGATCCATTGTTGGCCCAATATCGGGTGAATGTTGGCTACCAATATAGTGCCAAGCTGGATCCATCCTAGAACCAGTATGGTGAATATTGGCTGCCAATATAGTGCTATGCTTAATCCATTCTGGTGCCAACATGTAGCAAATATTCTGCCAACCTTTTTCCAACATGAATAGTAGTGTCCCAGATTTGGATATTGGTAATTTAATCCAGCTTTTGTTCTGAGGAAAAAGACCATCATGCAAACATATATTAATCTGATAGTTATCAAATCAAACGTTCATCAAAATATGTAAATCAAAACACAACTTAAAAAGAAAGACCTGAACTCAGATTCACAGTGATGCACAAGTTTAATCTGATTTTCAGTTTTATGAAAAGAAAACACTAACTATACCGAAATGAAGGACAATGATTATCTCATTTAACCCTTTCCATCCTGATACATTACTGCCTGAAATAATTTGACCATGATAGCTCAAGAATAGTGCCAGAACAGCTTGGTGCACAGCTGTGGCACCACCCTTTAACTAAAATGGTTGATCTATATATCCTTACCCATAACATACCTTTCACAGGGCAATCTGAAGTTTAAAAAAAATCACCCTCAGGCAGGATTCAATGGATTAATTAACCCCCCCCCCCCCCCCCTCCGCACACAAAAAAACAAACCTGTCTGTAACAATACACAAAATGTTAAAAAATAAAAAAAAAAGCCCACAATTATTGAATTAAGAAAACAATTGTTCTGATACGTGACATACAAAAACCATCTCTGAATGTACATACACACAGATGTTCAGGTACTGGCAATAGGATCTGTAAACATAACAGATTTTGTACACAGCACATTTTTTACCTGCTCCCATAAATAACTTTCATACAGATTAACAGAAATACTGACATAATTCGATTGGAGACTAAATTTCCTCCTAAACATACAGGATTTGGCACAAACAACATTGGTTATGAAAAGAAAGAAGAGAATCTCATATGAATTGTCCTTATTAACCCTTTTCATCCTAATACACACATGCTTGAAATTAATTTGACTATGATAATTCAAGGGTGGTGCCAGAATAGCTTGGCACCTGAGACACCAAGCTATTCTGGCACTACCCATAAACTAAAATGGTTAATCTGTCGCAAAATTTGTAATGTAGCCTTCAAGCTAATCTGACAAAATCAGCCTCTGGATTGAATGGGTTAAAAATAGTATCAAATAAAACCTTAAATGTAATGGGGAGGAGGGGGGGGGGGGGGAGTAAAAGTTCATGCATGCAGCCAGTTAGCATTTTAATAACTTGCAACTAAAAGCAGGTTTGCTCTACATTGCTTGAAAGCCCTAAACTAGCCAGTAGCTGCCATCACTTTTCAAACATAAACACTTCTGCAACAGATGGTTACAAAACATGTATGTCTTATTAAAATGTTATGTGCAACAACAAAAAAACATGAGGCAAGCTTAAGTGATCAGGCAAACTATACTTGTAAAAATAAACAATATGTTTACAAGCATCTTGGCCCGACTGACTTAACAGTGTAGCAAACTGAATATTTGAATCAGAATGAAACTTAATATTGCAATCAAAATTAGTTTAATTTTCTTCTGTCATGGACAGTTTAGTTGAAATTAATGTCCAATGTTTGAAGTTGATGTTGCTTTGACCGGAAAAAAAGTTAATTAAAAATTCTAAGATGGTAGACAGAAATGACAGATCTATACCATATATAACCATTACACAACATATATTTTATAACGTTTCATAACAAAAGAAATTGTAGTTTAAACAAAATCACAAAACATGCACTACATTCTAGTTTCTACTTAATATGATAAATCTGATGACAACAGGTATGATTAACCCTTTGGCTGTCTGTATTGCACTATAAGTCGCAATGATTCCTGCAGGAATCATCACAATGTCAGGCAGTACTGATAGCCAGAGGGTTAAGCAGCTTGCAAAGAAACTAAAATAAAACAATACTAATCACTGTCAGTCTGTGTCCTGCAGGAATCATCACAATGCCAGGCAGTACTGATAGCCAGAGGATTTAGCAGCTTGCAAAGTTGCAGAGAAACTAAAACTATACTAATCACTGTCAGTCTGTGTCCTGCAGGAATCATCACAATGCCAGGCAGTACTGATAGCCAGAGGGTTTAGCAGCTTGCAGAGAAACTAAAACTATACTAATCACTGTCAGTCTGTGTCCTGCAGGAATCATCACAATGCCAGGCAGTACTGATAGCCAGAGGGTTTAGCAGCTTGCAGAGAAACTAAAACTATACTAATCACTGTCAGTCTGTGTCCTGCAGGAATCATCACAATGCCAGGCAGTACTGATAGCCAGAGGGTTTAGCAGCTTGCAGAGAAACTCATCATCTCATCATCATCATCTTGGCTTGACTTCGCGAACGAAGATTTTATAGGAGTTGCCCATGACGTCTGCAGGCTTGTTCGTGGCTGCGGAGGCCAATCCGAGACAGGCAGGTTCGATCGCAGTGGCTGCAGGGGAAGGTATGGCCAGGGTTCTGAGCTGTGGCATCTCTGATTTTTCTCCTGAGCCGCTTCTCCTTAAGGCTAGCTCTGTGAGAGTCCTCAAAGGAGACAGCTGCCTTGTAAATGGTGGAGCGCCAGGTGTCACGGTCCGCAGCAAGCGAAGACCACTGGTGGTGGTCGATTTGGCAGGCACTAAGTGACTTCTTGAGACAGTCTTTGTATCTCTTCTTTGGTGCCCCTCTGTCACGGTGTCCAGTAGCAAGCTCGCCGAACAGGGTGATCTTTGGTAGGCGATGATCCTCCATCCTGGAGACATGCCCCGCCCAGCGGAGCTGTGTCCGCAGCAGCAAAGCCTCGATGCTCACAGTTTCAGCCTGTTCAAGGACCTCGACGTTGGTGACATAGTCACTCCAGTGAATGCCCAGGATGGTACGCAGGCAGCGCTGGTGGAAGCGTTCGAGGAGTCGTAGTTGGCTGCGGTAGAGGGCCCAGGACTCGGAACCATACAGCAGGGTGGTGAGGACCACAGCTCTGTACACGCTGATCTTGGTGCCTGTTTTCAGCTGTTGATTGTGCCACACCCGCTTGAAAAGTCGCCCGAAAGTGCTGTTCGCTTTTGCCAGCCTGCTGTCAAGCTCCTTGTCCAGCTTGGCGTCCGACGTGATAATGCAGCCAAGGTAAGTAAACTGGTGCACTGACTTTAGTTCAGACTCGCCAATGGTTATGTGAGGAGGGCGATACACTGTCTTGGGTGCCGGCTGATGGAGGACCTCTGTCTTTTTCAGACTGACCTTGAGTCCAAAGAGCTGGGCAGCATCTGCGAAGCAAGACGTGATGCAGAGAAACTAAAACTATACTAATCACTGTCAGTCTGTGTCCTGCACGAATCATCACAATGCCAGGCAGTACTGATACTGATAGCCAGAGGGTTTAGCAGCTTGCAGAGAAACTAAAACTATACTAATCACTGTCAGTCTGTGTCCTGCAGGAATCATCACAATGTCAGGCAGTACTGATAGCCAGAGGGTTTAGCAGCTTGCAGAGAAACTAAAACTGTACTAATTCACTGTCAGTCTGTGTGTGCTCGCTTTGCCGCCTCCCACCTCTGCTTATTCCCATCGCGATCAATTGATCCAGTAACTGAGTAAGCCATTTAGTTAAAACGTGGCCTATGTCTGTTGCACTACCATGGCACCTTCTCACACCATCTGAAAATAAAATGCATATCTGATTACTGAATCCTGTAGAGTTGACTTTAAGAGAGGTCACTGAAATTGGTGTTTATACTGTGGAAAGTACCCTTGGGCCAAGTCTGAACATTTACAGAAGAATGTGGCTTGCTTAGTCTCAGAGAAATACCAATTGATGCATGTTTCATGACGGGCAATGGCTAAAACTAAAAACCATCTGACAGATGACCCAAAACAAAGACTCACTTCGGCCAGTTTTGCAATATCCATGCAGTCACTTGAATGGTTTGATCCCATTTTGGACTTCAGTTTTCTTTTAAGTCTTTTAAGTCCCTTCTATTTATAGAAAGGAGCTTTTAGGAAAGGTCGCAGTGGGGCGAATTTAATAGCATGTCCATGTCAAGGCAAGCAGGCTAAACCTCTAATTGAAGCAACAAGATAAAAATTACGTCATGTCTAGTTACACTAACTTCGCTGCTGAACGTACATTTGGCGTGAAGCGCCGTATGTGCGAATGTATATATGCGTGCATATGCATGTAAACAAGAGTTCTTATCTTTGATATTTCTGTACACACAAGCTTGAATTTAAAACTTGGTCTTGGTGAAATACTTTCTTAAGTGGGTGGCGGCTAAGACAACCTCCGAGCATATTGTAATGAATGACACATTGAAGACATAAACAACCGTTTATAGGAAGTCGGTTGACCCAGATTAGAGACCGTAATTTTTGTCATAATTACTTGAACCTATAGCTAGTTTGGAGAAAGACATTGGATAAGTTCGTTAGCCAGCTTTTCATCCTTTCAACTTCTTTAGTAAAAATTAATTCTTTTCAGAAAGGCATTAAAACACTAAAAAAAACTTTACTTCTAGAGAAAGTCAGACCGGCGGTGACGTAAAAGAGGCAACTCCGTCACTACGGAGATACTGACCTAATAAATACTCTAAATATAATAATAATTAAATTTATAAAGTGCTAACTCCCTGCAGTGCAGGCTCCAACATCTGAATGAGCTCTAAAATATGACGGCATTCTCTCTTGCACGAGTGGCCCTCTCTCTCACACAAACATGCGCGCATCTCCAGGAGGAATAGATCCTCATGCGCACTCCAGGCACCTCTTGGAGATGTTTGGGGCGCGCGTGCATGCACGCACACACACATCGACGCGCTTTAAGAAGTGGATGCAGGTGACCAGTGTACTTAGTATATCATGTAGTTAGGTAAAGTCAACCTGCTTTCACACAAATTATAGCAAGACTGAAATTGTACTATGGAGTTCTAGTTTTGACACAATTTTCTCAAGCCTATGAAGTGAAACTCATATCATGTAAAACTAAATGAATACGTAAAAACTAAAACTTGCATCATGACAAATGATGTTTGACAAATCAATCACCTCGGCTGTTTGGCCCAGCGCTAGAAGTGGCCACTTAGTTTGTTCCAGGCGCAGTACAGCAGGGAAAATGACTACATTTTGTTTTTCATGAATTTCTTATGTACCGTTCAAGTGTGTGATGCAAAGCTTTGTTTGTTTAAAAGCGGACATTCTGCCCAACACACCGACACCAAACACACTATAGTTGTGACAAACCAGTAGCCAGCAGGATAAGGTGGAAATAAAGAGAAAAAAACAGATCTCACAAAGTTTTGCATCACACACTAGAACGGTAAATAAGAAAGTCATGAAAACAAAAGGTAGTCATTTTTCCTGCTGTACTGCGCCTTGCAGGAAGCCCGCTCATCAGCTAGCCTGACAGCTGAGAGACTCGCTGCCTCAGTGTGCGAGCACGACTTGTGACCCAGTTTCTCGGCTCGCCTGGAACAAACTAAGTGGCCAAACTGAAACAGCCGCGTGGCGCGTATGTCTTGACATACGCGTCACGCGGCTGTTTCAGTTTGGCCACTTAGTTTGTTCCAGGCCAGCGGAGAAACTGGGTCACAAGTCATGGTTGGTTGGTTAGTTCGGGTTTAACGTCCACAGCACCGAGGTGATCATGGACGGCCCTGACGGGCGGGTTATGGGGGACAGGGAAATCTATTGCCTATGGAGTACGACCTGAACACTGATCAATTCAGGCGCACTCCAACTGTGCCACTTTGATTTACCAGGACCTTTCAACGGACATGCTATTGAACAAATCCGTTTTTTCCCCTGGATTGTGAGTCCAGCTACCGGGGCCAAGTCATGCTCGCGCACTGAGGCATTATAGAACTCACTGACGCATTGGCAGATCTGTGAGACTTTTTCAATAGATAATTCAACATCAGAATCAGATCAAAGACAAAAGCGAGGACAGCACTCATATAGAAGGGACTTTGTGGGTTATGTTTTATCCCATCTTGTTTTAATAATAAAACAGAGCATTAATTACTTAATTATAATTTACCAATCATTGCGTTGTGCAAGTTACACAGTCTGCTGAAGGCTTCATTCCCCTTTTTTCAGTGAGGTTGTACAATATATCCAGACACTGACTTGTCCTCATCAAAAAGGGCATTGTCCTCCATACACAATCTTTAAAGTCCAAGCCTCCAATGGGATAAGTACAGAATCTGCAAACACACACAGAAAAAAATAAAACGGTTTTTACAAATAAAATTTGTCCAAAAGAATCACAATCAAAATTTACCTTTCTCTGTAGTTTTCCTGCATAGAGCAGAAAGCATAAAACGAAACACAAAACTGCATGTAAATTATAATAAAATATTAGTTTTTAAACCTCCAGCTACATAACTAAATTCATCAACCCAAGCAGCACACCACAAAACAAGAAAATGCAAACAATATTCAGATTTCAAATGTATAATTACCATGTTCTTCCTGGTCGCCGCGCGTTGTCTAGGACTGTGTTGAGGTTCTCCAGCTCTGCACGATCTTGTAGTGGGAATTCCTGATTTTTCTCCTCTTCGACCAGTACGACTCATCTTTAAAATCCATATTTTCTCAAGGAGAAGTTTAAAATTGTACTATACACGTACGTATACCTTAATCAGCAAGTGCACGTGGCGTCAGCGAAAGAAATATAGAAGAAAGAAAGCTGGAACTTGGTCTGGCAATGGAATTTGTAGCCTTGATCTGCAGTCAAATTTGGCGGAAATAATCGCAGCAGGTGCTATACCGGCATGCAATGCAGTGTCTGACAAAACATAGAATGTGGCGAATAAATGTTATATAAAAAAAATTATTTAAACAAAAAAAAAGTCACGGCGTGCCCAAACTATGGTAAAAGATTGCCGTTGTATATTTATTTTCAAGATAAATGTCGGCTAGATTTAAAATTTCATCTGTCAATGTTGCGAATTGGGCCAGACTGGCTCGCCTATCGTGTGCCAACATTTGCAGTCGAAGCAGCGCGCGGGCGCGGTACAGCCTCCGGCGGCTCGCGTGATTGTTCCAGCTTGGCACCAAGATTGATTATACCGGCGTGCGCGCGGGCTCACGCGATACCGGCGCGCGTGTTGGTTTCAGCATGGCGCTAAGCTCTCGCATACTGGCCCAATATATCGGCCATTATCCAGCAATGGACCAATATTTGCTCAAGACACTGTGCGTGCTGGGAGTATGTTTCACACCAATTGTAACATTTGCACTAAAACTCATTATACCACTTTACCAGTCGCAGTTTGCTGAACATGAAAAAATCTGCTCAGCACTCAGTTCTGAATCAACTTTACGTTCAGAATGATCTGCCATGCACTGTACCAATCGTTGCTGCTTTATTCCGACAACAAGAATAGTTTTCCACTATCTCCAAAAAGGCTGACTTCACACTGTTCAAGAGATGGCATCAGTAACTCCAAACGTCAGTGAGGCTAAACCTACTACTTGAGTACTACTACTTTTCATAGATGACTGATCTTGCCTTTAAATTGTTTTACTTTTCAGAATATACCTGTCAGCCAGATTTCACTAGTATTTGTAAAGCAGTCAGATCTGCCAGCTATGTCGCATTGAGATGTAGAAGAATTTTAGAGAAATGAGCAGTACATTTTGTGTCAGTTTGACTGTCCCATCAGCGCTGTGTTAGGATATTAAAATGGCTTTTTAATAAACCAAAATTGTACATATTCTGACCACCACCACTACCACAAATAAATACCAACAATAAAATAAAGAAGGAAGAAAAAGAGAAAAAAATACAAGCAGTCTAATCCACTGTCTTTATATATTAACATGAACTAACGATTCCTTTTTTTTTTTAATAGAAAAAATAAGTCTCAGAAACGTAATTACGGAAGTATGCATAGAAAGGTCAGGTATCTCTGTACCAAGTTTGGGTCTGAAGCTGAAAATAGTATTTGAGATGAAACAATATTTGTCAAAATATGCCTATTTCTGACCTATTTCTGGACCCTTGCTCTATCCATCTCTCCGTTTCAAATTGTTCCTGTATTTGGATCTATGAGATCAATTTGTCTGAGATGTTGTCAAACTGCTTTTTTTGCGGTCAGTTTGGATATCTCACATATCCTGGCGGTGCCAAGCTAATCTGGCACTACCCATGAATTATCATGATCGATACATTTCCTGCTGTATTGACTACAATTGATTGATTATTGGTGTTTAATGCCGAGCAGGCGACTAAGGCCATCTCACGGCGGGATGGGTAAAAAGCTGGTCAGCCAGACTAAAAGCAAGGTCTTAAGACAAGATGTACATATATCTTAAAAATGTGTCAGGCTAAAATGTCGCATGAGTCTTTAAAAGAAATGTCTACAGACTCTCAAAAAGGGCAAAATAAAGAAATTCAATCTTTGAATGCTCAGATCTTGTTAAAAATATTGCATTCTCTCAAGAAATTGAAGATTTTGTCTGGGGGAACATCCCAGAACAAAACCTTCAAGGAGACTGCTGTGAAGTGTTAATATCTCGTGTCAATTAGATCGGCACAATACAGCAAAATGTGTCAAACAGAAAATTGCTCATCACAGGCAAAACACCATGGACGCTCATCCTGTTTAAATAAGTAAGAGTGCGTAACATACGTGTGCCCGATGTGGAGCTGAGTAAGGACAGTCTCCTCACGGCGGCTGCCGCAGCAGAAAGGTTGACTGTCGGACACCGTAGGAAGAGCTTCATGCAGCTTGTTCCCTTCCTCTTTGTCCCACTCGGACAGCCACTCGCGGGCTATGTATGCACTAATCACAGGTTTAAAATCACTATAACAGTCTGTGTGTCAGGGACAGGGTCATTACGGGCACTGTTGGCAGCAGAATCTGCGATTCTGTTGCCTTCGATGCCCACATCACGGCTGTTCCAAGCCTCCCATTTAGTTTTGAGGCGCGCGCGCGTGCAGCGCCGTAAGATGAGGAGCCACTCAACGTGTAAGCTCCTTGAATACCGCCCGCTGACAGCACAGAGCTGAGCGCAATCTGTTACGACTGTGCAACTATAGTCACGCTATTCTTGTCACTGTTTTACGCGAGCATGCGATGTGTGTACACGCTAAGCGCTGACTGTGTACAGCACGGGACACATTTTAATGGCACCGGACATTTACAGCATGTTGTTTAAGCTGTACTGAATGTATGTTGCATTTATGAGATACACCTAAAAGCTAAGAAATGAGCTTTCTGTAGACATTAGACATGCTTAGGAAAATGAAGATGAGCAACGGACTAGAAGACAGGCAACCGGCGCACAGTTTACCGTTAAGACAATGCAAATCTGTTGCAAATGGCTCGTCTTTCAACTGTTCTAACTCATGCAAAGTAGTTTTGCAAAAATAATCGTTCAGGCCAGCGATCTTCGTATTCAGCCACTACGCTATGCACTACTTAAAATGTCAGATAGAATTACCTTGCGATGTCAGTGGGTCCTGAAATGGGATGATGCGTCATTGGTAATCCAGTGTTAGACAGATGGAAAGTTCTTGGGTCAACGTAATCTCCACACGTAGTTGATTTCGGAAGAAGTGAAAATGTTCCCAATAATTCAAAGTTCATATACAGGGTTAGCGGCAGTGTCAGTTGCACACTTTGTATAGGTGATTTGTCTATAGCATTCTATTAAAAAAAAAAAAAATTCGGAAGAGCAGAATCCACTTTACTCATCTTACAAATCGGATGGGACGCCCACAGTGAAAATGATAAACACTCTTAATGGTGATCAAATGGCTATTTTGACTAGGCGTAAATCAGATAAACACAGAACAGTTCTGGCAACAGTTACTCGCTCTGCACAAATCCTACACAAACTACTCAATCGTTCCATGTGGTTTGAATAGGAATGTTGTGTGTCAGACTCCATTTTAAACTGTGAAATACACTCATATGCTGGTCTATAAAACCTTCTATACCAAATCACAGGTAAATCTATCCAGGAAAAGAAAAGCACTTATTTGTAGCACTATGTTACGCTAACACATATCACTCATTGAAAATCCAAACAAAAGTATTTTGAAAGCACAGTAATGCTCTAAAGCCAGCACAAATTTGGCACACTGCCCACATAAAGCAGTAAGCGTAAAGAAGGCCTACTACCAGGCAGTACCAGATGCCCATTGCAATGCGCTGTAACTAGGTCAGCTCGCCACTTGAGAAGCTAGCACGACACTCCCTAACTAAATGTGTGGATTTGTAGAAGAACAGCCGTGACATGGCCTGGGACCCAAATAAAAATGATGTCATAATATTCCTTTATCCAGTCTGCATAGACCTCTCTAATCTGCACCAGCAGTGGGTGGTCTGTTCCCGCACCCTGAAGGGCCTGCAGGGCAGAAAGAGAGTCAGAATCAGGAAGTTCCTTTCCCGAGACTGATAGGCATGCTTGAGCGCCAGCAGAATTGCCTGCAGTTCTGCACTAAATACAGAGGAATGGTCAGGGAGGCGGAGCTTAAATGGGCGTCTAGGATGGCGAGAGGACACTGCAGCCACAGCCACTCTCCCATCCTCAGACTTGGACCCATCCATAATAATATAAAGACAACAATCGCCAGGAAAAATTGAAAGGAGTTTATTGAGGCTCTGTTGGTATATGGCTGCTGGAGTACAATCCTTCTTGTGGGCGGTCAAGTCCAGCAAGATGTCAGGAACTGGTAGTAGCCAGGGTGGAGTGATGTGTTGCAGAGATTCCGAAACTTTGTCCAGGTCCACTCCGGCCACCTGCAGATGAGGTCGGACACGGAAGGAAAGTGGACGGACTGCTCCCGGATGGGCATCGTAAATCCCTGCAAACGACGGGTTAAAAACACAATCATAGGCAGGATTGTCTGGATGGGCCTTCAGCTTCAGAACGTAGCTGAGCATGAGGCGGATGTGGCGGAGCCTGAGAGAAGGCTCCCCTGCCTCGGCATACAGACTAGGCACTGGAGATGTCCTGAAGGCTCCCAGACATATTCGCAGACCTTGATAGTGAATTGTGTTCAGACGCTGTAGAACAGACTTGGAAGCCGAGCCATATACCACAGAGCCATAATCCAGTTTGGACCGAACATGGGCCCGGTACAGTCGAAGTAAGACAATGCGGTCTACACCCCAGTAAGTACGACCAACGACATGAAGAATGTCGAGGGCCTTCTGACAAGAGGTTCTAAGGTAGTTAACATGGTTGCAGAAGGTCAATCTTTTGTCAAAGATGACCCCCAAAAACTTTGCCTCTTCGGCCACCTTAATTGGCACTCCAGCAATGCTCAGGCTAGGTTCTGGAAAAAATTTCATCTGGTTAGTAAAATGCACACAGACTGTCTTGGAGGGCGAGAACCTGAATCCGTTGAGAGACACCCACCCCTGGATGCGATCAATGCACAGCTGCAAGTGCCTCTCAAGGGATGCAAGTCCTCAACCTTGTGCACACAAAGCAAAGTCGTCCACAAAGAGCATTCAGAATCATCCTTGACGGCCTTTACAATGTTATTTATTTTAATGCTAAATAAAACAGGAGATAGAATGCTGCCCTGTGGGACACCCATCTCCTATTCAAAGGAGTCGGAGAGGGTGGAGCTCACACAGACATGGAACGAACGGTTAGACAAAAAAATTGTTAGTTAGTTATTTGGGTTTAACGCCGAGCAGGCAACTAAGGCCATCTCACGGCGGGAAGGTTAAAAATCTGGTCAGCCAGACTAAAAGAAAGGTCTTAAGACATGATGTAAATATACCTTAAAAATATATCAGGCTAAAATGTCGCACAGGTCTTTAAAGAAAACATCGAAAGACTCTCAAAAAGGTCAAAATAATAGAAATATCATAGTCTATAAACGCTCAAATCTTATTAAAAATATGGCACTCTCTCAGAAAACTGAAGATCTTGTCCGGGGGCACATGCCGGAACAAAACCTTCAAGGAGTCTGCTGTGAAATGTTTATACCTAGTGTCGATTAGATCAGGACAACAAAAAGTGTTGAACAGAGTACTGCTCATCGCAGGCATAACACCATGGACGCTCCTCCTGTTTTAGTAAATAAGAGTGCGTAACATACGTGTGCCCGATGTGGAGCCGAGCAAGGACAGTCTCCTCACGGCGGCTGCCGCAACGATAAGGTAGACCGTCGGACAACTTAGGAAGGGCTTCATGCAGCTTGTTAGCTTTCTCTTTGTCCCACTCGGACTGCCACTCACGGGCTATGTACGCACTAGTCACATGTCTAAAATCACTATAAACAGTCTGTGTGTCAAGGACAGGGTCATTGCGTGCATCGTTGGCAGCAGAATCTGCGATCCTGTGTTGCCTTCGATGCCCACATGCCCTGGGACCCAAATAAAAATGATGTCATAATATTCCTTCATCAAGTTCGCGTGAAGCTCTCTGATCTGCACCAGCAGTGGGTGGTCATTTCCCGTTGCCCTGAAGGGCCTGCAGGGCAGAAAGAGAGTCAGACAGAATCAGGAAGTTCCTTTCTCTAGATTGATAAGCATGCCTGAGTGCCAGCAGAACCGCCTGTAGTTCCGCACTAAATACAGATGAGTGGTCTGGGAGGCAGTGCTTAAATGGGCGTCTAGGATGGCGAGAGGACACTGCGGCCGCAGCCACTCTCCCATCCTCAGACTTTGACCCATCCGTATAGATACGACAATAGCCAATTAAAATTGAAAGCAGTTCATTGAGGCTCTGTTGGTATATGGCTGGTAGAGTAGAGTCTTTCTTATGGACAGTCAAGTCCAGCAAGATGTCTGGAACTGGTAAGAGCCAGGGTGGAGTGATGTGTTGCAGGGATTTTGAAACTCTGCCCAGGTCCAATCTGGCTGCCTGCAGATGAGGTCGGACACGGAAAGAAAATGGACGGACAGCTCCCGGATGGGTATCGTAAATCTCTGCAAATGATGGTTTAAAAACACCATCATAGGCAGGATTGTCTGGAGGGCCTTCAGTTTCAGAACGTAGCTGAGCATGAGGCGGATGCGGCGGAGTTTGAGAGAAGGCTCCCCTGCCTCGGCATACAGACTAGGAACTGGAGACGTCCTGAAGGCCCCAAGACATATCCGCAGACCCTGATGGTGAATTGTGTTCAGACGCTGTAGCACAGACTTGGAAGCTGAGCCATACACCACAGAGCCGTAATCCAGTTTGGACCGAACAAGGGCCCGGTACAGTCGAAGTAAGACGGTACGGTCCGCACCCCAGTCAGTACGACTGACGACATGAAGAACGTCGAGAGCCTTCTGACAAGAGGTTCTAAGGTAATTAATATGGTTGCGGAAGGTAAGTCTTTTGTCAAAGATGACCCCGAGAAACTTTGCCTCCTCGGCCACCTTAATTGGCACTCCAGCAATGCTCAGGCTAGGTTCTGGAAAAAATTTCGTCTGGTTAGTAAAATGCACACAGACAGTCTTGGAGGGCAAGAACTTGAATCCATTGAGAGACACCCACCGCTGGACGCAATCAACGCACAACTGCAAGCGCCTCTCAAGGGATGCAAATTCCTCAACCACGTGTGCACAAAGCAAAGTCATCAACAAACAAAGAGCATTCAGAATCATCCTTGACGGCCTTTACAATGTTATTAATTTTAATACT
This sequence comes from Semisulcospira habei, assembly GCA_036245525.1. Classification (NCBI taxonomy): domain Eukaryota; kingdom Metazoa; phylum Mollusca; class Gastropoda; family Semisulcospiridae; genus Semisulcospira; species Semisulcospira habei. Next base: position 184,177,980 of record BTPG01000002.1, on the reverse strand, counting down.
AAATAAAACAGGAGATAGAATGCTGCCCTGTGGGACACCCATCTCCTGTTCAAAGGAGTCGGAGAGGGTGGAGCCCACACGGACATGGAACGACCGGTCAGTCAAAAAATTGTGAATAAAAACGGGCAGGTGCCCTTTAAAACCCATGTCCAACAAATCAGACATTATGCCATACTTCCAGGTAGTGTCATATGTCTTCTCAAGATCGAAGAAAATTGCATAGACATGCTGCTTGTTGACAAAAGCATCTCGAATAAATGATTCAAAGCGGACTAAAGGGTCAGTTGTACTACGGAAGCGCCGGAAACCGCACTGGAGGTCTGTGAGGAGACCCTGTGACTGAAGATGCCACACCAGGCGGGCGTTGACCAGGCGCTCCATAGTTTTACATAAACATGATGTCAAAGCGATAGGCCGGTAGTTGCCCGGGTCGGAAGGATCCTTACCCGGCTTGGGGATCGGTACAACCACAGCCTGGTGCCAAGACGGCGGAAAATGACCAGTTCTCCAGATATGGTTAAAGGCCTTGAGAAGTACAAGGAGTGACCTCTCAGGCAGATGCGTTAGGAATTGATAGTGGATGGTATCTAGGCCAGCAGCAGAGTTAAAGATGAGACGAAGCGTCTCCAGGAAGTACGGCGTTCACGTTTAAAAATGTAACGGGCTTTCGCCCTCTGTCTTTTAAAGGTTAAAATATTCACTTGCGACGGATTACGGAAAGCACGTCGCTGAGCAGATTTGCGCGCTTTTTGGGCCTTGCGGCACTCCTCATTGAACCATGGTACCCTCGGCTCCGAGGGACTGATGCGGAAGTTTTAGGGATGGTTTCACCCGCTACGTCCATCAAAATAGTAGTAAAAGAAGAAACAGATTCTTCAGCTGACATGACCACCTCCTCTGTAATACGAGACTGACAGAGGGAGGAGAACAGAGGCCAGTTAGCTTTCTTGAGATTCCAGCGCCCCACCGGCGGATCCTCCCCACAGCTGACCGATGACAGGATTACTGGGAAGTGGTCACTACCACACAGGTCGTCGTGAACCTTCCAGTCAAAATCCAGCATGAGAGAAGGATCACACACAGTAAGGTCTAGAACAGAACTAGACAAAAAATTGTGAATAAAAACGGGCAGGTGCCCCTTAAAACCCATGTCCGACAAATCAGACATTATACCATACTTCCAGGTATTGTCATATGCCTTCTCAAGATCAAAGAAAATTGCATAGACATGCTGCTTGTTGACAAAAGCATCTCGGATAAAAGACTCAAAGCGGACAAGATGGTCAGTTGTACTACGGAAACGCCGGAAAACGCACTGGAGGTCTGTGATGAGACCCTGTGACTCAAGATGCCACACCAGGAGGGCGGTGACCAAGCGTTCCATAGTTTTACATAAACACGATGTCAAAGCAATTGGCCGGTATTTGCGCGGGTCGGAAGGATCCTTATCCGGCTTGGGGATTGGCACAACCACAGCCTGGCGCCAAGATGGCGGAAAATGACCAGTTATCCAGATATGGTTAAAGGCCTTGAGAAGTACAAGGAGTAACTCAGGCAGATGTGTTAGGATCTGATAGTGGATGGTATCTAGTCCAGCAGCAGAGTCAGTACATTTCTGCATGGCTTGCTGCAATTCTGAAAATGTAAAAGGGGCATTATAGTCTTCCGAGTTATCCGATATAAAATCACAAGTACAAGACTCTTGCTTTTCCTTCTCTCTCTGGAAGAAAAGTGAATAATGCTCTGTGGAAGAATTATGGGCAATGGTGGAGGCAAGCAAATTGGCCATAGCCTTTTTATCCGTGACCAAACTGGCACCATCTCTAAGATGGCCGACAGAAGCCGAGCCACCCCTGCCCCTAATTCTTCGAACAGCCTTCCAGACTTTTTGGGACAGAGTCCTAGAAGATAAAGAGGAGACAAAGCGTCTCCAGGAAGCATGGCGTTCACATATAAAAAGGTAATGGGCTTTCATTCATTCAGTCCTCTCTGCGCCGTCTGGTGCTTGAGGCGACGGCAAGGGAACGCCACTTTTGTCTGTCAGCTGCTATTTTGGGTGCTGTTTGCAGAGTAAGGCCTCTGTTCTTGACCTGATGACGTTGACAAGTTTCTGGGGGATTCCACGGTTCGGCGCCACGTCTCCTTTGGTCGGCCACGGTTTCTCTTCCCCTGTGGTGTGCATCTCAGTGCCACCCTTGGTAGTAAGTCGGGTGACATTCTGCAAACGTGGCCTAGCCATCTCCATCTCCGTGAGGCGATGGTTTCAGTGATGCTGTCTGCGCCTGCTTTCTTCCGTAGTTACTCGTTTGTAATCATGTTTGGCCAGAAGACCTTCATGATCCGTCGCAGGCACTTGTTCTGGAAGACTTCCAGCTTGCGTTCCGTAGCAGTAGTGGATTTCCAGCACTCTGACCCATAGAGAAGGACACTCAGCACGTTACTCTTACAAATACGAAGCTTGGTGTGGATGCTCAGGTTTGTAGTCCTCCAGATGGGTTTCAGCATTGCGAAGGCTTGGTTGGCTTTGCTGATTCTTGTGGTGATCTCCCTTGTGCAGTCTCCATCTGTGGTAACCTTGCTGCCCAGGTACGTGAACTCGTCCACCTCTTGCAGAGGTTGATCATTGATGGTGATTGGGTCGCCCACTATGGTGTTCTTCCTCATGACTTGAGTCTTCCTAATGTTGACCCCGAGACCTATGGAGCTTGCTGACTGTGTCAACTGTTGTGTCTTCTGTTGCATGTCCTGGTTTCTGCTTGCCAGCAGCCCGATATCATCGGCGTAGTCGAGGTCATCCAGCATTGAGGTCAGCGTCCACTGAATTCCCTGCCTCCTTCCCTCTGTGGTGCGGCGCATGATCCAATCAATTGCCATTGAGAAGAGGATCGGTGAAAGAATACATCCTTGTTTCACTCCGGTTTCCACCTTAAACGGTTCGGTGAGCTGGTTGTTGTGGACGACTCTGCACTCAAAATTCTTGTACAGGGACCTGATGACGTTGACAAGTTTCTGGGGGATTCCATAGTAGGGGGCTCTGGATAGAGGTAGCACCTTTGCTGTTCGGCAGCTACGTCCTACATAGGACGGACGGGCATCACTGGTCCTCATCCATCTCCTTAATCTCTCACGTGCTGGCTCCAAGCGCCACACCCTGGCAAACCACCTCAGCTGGTGGGCTAAACCACGTGAGGGGGTGGTGTTCACATTGCACCACTAGGCGGATGAGCTGTTTCTGACAGCCAACGGCTAGAGGACGGAGGAGATCAGGTTGGATCCAACGGCCAAATGTGGGGGAGTAAACCTTTCAAATCAGGAGTGGAGCCCCGAAGACAGACAGCCACCTGTATTCACGCACTGTTCTGGCAGCTCCTGCAGCCAAACTGGTGCCAAACGTACTGCTTTGCATTCCTTTGGATACATCAGCGAGGCCGAGAGGGGGATCTTGACGACTGGGCACCTCAGGATCTCCATACACTTCGCCCAGGCTTGCGCCCTGGAGAGGTCACTCCAGTGACTGACCCAGCAAGCGCATATACCCATTGTCTTCCGAGACAGGATGCCAACACCATAGTATCGCAGGATTTTCCAAAGGGAGTCTCGATGCAGACTGTCGAAGGCCTTCTCAAAGTCCACAAAGACCACATAGAGGGATCCATTCCATTCGTTAGACTGTTCAAGGATCTGTCTCAGGACGAAAATATGGTCAATGCAGGACTTGCCTTTCCTAAAGCCTGCCTGCTCCTGGCGAAGGATGCCATCCACTGCTGTCGTAATGCGTTCAAGGAGAATGCGGCTGAAGATCTTGCTGGTGAGGGATAGTAAGGTGATGCCTCGCCAGTTGTTACAGTTCCCCAGGTCTCCTTTCTTCGGAAGTTTGACGATGGTGCCGGTCTTCCAATCGCTCGGCGCTTCTTCAGTGTCCCAGATCTTTTGAAAAATCTGACAAAGAAGCTGCGGCGTTACCGTATCTTCTACTTTCAGCATCTCGGGGCACACTCCGTCATCGCCAGGTGCCTTCCCGTTCTTCAGCTTTTGAATGGCCTGCTTGACTTCCGCAATAGTAATGTTGCCGAGGTTAATGTCCAGGTCCTCCTCCGCTTCAGGAATGTCAGTGAGGGTTGGTGGGTCTGAGTGGTTCAGGATGGACTCGAAGTGTTGCTTCCATCTCTTCAGCTTCTCTTCCTCTACTGTGACATGAGTTCCATCTTCAGCTCTCACTGGGAGGTCGTGGTACTGCCCGTAATCGCCCTTCAGCTTCTTGGTGTTCTGGTATACTGTCTTCATGTCTGTTTTGCAGCTGCCTCCGCTTCTTCTGCCAGCCTTTCTGTGTGCATTCTCTTGTCTCTTCTCGCTGATGTCTTCACCGCTTGATCTTTCTCTCTGTATTCTCTTGATATTCTTTCCTTCAGTCTTGGTGATTTGGCGTCCAAAAGTTTCTTCTTGATCTGTCTTCTCTCTTCTATGCGAGCCCACGTGTCTTCTGAGATCCACTCTGTCTTCCTGCTCTTTCTGTATCCTAAAACTTCCCCTCCTGTTTCCTTCATGGCTCTGTTGAAATCTTCAATAGTCAGCGCTGTCTCATCTTCCAAAACACTAAATCTATTCCTGAGGGCCAACCTAAACTCTTCTTTCACTAATGGGCTTTCACCCTCTGTCTTTTAAAGGTTAAAATATTCGCTTGCGACGGATTACAAAAAGCACGTCGCTGAGCAGATTTGCGCGTTTTATGGGCCTTGCGGCACTCTTCATTGAACCATGGTACTCTCGGCTTCCGAGGGAGTGATGTGGAAGTTTTAGGGATGGTTTCACCTGCTACGTCCAACAAAATAGAAGTAAAACAATTAACAGGTTCTTCAGCTGACATGACCACCTCCTCTGTAAGACGAGACTGACAGAGGGAGGCGAACCGAGGCCAGTTAGCTCTCTTGAGATTCCAGCGCCCCACTGGTGAATCCTCCACACAGCTGATCGATGAGAGACTGACAGAGGGAGGCGAACAGAGGCCAGTTAGCTCTCTTGAGATTCCAGCGCCCCACTGGTGAATCCTCCACACAGCTGACCAATGGAGGGAGGCGAACAGAGGCCAGTTAGCTCTCTTGAGATTCCAGCGCCCTACTGGTGAATCCTCCACACAGCTGACCGATGACAGGACTACTGGGAAGTGGTCACTACCACACAGGTTGTCGTGAACCTTCCAGTCCAGCATGAGAGAAGGATCACACACAGTGAGGTCTAGAACAGAACTAGATCCTGTGTTAGAGTACGTAGGTGAGCCATCGTTAAAGACACATAGGTTAAGGTGAGAAAAAACATCTTCTAACATCTGACCTCTGCCATCATAGTGGTCACTACCCCAAAGGTGAGCGTGGCCATTAAAATCCCCCATGAGAATAAAGGGAGGGGGCAACTGATCTACTAAGTTAAAAATATCATTACTACAGACCCACAGGGATGGTGGCAGATAAACACTGCATATGGTTATGGTCTTTTTCAAGGTAACCCGAGCTGCGACAGCCTGAAGACAGGCGTCGATGCTAACGGGGCTACATAAAATTTGGTTACTAATGAGAAGAGCCACTATGCCCAAGCGCCTCTCCAAATTATAGCCTTTATGTATAAAGTTAAAACCATTAAAAGACACAGGGTCAGAAGTCTTCAGGTAAGTCTCCTGAAGAGATATTACTGAGGGGTTATATCATCATCATCATCATCATCATCAGTCCCTTGCCCGAACTGGGCGTTGGGGGGACTGAAAGGCAGCAGCAACAGACAGTGCTCTCCACTGAGTTCTATTTTGGGCGGTGGCAAGCAAGTCTGACATCTCGAGTTCGGTCCATTCTTTTATGTTTGCGACCCAACTCTTTCTCTGACGACCTCGCCGACGACTTCCTTCGAGAGTGCCTTGGAGGATAGTCTTGGACAAGGTGTTGTGTCGGGTCACGTGGCCAAACCAAGCAAGCTTGCGCCGTTTCACGGTTGCCAGAAGGGGTTCATGTGGGCCCACCAGGGAAGTGACGATGCTCCGTACATATTCGTTGGTCTTGTGCTCGCGGTACGAGATGGGTTATAACGAGGGGTTATAAAACTTGACTAAAAGACGTAATTCCTCAAAGTTAGCTTGAAAACCACGACAATTCCACTGAAGCACAGAGTACATGATTATGTCTTATCTGGGGGTGAAGAGTTCCACCCCCCCCCCCCTTTTTCCTTTGCCTTGGAAGGAGTTGAAGAAATAGAGGGGGGGGGGGGGGGGCGGCCCCCGGGCCTCCTCTGGTTCTTCGGAGATGAACGGCCGCAGCATCAGCAACGACAACTTCCACTCCCTCCATCCGCTCCTCCAATGCAGCATATTTGTTTTGAAGGGGGACATCAGTGTTCCCCTTCTGGGCCCATGCGCACAGCGGTCCCATAGATTTCTTAGACTTCTGGTCCTGGGCAGCGTTCCTGCCGCTAGAGTTAGCGGCCTTAGAAGGCTGACCAGAGCCAGAAGCCTTTGGAGTTGACAAACTGACAGGTTTGGGGGAGGGGGGGGGGGGGGCTGAGGCTTAGGGGCAACAGAAGGCGGCACTATCGGACCAGCAGTGTCCGCCTTCTGCGTTCCCTGGCTCCTTGTCTCCACTGGAGGAGGGTTACTCTCCAGGGGCTCGAGGAGCCGAGGCTCCACCCCCAACAAAGAAGTTGGGGTTTGACATGAGAAGTCTTTGGTGGGACGCTTGCCAGCCACCGCTGCACTGAAAGTATACACAGAGGTGTTACTAGAGGTTGGGGCAGCCGCAGCTGCACCAGGGCGTTCAACCAGTTTTTTGGCGTCCAGAAAAGACAGCCCCTTCTCCACACGCACCTGCTGAATCTTGTACTCTGATATCCAACGAGGGCATTTTTTGTCTGAAGCCATATCCACCCCCTCCCCTGGCAATTCACACACAGGGGGGTGGCTGTGCAGGACTCGGCAGAGTGTCCGGGCTTAGTGCAACGGGAGCATGAAGCCTCTGCCTGGCGGCATGTCTTCTGCCCATGGCCATACTTTTGGCACTTAAAGCACCGGAGGGGGAGAGGGACGTACTTTTTCACTCTCAAGGAGTAGTAACCTCCCCAGATGGTAGTAGGAGGGGTGGGGGTGCCAAACGTCAGGATGATGGTAGGGAGACGGATCTCCCCACCACCTCGCTTGGAAGCGAAGCGCCCGACGTAAGTCACCCCCTGAGACATAAGATTCTGTACAAGTTCATCTTCCGACAGTTCTGCCAAAGCTTGATCTTTGATTACGCCGCTTGATGAATTCATACTTTTGTGGGGTGTGACCTCCACAGGAGTGTCTCCGATGGAGTGTGCCTGGGTACGGCACTCCACCAGCAAGTCACCAGACCTGAGGCGCTGGGCATCAGGCCTGCCAACACGGCTCCTGAGGGTCTCCCCCACCAGAAAAGGATGCAGCTTGGAAACAGGTTTCTCCTTCATCTTGCTATGGACAATGAGGAAGCGAGGCCATACGGCCGACTCCTGAGGCATCGCTTCCTCACAGTCTGAGTCACTGTCATGTTCAATGTTGGTGGCTATGTGCCGCTTCTGTGCCAATTTTGTTTTTTTTGTTTTTTTCCATATTATTATAGTAGAGATATTCATCCCCATGGGGGTCCCCACCCGCCACCGAGCCCAACAAGGGAAAGTGCAACTGTCGGCGGGTCTCCAGCTGATGCACAATGGAGACTGCCCGAAAGATATACTCAAGGGGGTAAGCCCGATTGAACCATTTGAGCCACCGCCTTCTATCAAACTGTTTAATGCAGGGAATACTGGCGTAAAGCACCTAATCAGCAGCAGAGGCTATAGCATGGTGCTCCGTATAGCAACCAATATGTCAACAGTGGGATAGGGCTCAACGTGACAAGAGCCGATTGACTAGGCCGGTACGACTAGCCTCCCGTTTAGATAGAAGTCAAGGCCAAAGTGGAGTGTTGGCACCAGTGAGCCGCAACCCGAAGGGAACCTCAGCCACCAGGATCCTCTTCTCCCCCGACACGGGTCTCCAAGCACGGCAAACACTTGGGATCCAAAGGACCAAAAGCTCACGAGTATTTTTAAGGACCAATCCAACATGGTATGATCTGGGTTATCACAGCTCCTTAAAAACCGGACCAGTGAAAAAGACTGAACAACATATCTGCTGACGTCAAGTCCTAATCCTGGACAAAGATGGCACCCCTCTGCTAGCCCACTCAGTCAGTGACTGAGGAGATTACCCACCCACGCTACGTGGAGGCCGGTGCTGAGTGGGCATTTCCTGCTGTAGTGTGCTGGGGCTAAATGGGTTAAATAAAGATTATACAGGATGTGAAGGGGTACTCCTACCTCATGATGTGAAGCCTGCAGCATTTCATCCAGTGTGGCTGTGAAGCCACCAATGTAGTCATGGGACCCGTCATTGTCCCAGTCATACACATCAAACTGCACACACAAACAACACTGCTCAGCTACTTAACCCCTTCAATGCCAGAACATAAGCAGCAGAACCCAACTGCAAGAGGCACAGATCCTCATGAACCCCCGCAACTGCGGTGCTCATGAAGATCTAAGCCTCTAAGCTAAAACCACTTTGCATCCATGTTCCCTTAACTGCTGGGCATCTTTGACATGAAATTTACAATGAGTTCAAAAACACAATTTGCATCCATTGGCTGCTAAGGGGTTAATGCAAAATACACTTATGTGTGGTGGTCTTTGACATGGAATTCACGTTTAAAAAAGACAATTTGTGTCCACTGGCAGTGAAAGGGTTAACACAGAATACACTGATGTGTGGTGGTCTGCGATTTTTGGACCATTTGAATCCAAGCTGGGGTGTAGAGTGTTCATGGAGAAGTAGTACCTTTGACTTTCCAGCCAGCAGCGCCTCTTGGGGCAGGCGGGAGCACTGGTCTTCACATGGCACTCAACTCTCACAGCTGGCTCCAGGTCCTTTACCTAGCCACACCCCGGTAACCGCTTCTGCTCGCGGGCGAAACGTTGTGAGGGGCTGACGCGTCTCTCAGTCAGTTGAAATACTTGGAGAGGAGACGGGCGCCGCCAAGTTCGCCTAAGCCCATTGAAAGGACTGATGGACAAGCAACAGAATAAGAATAACATGCCGGATCGGTCGGGGCCCGGATCACCAACGACCGCGCACCCCATTGGAGGTCTCCAGGGTGGGGGCGACAAGTGTGTTACTGGAACCAAACCCACCATCAAGCTGCCCACGCAAGGAATAACTATCGGAACTTGGAACGTTCGCACACTCTACCAGTGCGGCAAAGTGAAGGAACTCACCCACGAGTTGAAGCGCTATCGCTGGGACATTGTAGGACTTGCAGAAGTTCGATGGACAGGCTTCGGAGAAACAACAACAGATGAAGGCCATAAAATCTGGTTCAGCGGAAAAGAAACCAAGCACGAACATGGCGTAGCTTTTATCGTAAGGAAAGAGGTGGCTGGAACTGTCATCAGCTGCACCCCCGTGTCAAGCAGACTAATCTCCATCCGCATCTCCGCCCGACCGCACAACATCACTATCATTCAAGTATACGCTCCAACAGCAGATCATGATGATGAAGAATTAGAAGAATTTTACGAACAACTGGACAACATCATCAAGAAAACACCTAAGAAAGACATTCTGACTGTCCTCGGTGACTGGAATGCAAAGATCGGCCCTGACGCCTACCAACAATGGGCAGGAACAGCTGGCAAGTTTGGCCTTGGAGAAACAAACGACAGAGGCCTGCGACTTTTAGAGTTCGCACAGAGTCACCGTCTCACCGTTGCTAATACCCTCCATCCACACAAGAAGTCAAGAACAGTGACATGGCAATCGCCAGGAGGCCTGGTCCATAACCAGATTGACTTCATCTTGCTGCCTCGACGATTCAAATCCAGCGTTAACAAAGCACAAACGAGGTCCTTTCCTGGCGCTGATATTGGCAGCGACCACAACCTCGTCCTTACTAGCCTCAAGTTGAAGCTGGCATTGAAACGAGATAGCAAGAGCCCTCGCATCCGATTCGACCTCCAGAAGCTAAAAGACCCGGAAGTAGAAGAGGTCTTCCAAGCCCAGGTGGGAGGCAGATTTGCAGCCTTGGCTACTTTGGACTGCGACGTAGACACCCTTGCTGGAAATATAAAAGAGGTGTTACTTTCTACAGCAGAAGAAGTGCTGGGGAAGCAGAGGAAGCGCAAACAGCCCTGGGTCACCGATGACATCCTCGATCTCTGTGATGAGAGGAGAGCCTGGAAGAAAAAGAGAGACCAAGACCTCACATCAGCAAACAAGTACAGACTTGTCAACAAGAAGATCAGGAAGAGGATGAAAGAAGCCAAAGAAGATTGGATTGAAGACCAGTGTTGTAGTGTGGAAGAGGGCATGGCAAACGGCAACAGCAAGAAGGCTTATGAAACGCTAAGGACCCTCACCAAGACTCAACAGCGAACAGCCACAGTCATCGAAGACAGCAGCGGCCAACTCCTTACGGAAAACACTGCTGTACTAAACAGATGGACTGAGAACTGCCGAGACTTGTATAACTACAAGGCTGAGCCAGACACCAGCATCCTCCAAAACAACCAGGCTGGGGCCAGGAAGGCTGAAGACCTGCCAGTGTTAGCTGAAGAGGTGGAAGCAGCCGTACGCGGCCTGAAGGGAGGAAAGTCTCCAGGTGTAGACAACGTACCTGCTGAACTGTTGAAACATGGAGGAGAAGTAACAACGAAGGTCCTCACTACACTCTGTCAAAAGATCTGGGAGCAAAAGAAATGGCCAGTAGAATGGACACAGTCTCTAGTGATCCCGCTCCCCAAGAAAGGAAACCTGAAACAGTGCCAGAACTACAGAACTATCAGTCTGATATCACCCTAGCAAAGTAATGCTTAGAATCATTCTCAACCGCCTCAAAACTTTCGCCGAGGAACTGCTGGCAGAAGAACAGGCTGGCTTCAGAGTTGGAAGAAGCACTGTAGAGCAGATTTTCAACTGCCGCGTCCTGATCGAGAAACATCTGCAGCATCAGCGCGAACTCTACCACAACTTCATTGATTTCAGGAAAGCATTTGATCGCGTCTGGCACGACGGACTCTGGCAAGTCATGAGATCGTTCAACATAGAGGAGGGACTGATCCAAATGATAGAAGCGCTTTACAAGAACGCCTGCAGCGAACAGCCACAGTCACAGCCACAGCCACGGTTCTACTTAACAATCAGTCAGGCGAGTTCTTCAGGACGACGATCGGTGTCCGTCAAGGATGCCTGCTCTCTCCTGTCCTTTTCAACATATTCCTGGAGAAGATCATGCAGGAAACCCTCCACGACCACCATACTTCAATCTCTATTGGTGGCAGATCCCTGTGCAATCTTCGATTCGCAGACGACATTGACCTCATGGCAGGCAGCAATAGTGAGCTCCAAAACCTGACAGACAAACTTTCAAGTAGCGCAGGGTCTTATGGCATGGAGATCAGTACGGATAAAAGCAAAGTGATGATCAACACCACAAGCGACAGCAGCAGCAATATTCACATGAATGGCCAGAAGCTAGAAGAGGTCAATAGCTTCAAGTACTTGGGAGCCACCCTGTCCAAAGACGGTAGTTGCATAGCAGAGATCCGTATCAGGATAGGTACAGCAACATCCGCAATGGCCAGGCTGGACAGGATATGGCGAAGTAACTCCATCAGCTTCACCATCAAGTACAGGCTTTACAAGTCCCTCGTAGTGTCTATTCTACTCTACGGCTGTGAGACTTGGACACTGCTTGCAGACTCAGAAAAGAAAATCCAGGCCTTTGAGAACAAGTGCCTGAGGAAGTTGCTCCGCATCTCGTACCGCGAGCACAAGACCAACGAATATGTACGGAGCATCGTCACTTCCCTGGTGGGCCCACATGAACCCCTTCTGGCAACCGTGAAACGGCGCAAGCTTGCTTGGTTTGGCCACGTGACCCGACACAACACCTTGTCCAAGACTATCCTCCAAGGCACTCTCGAAGGAAGTCGTCGGCGAGGTCGTCAGAGAAAGAGTTGGGTCGCAAACATAAAAGAATGGACCGAACTCGAGATGCCAGACTTGCTTGCCACCGCCCAAAATAGAACTCAGTGGAGAGCACTGTCTGTTGCTGCTGCCTTTCAGTCCCCCCAACGCCCAGTTCGGGCAAGGGACTGATGATGATGATGATGATGATGAATCCAAGCTAGCTCTTGAAAGAAATAAAAACTGTAGGTACATTACCTTAATATTTTGCTTTCTGTTTCCCCCACACAGTGTGTTCATTGGCAGCTCAAATGGTCGCCAGCTGGGGTTAAGGTTGTTCTTTATCACCTGCAATTGACAAAATTTACTTTACACTTTCATTCAACAATCGCTGGCTGCACACATAAAATAAACTACAACTTTAATAGGTTGTGCTCAGTGCAGTATTTACTTTAACCCATTCACCACCCAACTGCAAGAGGTACAAATCCTCATGAGCCCCCCGCAGTTGTGGGGGCTCAAGAGGATCTATGAGACATTCTCTGAAAAGGTGGTCAGTTGAGGGTGCAACAGTTTGAGCTATCAAAATCAATATTTGTGTTTACATATTTACCCATTTTATTTGCTAGACTTGTTCTTCTGATAGTAAGGGGATAGCATGCACAAAACCATACCTTTGCATTTTGTTTATATTAAGTTTGATGCCTTTTTATACTGAAAAGCTTGAGATTGAATGAGGGCGATTTGTGACATGGCTCATAGTGTGTGACAAGAACTTGTTTGATCAGACAAATTCACTGCTTTAAATTTAACAAACTGTTTTGTTTGGTTATATAAACACTGTTGCACAATACCATTCATACATTTTATACCTAGCGGCCGATTTTATGTAGTTTAATTGCATGAAACATTTTGTCTGGCGGTTGTTTCAGTCGGCTCCAACTCAGACCGATCACATTTTTTCTCTCGTACAGTGCTTACTACTTTACACATACTACCGGAAATAGTGTTTATGGACGCTTCTGTACACACTGAGTTTGCTTAAATCTTCAAGGAAATAATGCTAATGAATGACCTTTAAAAAATGCAGCCGAGTGTTGGGTCAAGATCTTTGAGTATCAACCGCTGGAACAAAACGATAAGTCCCGCTTCTATAACAGAAGGTGTGCACTATTTTGTTACTGTATTCATACGCATGTTCTGGCTGAAGTAGCGTAAAATGCATGAAAGTGCGTGAAAGGACCATTGTTTACTCAAAGCCATTCACTGAAAGTGTCGGGACCGTGAACACCTTCTCATATCAACCGCGGTGTGCGTGCAGTCCCCCGAACAGTAAAATGCACGAATCCTGCAATTTAGTCACCGTTTGTTGGATTCTTCGAAGGTATTGTGCTTCTGTGACACAAAGGTTGATTTAGAACATGCTGTGCAAAGATTGTATGCACTACATGGTGTACGAGTTTGAACAAACGATATTCAGTTGATGCATGGACGCAACAACACACTCATGACTAGTAAATGCGTCTTGTGTCCGTGAAGCAACTGCATGAATGTCTGTGTACTGACCGTGTAATGGCTTGTTTCTTTACAATATAAAACAAACAGAAGAGTAAAATTTGACTTTTCTTGCATTATTTTTCACCTGTGAGCATTCTTTATATTTTAATCTATTTTGTGCACAGCTGCAATTCAGGTACTTGTCACAGAAAACTGCTAAACATTGTTGACTGCCCACTTTTTGTCCACCATGCTTTAAGAAGCTGATCCTGCAGCCAATATCATGGTATTTTCAAATCTGTTGCCCAAAAATGTTTAAATACACTATAATAAGCTTGATTCAACACTCCTATCATGCATCTGAATTAAATTATTTAATTAAGCTTGTTTAAAGGCACTGTTTGGTGTCCATGTAGCAACCTCCAAAGATGCCAGGTCACATTATTTGTGGCTCACACAAAAACCACTGTATGAACTATCTTTTTTTGATCCTCATACATTGTAGGGATAGTTGAGATGGTGAATGATCTGAATCGTTTTTACTCATGGTTCGATGGCAGGAATCTTAGTGCTCACTGTGATGATTTGGGCCAGTCTCTTCTGCCTGAACCTTTGAAAGTTACTGAGGAGGAGATAGTGAACATCTTTTCTAAGCTGAATGCACACAAAGCACCTGGACCAGATGGTTTAGGAGGAAAAGTATTGAAAGCCTGTGCAGCTCAATTGGGAAAGATCTTCACTACTATCTTTCAGTTCCTGCTTGATCTTCATACTGTCCCTACTGCTTGGAAATCACCAATCATTGTTCCAATTCCTAAAAAAAAACCAATGCTTGTGATTTCAACGATTTCCACCCAGTTGCATTGACGTCTGTTCTGTCAAAATGTATGGAAAAGGTAGTGCGGAGGTATCTGTTAACTGATGTTGCCGAACTACTGGATCCACTCCAATTTGCTTACAAAAATCATAGGGGTGTGGAAGATGCGTGCCTTACTCTGTACAATCTTGTTTTTCAACATCTTGAAAATTCAAAAGCACATGTGAGGATTCTTTTTATTGACTTTTCTAATGATTTTAATACTGTTGAACCACTGATGCTTTTGCAGAACATGATGGACTTTCATGTGAACACAAGCATTATTCTGTGGGTGCGAGACTTTTTGAAGGACAGGCCACAACGTGTAAATGTACATGGCAGTCTGACCAAATGGTGTTAAATTCAGGCTGCCCTCAAGGTTGTCTTCTCTCTCTGACATTGTTTTCTATATACACAGACCATATGCACCGTCATACTGCCACTTCTTGTCTCTTAAAGTTCTCAGACGACATGGCTCTTGCAGTACACCTACTCCAAAAATGTGTCGTTTTGGAGGCAAAGACGAGGAAGGAAAGGTGGGATGCGCCAAAGACTGAGGAAAAGAAAGGTGAGGCCGCCTTTGCCATCGATGATTTTAGCAAATGTGCAGTCCCTGAGAAAAAACACGACGAACTCGTCGCGTGCGCCAAATTCCTGCACGAATACCGTGAAGCCAACTTAATGTGTTTTAGTGAAACTTGGCTGGACAACACTGTGAACGACAACTGTCTTCATATTGACAATTTCCATGGCCCTTTTAGACAGGACAGATGTTGTGTGGCCACAGGGAAATCACTTCGTGGCAGGGTCTGCGTGTACGTCTCAGAGCATCGGTGCACAGATGTCAAGGTCAAACATCAGCTGTGCACAAAAGACATTGAGGTTATCGCCCTTGCCTTATGCCCTTTCTATCTGCCGCGGGAATTTGGCATATTGTTTGTTACAGTTGTGTATATCCCCCCTGACGCAAACTATACGCTAGCCGCTGATGTTATAGCTGACATTCTGCAGCAGCAAGAGATTGACTCCCCCGACGCTCCCAAGTTTATTCTGGGGGACTTCAATGGATGCTCTCTCTCCGACTGCCTCCCTCATTATCATCAGTATGTAAACTGCAAGACGAGAAAAGACAAAATTCTTGACAAATGTTTGGGGAATATCGCCCTAGCCTACAAAGCTGTTAGTAAACCTCCACTCAGCACTGCTGTGTGGTACATCTGCTGCCCATGTACAAAACCAAGCTGAAATCTGTTCCTCCAGTGGAGAAAATCATCAAGGAGTGGACTTCAGACACTGAGGCACAACTTCAGGGGTGCTTTGAGTGCACAGACTGGTCAGTGTTCCTAGACAGCAGTCAGTCGCTAGAGGAAACTGTAGACGTCGTTTCAAGCTACATTCATTTCTGTGAGAATTCTGTCATTCCAACTAAGACGGTGAAAGTTTTTCCAAACAACAAGCCCTGGGTATCGAAAGAACTGAAAGGGACAGTGAAACAAAAGGCAAGAGCTTTTTCTAGCAGTGACTTTATTGAGGGCAAAAAGCTGCAGTCTCAGCTCCATTTGGAAATCCGAGAAAATAAACATCAGTTCAAAGAAAAGGTGGAGAGTCAGTTTGTGACAGGTGATCTACGCAAAGCGTGTCAAGGTCTGAAGGCTATGGCTGGGGCTCAGCAGAAACAAAGTGCCTCCACCACAGGTCTACACTGTGATGACAGCCTACAGCTCTACAACCAGTTGAACGACCATTTTGCTCAGTTTAAGGTGAACGTCAAGTCAGATGAACTTCAGGCTCTTCTGATGACCGCAGAGTTATAGAGATCAGCGAGGAAGAGGTGTTGATGGTCCTCCGCTGCCTTCAGCCACACAAAGCCCCAGGCCCAGACGGAATCAGTGGTAAGGTGCAGCAGTCCTGCAGTGCCCAACTGGCACCAGTCTTCACGCAGATCTTCAACGCATCCCTCACGTCCAACTCAATCCCATCAGTCTGGAAACACTCCCTGATCTGTCCAGTTCCCAAGAAACCAAAACCCTCTTGCCCTAATGACTACAGACCTATTGCCCTGACCTCTATCATCATGAAGTGCCTCGAGAGACTAGTCCCGAGTCGACTACTCAGACGAGCGACCAGCTCGACCCCTAATAGTTCGCATATCGCCACAACAGGGTGTGGATGATGCAGTCATCACTCTCCTACACCTAATCCTCACTCACCTGGAGACACCAAAGTCCTTTGCCAGAGTCCTCTTCGTTGACTTTGACAGCACCTTCAATACGATGAGACCTCACCCTCTGGCTAACAAGCTGCATTACATGAATGTCAGAACTTCTCTGATCCTATAGATCTTGAACTTCCTAGTGGAAAGGACGCAGTGTGTTCGCGTAAACAACTTGATGTCCTCCGTCATCAGCCCCCCAACGATGTGTGGCCTCGCCTGTCCTTTACATCCTCTTCACAAATGACTGTACCAGCTCCAACGACAGGACTCGCTATGTCAAATTTGCAGACGACACAGCAGTTGTAGATCTGTCAAACTCAGATGCTGACTACTTTGCAGAAGTGGGTCAGTTTGTCTCATGGTGTCATAACCATCTACATCTGAGGAGATGGTAGTCGACTTTCGGCAGCCTAGAGGTGGGCCAACTTCCTGGAGCCCACTCCCACCTCCTCAGCCCCTGGTGATTGACGGCACTTTTGTCATTTGCACAGATGTTTACAAATATCAAGGGACCTTGATTGATTCACGGGTATCCTTCACCGACAACACAGACCTCATCTTTAAGAAAGCCCAAAGGAGAGTGTATATGCTGCGCAAACTCCGCTCCTTTGATGTGAGCCCCAAAATCCTCAGGCAGTTCTACCTCTGCTTTATAGAAAGCCTTCTTACGTTCTCCTTTGTCTCATGGTTCGGCTCCCTGGGCGAGAAGAACTTTAGGAAGCTGAATAAAATAATCAGGCTTAGTGAGAAAATCGTTGGGGGCAGGTTGGAGAGCCTTGACGGCCTCTACAGGACGAGATCGATACGCAAGGGCCTGAGGCTGGCAGCCGACACTTCCCACTGCCTTTCAAAGCACCTTCAAAAGCTCCTGTCTGGCCATAGGTTCAAGGCTCCTCCTGTTAAAACCAAACGCTACAAGGGAAGCTTTGTACCCTCGGCCATCCATCTCCTAAATGAAGAGTGCGTTAAATAGCATATCTCTCTCTCTCCCTGTTGATGCCGTCGTGGAACTTGCACCTCATATGTCGCAGTGGCATCTTGCAAATGGCAGACTCACTCCTATACCACTAACACTGTGGTCATGTAGTGTTGTTGTTGTTGTTGTTTTTTGTTGTTGTTGTTGTGTTTTTTTCACCATTGTCATAATTGTCATAATGTGGCGAAAACCGTACGCGTGCATGTGATCCCAACGAAAGAAAATTTGTCGGCTAGACTGACACAATAAAGTTTTTGAATTTGAATTTGAATTTGAAAAGAAGACAGTCTGGCCGAGTACTTTGCACAGATAGCAGTATTAGAGTCATGGTGCAAAGACAGTTTTCTGGAAATGAATGTACAGAAAACCAAGGAGCTCGTCATTGATGACAGGAAAGTTGATGATATTTTTGTACCTGTCTCCATTAATAATCAACCTGTAGAAGTGGTCACTGAAATTAAATACCTTGGCACAGTTGTGGATAGTAGGCTGTCTTTTACTGGAAACACTGATCTGATTATGAAAAAAGCAAACCAACCTCTGTACCTTCTTAGGAGACTGAGAAGTTTTGAAGTCAGTTCCAAGGTTTTAGAATCCATTTATAGAAGCCTGATTGAAAGCATACTGACTTTTAACATCACTGCTTGGTATGGCAACCTCAGTATGAAACATCAGTATGAAAAACAGGGCCAGACTGTCACGTATCGTAAGAACAGCTGGGAAGATCATTGGCCTAGGACAGTACCCATTAGATGATCTGTACCAAAGGGCTGTCTGAAGGAAAGCTGCTAGCATTGTCAGTGATCCTCGTCACCCACAATTTGATCAGTTTCAAATGCTACCATCAGGCAGACGTTTCAAAATGCCACTTGCCAAAAAGAATGTTTTTAACCTTTAGCACTCTGCTTTCCACTGGCAGTTCTTTTCCCTGCAACTGCATTCTTTTTGATTGGGCTGAAACCAATACTATCCTACTTACTTCAAAAGCCTACAACTTTTTTCATTTTTCTACGTATGATTGTGGAATTTGGCATGTATGTAAATAAATGAAAAAGATTATGTCACAATTCTTCAAACTGTGTTATCTGTGTTATTATCCTAACAAAAAAGTAAACAATCAATGCCTACTACGCACCGTTTCCGTGTTCACTAGCACTCGATTCAGAATCATCGTCCATCACCACTATCTTCCAACCCCCCCCCCCCCCTCCCCATACCCCCCTTGATCTCAAGTCTTCTGGCAAAAAGCCAAGAAAGTCTTCATCATCGGAATCGGACTCCATAAAGTATTCCTTTTATTCCAACTGCTGTCTCAATTTTGAACTCTTGTTTATAACGACGTGATATATAATGTGTGATATACTTAACATTACCTCCCATCTTGTGATAGATTGCCTGTGATAGTTGGCTGCAATGATAATTTTAATGGAATGTTCTTATAGTGTTTATTAGTGTCTTGTTTTGTTGTTTTATGACAAGCCAAATTTCTGTCGTGCTTTGCCTTGAACAGACAATAAAGTTGTATTGTATTGTATTGTACAGTAGGAGCACATAATACCATATTAATGGACAGATTGCAGAAAGTTGCATTTTGACTCCTTATATCACACATTCTGAGCACCTTTTCAGAGAATGACCCGTATGCCTCTTGCTGACACCACTTTAAATCCATGTGCCTGGGACACCAAGGGCTTTTCGGTGTTGAATTAATGAAGACTGCAGAAACAGTCCATGTCAAACAGCACTGAATGGGGTAATTCTTGGTATTTTACTGCCTTGTGAATGAAGAAAAGGTAAGAAGTGCAAAGGAAGAAAATAATAATCTGCTTATTCCCTTCAGTCTGATGTCCCTCACCTCTGTTCTGTGTACGACCTGCCAGCTGCCATCCATGGTGGCTCTCTGCACCTCCAGGTAAGGGTCTGACTTGCCAAGGAAATCCTGAACAAACAGACATTCAGTGAAAGCAAGGACAGTATATTATAAGACAAATCACTCGCCCTGAGAGTGCCAGGACACATTTTGAGAGTTATCTCCCTTATCAGCAGGCTAAGATGAGCTGAACGAGCAAAACAAAGCGTGGGGGAGACTTGCAATGCAATTTCTTGCTTGAGTCAACCACAACAAGCGAAGTTGTATTGGCATATCATTCTGAAGGCAAGATTTTAGTTCTTATCTTTGCTTAACTCTTTCCCATCATAACATTCTCAGCGAGTCAGTTTCCTGCAGGCGTAGCAGGAAAAAGACGTGTGTTCCCTGGTGACATACATTTTTGGGGTAGATTGAATTAATTTTCACACCTCCCAAGCTAACAACCATACATAAATTGGGTATCGTTGGAAAGAGCATTAACAGTACTTTTCAAAACTGCATGTGTTTGTGCATCGGTTTAGTGGGAAGTCGAACCAATTTGATTATTACGCAACAGAACAAACATGGCGGAGCAAAAAATGAGAAACGCAGTTTTGGTAGCAACAGTGTAAGCACATGCAACAAAAAACCCAGATTTACTCACTAACATGGCAGAAAATTGTATTCCACAAGCAAAGAAATCACACAAGAGATCTGTCCCTTCTTGAATCATAATCTTACGAGCTAAAAATCACTGTTGAAACTGGGCTCTTGAGGATCGAACAAGCTCATTGTCAGAGACAATCCAAGCACGTTGTCAGCTACTCTGGCCTTGTTCCGACACCATCTGACAAGGGCATTCACTTTCAGATATTTTAGAAATGGTTGGTGAAATATATTATAGTGGTTGCTTCCCTTAGACCGATAGCTCTGCTTCATGTGATTTTAAAAAAAACGCAACCCTAGAATACTAGCCACTCATCTATAGACAGCATGAGCATAATGCTATAAACGTAAGTGTTTCGATGGCTAAGGGTTTGTTTGGGCTAATGCTAACCAGAAGCGTTTTGATTGGAAAGAGTTAAACATACGACTAGAGAATAATTGAATGGCATACAGGATGAGCAGTCAATCTAAAAAAAATCTGATTCTGAGATAGAGGTGCCGAACGATACGCAGCACAGGTCTCTCATGTGGTGAAGGTGTATGGGTGATTTGTGAACGGGCAGCCGTTAAAATAATTTTAATTATCTTTGGGTTTGTATCTTGAAAGTCGAAAATTGGTCTGACTGCAGTTAGACCCTAGCTCTCCACAAATTCCAAGAAATGTTATCAGGGGAAAAGTGGTCCAACTACCATTTAGATCTAAAGAAATTATAAGTCCTTAGTATTTTCTTTTCAAATGTACCAGTGGTCCATCAGAGATAGAATATAGGGGGCTACACTGACTCCTATCTAATTATTGCCGATCAAATACTCCCAATCTATTATATTTTAATAACATACACCATCAATCTAACATAACCCCACATTACTCGCGCTAAATATAATCATACAGCTGAGTGAGAGTTTTTCAGAAATCATGACTAGACAATTACCAGTGCAGACAGGGTAGGTTTACATGATTCACTTCAGGTAATATTACACGTCAGCTAAGTGTGCATAAAAGCTTCCCTGTTAACTGCGCCATTGACTTAAAACAGGTCGGGTAACACACTGGAGGTGATCAGATTTCAGCACAGGTGTACTGCAGCAGGAGATGGGTTGATCATAAGTGATAATCAAGGGTAGTGCTGCCAGATAAGTGCGCATAAACACCCCATAGTCACCCACCTCCTCCCCCCCCCCAAACACACACCTCCCCCCCCCCCACACACACACACCTTCCCCCCCCCTCCTCCCCCCCCCCCCACAGACACACACCACCCAAACACACACACACACACACACACACACACATACCCATACACACACAACCGTGTTTTGGAGCAGTCGGATTTTTATTTGCCTTGTGCAGTACCATCAGCCTTTGCTGTCAGTGATAACGATATATAGGTCACTTGTTCCTATATAGGTTAACTGACGACAAATGCGAAGTTTTTTCTGATTCAAGTCTAAACAATCACACACTATTATGGGATACAAATGTCAGCATTACACAGCAAATAACACCGCAAGATGTTCCTGTCTTAGCATGTCCTTTCTATGAAAAGAACTCCCACTTGTTTTTCTGCAAGCGCACGCTATTACGCATTACCATAGTGCATGACTTGTCATTTCTAGGCGAGTATAGATTTCCACCCACTGCATTCATAAAACCGGCTGAAGCCAGTTTGTCTCCCACTGGCATTTTTTTCAAGACATTGCGTCAGTCTAATTTTATTGGTTTAAAATTTTTTATCCAATCAGTGCCGAGAACTTTCTAGATAAGACACAGCTCCTAAGATGCACTGACAAACCATGGCACAACATGTTGGAGAAGACACAATTTTGCAAGCTGGTCTCCGTAAACAGGCTAGCATTAGTGACAGAAAAGGCAGTCGTAGCAAACATGAATTAGAACTCCTGAAAGTTAAAGCACAGGAGTTAAGAGATCAAATGAGTGATATTCTTAGCCTGGGAGTGCTGTGTGTATGTGTTTTTTCTCTAGGATGCACCGGCAGCCCAACAAAAAATAGACAAAAACAAATTACACCTGAAAGCCAACACGTTTGGATTTGACATGTGGGTTGGTGCAGTGTAGAAGACCACAGAAATTTTTCATCCAAAATGGGCTGTCAAGAGTTAAATGATTAACGAGGTAAGTGCCCAAATTTTGTTTCACTTTTTTTATTTACATTATAAAATGAATCAGGACGAACTTCTTTTGTTGAGCGAAGTAAACTCTTTAGAGAATACAGAAATAGACTCTAAAAAACGCCTTCTCTCTGTAGTTGTTTCCGGCAAATCAAAAGCTTTTCTCGGTAAACAATACATGACAGAAGACATAGAATCCCTCACCGCTGACGAGCTAATCAAACTACATGCTAAATATGAAAATCACATTGCTTCACTAATGACCCGTGATTTGAGTCGATCTCTTGTCTGCCTATATACAAAAGCTGTGAGTCACTTCCTTCCTGTTGATACTGACACCTTATCACACGATTTAGAAAGCAACCCCATAGTTTCAAGTTCAATCGGCAAATTAGCATGCCTTATGTTTTACAAGTTTGGGAATTACCTTGCACCTGTGGTAACCTTGCTTGTTACTGGGAGTCATATTGATTTTTCTAAAATAAATTTTAAAGCAGAAGAAAATAGACGAGACCCAGACGACTCCACAACCGAGTCCTGTCTTGACACAGGTTCAAATGGTGACTAAGACTAAAAGCCCAGGTTGGATAGAGGCTGGAAAAAGATTAGCTGAATATAACAGACAACAAAATTACAGCTTCAGGCGTTAACAGAAAAGACTCATGTAACTGACCCACCATCAACAGCACCAGCCCCAGCACAGGTGTCACTACCACCAGGACCAACACCCTCACCCCTCATCAAAGTGAGAGACAAACAACTGAGTCTAAACCTGAAATAACAAATTATCTAGTTGCTGGTTTTGTTGTCGGATCTGGTTACGTAGGTTACCAATTATACAAAAAATACAACCAAACATTCAAACAGTGTCCCAAAAATCAGACATTCCAAAAACAAAAGAAGAAGTCTCCACATTACCAGCAACGTCAAAACCTTTCGACCCATTTTTCATGCAGTGAATAAATTTATTATTTTAATTTTATGGCATAAGAAAATGAGCGACACAAAGAACATAATGAACCTTGTCTATCACTCTGCCATATCACTCTGCCATAATAAGTGGACTAGCAGTATCTTACACTATGCTGGGATGCAGTCTTCTCAAAATGCGTTCTGCAGACTTGGGTAAACTAGATTTTGAAGACAGTGCTAAATTAGTTTGCAGTTGTAACAGCATCGATTGCAACAAAAGACTTTCTCGTCAAGCAAGGAACTATTCCAGAAAATGTATCTATGTAAATAAAAAGTATGGCAACTTTAGCTGTTATGATTGGGGGTGCTGTTGTTAATGCAATTGCATTTAGTGGATCAAACTATCTCTTTTCAAAAGTGGGTAGAGAGGAATCTGCAGAAGAAATGAGGCGACACAATGAGGCATCTGAAAAACTTGCACAAGCCCAGCAGGAGTATGAAAAGCAAAGAATTGAGAAACTTGATTTTATCAATGAAAAACTCATGCTTGAAGGTCACGCACAGCATACATTTTTAAATGTTGATGACGCAATCAGAGAATATTTTCTTGTTACTGGTGAAGACATGTCCATTCCACAGCCAAAACTTAGCGACTACTATCAACCAAGCCCAGAACAAAGAAATGGAGAAATAATATTTGTTCTAGTGGGAATGACATTTGTATATTTTACAGGAGTTTTTATTGCTAGAAGAAATGACCGACATTGGAGTCAAAGCCAGAGCTAAACTATCAAAAATATATTACTCTCCTGCTGGCTATTGGAAAGGGAATACTGCAATAGAGAAATTACATGCCGCTGTGGGCAGTGATGTCACACTCGTACAAATAAAACAGTGGCTGCAAAAACAAGCAATTTGGCAAATATATCTTCCTGCCCCCCGAAAAATAACAAGACCTCATTTTGAAAATACTACCCCTAATGACACCCATCAAATGGATCTATTGTTTCTGCCACACGATACAATAAGAAAGAAACGATACAAGTATGCACTAACTGTTGTCGACATAGCGTCCCGTTACAAAGACGCCGAACCCATAACTGACGAGAATGCTACCACGGTATCCACAGCGTTAACAAAAATATATAGTCGTGGTCCTTTAAAAACCCTGGGCTTGTGCAAGTCGATGACGAAAGTGAATTTAAAGGTGCCGTTAATCAGTTATTTGTAAAGCATGGCGTGTTAGTGCGGCGAGGCATACCAGGCGTTCACAGATCACAGGCAATTGTTGAGAACTTTAACAAACAATTATAGGAGAGACTTTTCAGCTATCAGTATTCTAAGGAACTCATGCATGACGCACGTAACACTGAGTGGGTCAAGAGATTACCATCTGTGATAAAAGCAATGAATAACGAAGGTTAGCCTAAGCCTGTTGATTTTATTAAATTAAAAACAATACCGTCAGGGCCAGAGACGGGGCCAAAAACAACACCTCCAGACACAAGTTTGTTTACAAAGCAGGTAAGATATCTATATCAACCCAGCGAGGCCAAAAATGATGTCAGACACAGGGCAACTGATCCAATATGGTTCACGTCTGTTCACAATATTAAAAAAATAGTCCCTGGCAACCCGTCGATTTATCATCTATATGAGCCTGCCCCACAGAGGGCATTTGTCAGAGAAGAATTACAGATTATTCCCCCAGATACTGTTACGCATTTTTAATCATTTCATCAACTAACTCATTGATTAATTCATCGACCAATTCATCAGCTATTTCTTCAGATAAACTAAGCCTGTAATGTCCAAGTGCATAAGCCTTCTCCTTAGTGTGAAACACTCGTTTTGTGTCCTCTACTGCAAGTGACTTCATAAATCAGATACAAATATATATTTATTGCTCTGGCAGTTTGTCTTTTTTGTATCTGATTGATTGATTGTACATTGCTTAACGTCCCGACAGCAACAAGGCTTTCTCAGGACGTGCCTGCACTGCTTGTGAAAAAAAAAATAAACAGAACATTGAATGTCGCCAGCCGGTCAAATACATTAAATAAACCTAACACATGGGGCCTAAATAAAGCTAAGACCATTTAGCAACACACATCCAATATCAAGAGCTACAGGCAGTGCAGACAGTAGGGAGAGTTTGAAAAAGGCAAATACAGGTGAATGGACAAAGGGTAGACAGAAATACATGCCCCAGAATAGAGAGAAAAACCCACCCTGTGGGGCTGACCAGGGTGACCCTGGGAACTAAAAAATACCTAACCCCACCCAAGTCCCCCAGGGCAGACCCAGGTGGGGGTTTTTTGTATCTGAATTGTAATTCCGTCACTGCTGTTTTCAACAGTTTGACCTGACCCATGTAGGTAGTCGTCGTCTGTACTACGCAGGTCTAGCCAAAGTGCATAGTTGTCCGTCAGGTATTGACTGATTCTTACGTCATACAAATGTAGATCTTTGCATGCCATGTTTGCCGGTTTTTCTCTAAGATTTCCACCCGACCATTTTATGATCTCATCATAGTGTTGGTAAGGCAGCATACCCGAAGCATACACCTGGTTAGGACACCCTTCGATTGTTCAGGATAAGTGTGTAATCTTTGGATTGTAAAATTTTTCTGAATACCGTTTGAATGGACTACAGGGTTCAACGAACATAAGAATACCTTCAGTGACCTAGCATGGTGTTCAAGTTGATATTCCACATTGGATCGCTTTTGTCTTTGTGTATTAAACTGTGTCTTATTACACGGTCATAATAAATCGGCAGTTTTGTCTTGTACTGATTTTGAATGAGAGTAGCCAGATGATCATGTGTGACAATTTCATATTCCAAAGAGATGTTAAGGATCTTATATGTTGCATCTGTGTCAGTTGATTTAATAACTTTGGAGTAGTCATTGAAAATTAGTTCAAAACTCAGACGGTCATTTAGTGCTCCTTGATAATAAGGTAAATGCACTGTTAGGATTTCAAATTCAAGTGAAATGCAAAACCTACTGTCGTATGTTTCTGCAACAATAACATCCTTGTCTGCTGTTGTTGATTTATCAGCTGCATTGATTCTGAGTTTGGCAACATTATCAGACTGTATGCCTTGATAAATACGGTCCTCTCTTTTCTTCTTGAGTGAGCCACAGATCTTTGTAACATTAGAATACATCAGCATCGTCAAGACTAAACACATCTTGTCCTTCAAGTTTAACTTTAATAGTCTTAATAATTGCTCTACCTAGGTTGTCAACTAGTGTTCTGTTTGCGTCGTCTGATGAAAGTTCAATATTAAAAGCAAGGCAAGCATTGCCAGGAACAATAATATCATTGGACCTAGGTTTGGAAACTTTACAGTAAGTGTTTGGTTTGGATCTATAGTGCTAGGATTGTTTGCAATAACAACTGATTGCCTAATGCCCTTAACACCTAGAGGTTCACATAGTTTTCTGTACTAACTTAATCCACCTAACTTCGAACCATAGGATAATGTCATTTTATTATGCAAAAATAAAATAAAAATAATTAATAAAAACAATGGCAGCGGGAGGATTTAACCATGATGATTTTGAAATTAATGTCATGGATGACTATAATACTAGTACAACAGATATGACTGGAATGGTAAATACTTCTGGTATGTATCCCGAACTGTTAAAAGACAAAGTAAACTCATTTTATGATAGTGTTGGCAACCGCCCAGAAGTTATGGATCCTAATCTGTTTGAACTTGATAAAGGCCACTTATTTGTAAATACAGACAAAGGAAAAGTACAACTGACTTATAAGATCAAGCTAAGTTTAGAGCTTTAAGTACAATCAAAACTGATGTTGGCGGTGAGGCAGCACTGCAGCGTTACCTAGGTGTTGGTAGTAAGAAGTTACCACCTCGAATTGTCAGTGCCCTTCACGACGTGCAAACAAGGTTGCCAACGGGACAAGAAATTGAAATGACAGAAATTAAAAGACTGCCAGAAACAGCAAACACGGTAATACAAGAAACCTCATTTACTGAAAGTCAAATAAATGAGGCTATAAATACAATGGGTGACTCTCCTTTGACAATGCAGGAGTTAGTGGGGTTGGATTGATTGATTGATTGATTGTACATTGCTTAACGTCCCGACAGCAACAAGGCTTTCTCAGGACGTGCCTGCACTGCTTGTGAAAAAAAAACGAAACAGAAAATTGAATGTATGTCGCCAGCCGGTCAAATACATTAAATAAACCTACAACATGGGGCCTAAATAAAGCTAAGACCATTTAGCAACACACATCCAATATCAAGAGCTACAGGCAGTGCAGACAGTAGGGAGAGTTTTAAAAAGGCAAATATAGGTGAATGGACAAAGGGTAGACAGAAACATGCCCCAGAATAGAGAGAAAAACCCACCCTGTGGGGCTGACCAGGGTGACCCTGGGAACTAAAAAATACCTAACCCCACCCAAGTCCCCCAGGGCAGACCCGGGTGGGGCAGTGGGGTTGGATAAAACACTGCAATCAATATGAGGTGAACTGGTGAATAATGTAGCCAAACTGGGTGAGCTTGATAATCACATAGAAAGAGAAAAGGAAAAAGTAGATAAAGCAGACGAGAATTATGACTGCAATCAATATGAGGTGAACTGGTGAATAATGTAGCCAAACTGGGTGAGCTTGATAATCACATAGAAAGAGAAAAGGAAAAAGTAGATAAAGCAGACGAGAATTATGACACAGAAATGAAAGAAAGAATACAACACAGATTAAATGATTTGCAGATAGAAAAATCAGAGCGACTAGAAGTAATTGAAATTGGAAAAGAAAAGCTGAAAACACAGGTCAACAGGATTAGAGAAACTATTCAAAAAATACTTCACGAAGACACAACTTTGGCTGAGAGATTGAAAACACTTTTCAGAGAGCAGGGCATCACTATTGCAAGTTTAATTACTGCTCTTGGATTTATTATCAGTACTGTAGTATTAGCTGTAACAGGTGGTGGTGGTGGTGGTGGTCCAGCTCCGGCGCCTCCACCGGCCCCTCCGGTTCCATCAGACCCAAAAGATCTACAGTCTTGGGTAAAGAAACAGTTGTCACATATATCACTTGCTTAAGAAATTGGCTGTGGAAGCAATGGGTGCTTTGCCCGGCATAATAGGCAGTGTTGTCAGTTGGTTGATCAGTACAACAGCAAAGGTAGTAGGGTTTATGGCAGAGCATGTGTGGGTCTTTTTGGTGACAGTAGGAGGGTTAATAGTGGGGTATTTAATGAAACAGGTAAAGAAGTAATATCCCTAATCCAGTAAGGCCTATTACCAATGCAGTTCTCTCCAATTCATGTGTGTTTACTGGAGGGACTGATGTTACTGGCTGTACGGGAGAAGGTGTCGGTGTCGGAGTCAGGGTCGGTGTTGTTACTGTCTGTACGGGTAATGGCGTGACTGGCGTTACTGGTGTTATTAATGGTTTTAGTGGCTGTAGGTGTGTGGTTGTTGGACTGAACACGTCCTGCAACATTTCGTTATTAGAATTTTTTATTGTCCCCATTTGGAGTTGAAGGTCAGATGCCAACTACAACGTCAACTTTTGATCTGGCATATCTGAGAACGTCTTGGTAGCGTTGTATGCTTGATGGGAAATTTACTATTGAGTTTACCGAGTCTTCTAGGTTTACAAAAAACTGTTTTTGTGCTTCAAATTTGCCACTCCCGTTTAAGATGTCCTTCTCTCAGTCTCTACCTTTTGCTCATCCCTCCTTTGAATCTGTCGAGGCCGTAGCAACACTCCCTGGCCAGTCCCTCATCTTCTCATGTATCTATCGCCTCCCTCCAAGCTCTCAAAACAAACTCTCAAACTCCATGTTCCTCACCGAATTTGACCTCCTCCTCGACCACTAGAGCACACGACCCGGAAAACACATCCTTCTTGGCGACTTTAACTTCCACTTTGACAAACCCGACCACACTGACACAAAACGCCTTTGCACATCACTTTCAAACCACAATTTTACACATCACCAAACCCACCCACCGACTCGGCCACACCCTCGACTGGATCATCACCCGCACCTCCGATCAACTTTCTCGACTCTGACACCTCCTCTGTGCTTCCCTCTGACCACCTCGCTATTCTCGTCTCCCTCAACCTACCTCCCCCCAAAAAACCCAAGCTCCTTGCCTCTCGTCGCAAACTAAAATCTGTCAACCGAGAAAGCTTCTTCGACGAAGCTGTCAACCTTCTCCTAGACCCTGTCTCTTCTCCTGATCTTGCATCCCATTTCGACTCCTCCCTTTGAAAACTTCTAGACACCCATGCACCTGTCACCACCTGCTCCATACCCAACCGACCCCCCTCCCCCTGGCTCACTGACGACATAGCTGAGACCAAGCATGAGCGCCAACAAGCGGAACACCGCTGGCGTTCATCTGACCTCACCGTTCACAGACAGATCTTCCAAACAACTAGATCCAAAGTCTGCAGAATGATCTCCGACTCCAAACGTAAACACCTTCAAAACAAAATCCTGAAATCCACTTCTTCCAAAACCCTCTACGCTACCATGAACACACTCCTAGGCATTTCTAAAGACTCTCCCCTCCCCAACACACACAGCAAAGAAGAACTC
The DNA here is from genome assembly GCA_036245525.1 of Semisulcospira habei. Taxonomy (NCBI): domain Eukaryota; kingdom Metazoa; phylum Mollusca; class Gastropoda; family Semisulcospiridae; genus Semisulcospira; species Semisulcospira habei. The sequence goes on along the minus strand of BTPG01000002.1, from coordinate 184,148,277 downwards.
CCGTCCACTTTTTCCACCTATTTTTCTGACAAAATCCAGACTCTGCGCAACACACTCGACACTCTGCCTTCTCCGCCTTGCCCTCCTCCCGACACCCCCTTTTCCAGCACCCCCCTCTCGTCCTTCCAGCCCGTCTCTCAGGAGAGGCATAAAGTCCTAGCCTCTCAAAACCTGCGAACTAGACCCTCTCCTAGCTTCTCTCTATCGGGACAGCCTTCCAAAACTTCTGCCATTCATTACCGACATCATCAAACATCTCTAGAGAACGGCTCCATCCTCTCCTCAAAAAACACAACCTCGACCCAAACGAACTCAAAAACTATCGCCAAGTCTCCAATCTCTCTTTCCTGTCCTAGCTTCTTGAGAAGGTCGTTCTCAACCAGCTCAACCTCCACCTCGCCGACAACAACCTCCTGACTCCCTTCCAGTCTGCCTATCGCAAACATCACAGCACTGAAACAGCCCTTCTACATATCTTAAACGACCTGCTTCTCTCCACTGACTCGGGCAACATCTCCCTTCTTACGCTACTCGAACTCTCTGCCGCCTTCGACACTATAGACCACTCTATCCTCCTCCAACGCCTTCACCACTCCTTTGGCATCACTGACTCTGCTCACTCCTGGTTTCTCTCCTACCTCTCCGACAGTCCGTCACCATCGAAGACATCTCCTCCAACCCAGTCACGCTCTCCTGCAGAGATCCACAGGGGTCCATCCTGGGCCCGGTCCTTTTCACACTCTACACGTCTCCCCTGTCCAACATCATCCAGTCTCACCACATACACCACCACCTCTACGCTGATGACTCACAACTACCAAAGACAAACTCGACAACACTCAGTCACTACTGACTCGCATGGCTGACTGCTACGAAGACGTGAAAAAACTGGATGACAGCAAACAAGCTTAAACTGAATGACGACAAAACGGAAGCCATGCTGGTAGGCACTCGCCAGAAACTTTCGCAGCTCCCTCCCTCCCTCCACCTTCAACTCGACAGCACCCCCATCTCCCTCTCTGACTCGGCCAAAAACCTCGGCGTTATCCTTGATTCCTCTCTTTCCATGACCAGCTTCGTCTCCGCCACGGCCCAGGCATGCTACTTCCACCTCCGCCGCATCAGTCAGATCAGAAAATACCTCACTACCGAAGCTGCCACCAAACTTGCTGTCTCTCTCACAAATAATCCACTTGCCAGAGAAAAACTACACAAGGTAATTGAAGAATTTAACTTAATAGATATTTGGAGAGAAATGCATCCTAATGACACTATATTTACGTGGAGGAGAAGAAACCCCCTTCAGCAGGCCCGTCTGGATTTTTTTTTTTATATCGGATGCAGCTGCACATATGGTAGTGGCTTCAGGGATTAATGCATCATACAGATCCGATCACTCTGTTATCTCTTTTGCTATCCAGTCGAGAAATGGCAGTTCTGATTCCTATAGTAGACATGGCCGTACTTTTTGGAAGTTTAATACCTCCTTGTTAAAGAATGCAGAGTATGTAGCATCAGTAAAAAAGTGTATTTATGAAACAAAATGTCAGTATGCACATCTATTGTACCGGCATGAATTTATCGATCACATCCCTTCTCCAGATCTGCAGCTTGTAATTAATGATCAGTTATTTTTTGAAACTCTTCTTGTTCAGATTAGGGGAACTACAATAGCTTATGCTTGTCACAAGAAGAAGGTAGAAAACGAACAAGAAAAATGGCTGCTCAACAAAATTGAAGCTATGGAAAATAGTCTGAGCCAGCATAATCAGGGAGTTTTAGAGACTTTACAGCAGGAGTTGTATAACATTAGGGAACGGAGGATGGACGGGGTTCGAATCAGAGCGAAAGCAAGATGGATAGGAGACTGAGAAAAAAATTCATAATACTTTTGTGGGCTAGAAAAAAGACATTACACGAGTAAATTTATGAATGTTATAGAAAACAACAATGGAGAAAAGATAACAGATCAGGTAGAAATTGTGAGGGAAGTGGAGGAGTACTATAGGGCATTATATAAAAACAGAGATTCAGATTTACTTGAGGTTGACTCCTCAGATTTTGACAACTGTCTTTTTCGAACGTTGTCAGAAGAACAGAGAGACAACTTAGAAGGCTATATAACGGAGGAGGCTTTACAAGCTTGAAAGAATATGGAAAAGGGGAAAGAAGTGACGGCTTCCCAGCGGAATTTTTCAATTTTTTTGGGAAAGACCTAGGGTCTTTCTTAGTGAGGTCTACCAACGAGGGTTACGACCATGGGTCTTTGTCAGTCACACAAAGACATGGAATGATAACTCTTATTCCTAAAGGGGAAAAACCTAAGCAATATTAAAAAAATTGGCGCCCAGTATCCCTGCTTAATGTCAGTTATAAAATTGCATCCGCATGTATCGCCAATAGAATAAAACAGGTTCTCCCTTGTATAATTCATGAGGACCAGAGTGGTTTCATCTCCGGTAGATCAATCTCCGACAATATTAGACTTCTGTATGATGTACTTCATTATACAGAGACATTTAAGAAACCTGGATTGTTGTTGCTCATCGATTTCGAAAAAGCGTTTGACTCTGTTTCTCACTCATTTATTCAGAAAGCTTTAAAAATGTTTAACTTTGGCTGTGGCATCACAAAATGGGTGGAAATTTTTATAATTACAGTGAATCTTGCCTGATTGTGAACAGCCAGGTGTCTGGTCGCTTCTCTGTGGATCGTGTTTGTAGACAAGGGGACCCCCCTCTCACCTTATATCTTTTTAATATGTGTTGAACTGTTGGCTATAAAGTTGATTGATTGATTGATTGTACATTGCTTAACGTCCCGACAGCAACAAGGCTTTCTCAGGACGTGCCTGCACTGCTTGTGAAAAAAAAAATAAACAGAACATTGAATGTATGTCGCCAGCCGGTCAAATACATTAAATAGAGGAATAATAAGAACATTTCAGGTATAAAATGCAAAGAACATGAATTCTTAGTCTCACTGTTTGCTGATGATATGTCATTGTTTTTGGATGGGTCACAAAAATCATTTGATTCTGTCATCCTAGAATTGGAACTTTTTGCAGTTATTTCTGGGCTAAAAATTAATTTTGAGAAGACTATTGCTGTTTGGATTGGCAATAATAGGTTTTGTCTTACACGCTATGCCCCACATCTAAACATCTCCTGGAATCCAGATACCTTCACAGTGCTGGGAGTGACCTTCTCTACAGAACTGTCTGATATCATACTCCTGAATTATAAACAGAAACTTGTAAGAATGAAGAAAATTGTAAAGCAGTGGAAATTCCGAAATTTAACCCCTGTTGGAAGAAATGTTGTTTTCAAGTCCTTAATTCTTTCAATTTTTACTCACCTCTTCATCTCTCTGCCGTCCCCAGGGAGTGTAATTCTCAAAGAAATTAATAGTGCGATGTTTAACTTCATCTGAGGAGGGAAGAGAGATAAAGTGAAAAGAACCACAGTTTTCGGACAGTATGAAGAAGGAGGGCTCAAGGTAATTGATATTGAAGTTTTTTACAAAGCACTTAAGGTCACCTGGATTCGGAGAGTGCCATCTTCGGGCAATAACTGGAACCTTTTACTCGTATCTTTGTATGGCAATATCAAACAGTGTGAGGTTTTTGGTGGTTACTTCCTAGAAAGTTTAGAGATGAAGAACCCTTTTTGCAAAGAAGTGGCGGCAATTTTTAAAGAATACCATAATCTTTTCTGTCCCGCAAGTATTGATGCATTCAAAAGTGAACCATTGTTTTTTAACCCACGACTTCTGAAAAAGGATACTTCGAAATCTGTCGACAAGTGGGTTTTGAAAAATATTTTTACAATTGGTGATGTTTTTGATGATAATGGGGACATTATTAGCTTCGAAGTTTTTTGTGAAACTTTTGGTGCAGATGTCTCTTTTCTCGAATACTATAGTAGAACAAGTGCTATACGAAAATCCAAAAGAAAAATGTTATGAATATGGACCGATGCAGTTGATGTAACCAATTTGGGTACACCTTTGGGTGTTGTCTTTAAACATAAAAAGGGTACAAAAGATATATACGTTTTCTTAAATAAAATGACACCACCTACGTGTATTGAAAAATGGGAAAACAAATATAATGACCTAAATTGGAAAGCTATATTTGTACATGCCATAACGGTCACACAAGACACCAAATTACGCTGGTTTCAGTATAGAATTGTCCATAGAATACTGACAACCAATGTTTACCTGCGCTATAGACAGTTAAAGGATTCAAACCTTTGTACCTTTTGTTCACTCTCTAAGGAGTCTATTGAACACTTATTTTTTGAGTGCACAGTGGTGCGTGTTTTCTGGGACAAATTACTGAACAGACTGAAAGAAAAATGTGCTCATTGTGATAATTTTGAACTCTGTACAGAATTAGTTGTGTTTGGGGTGAAAAAAGGGCTGCGGACAGACCCAGTTCTTGACTTGCTCTTATTAATGGCAAAGTTTTTTATTTACCGGTGCCGTTGTTTGAATAAGCAGCTAAACCTTTCTGTTTTTTGGCAGAGTTCAAAAACAGATACTGTACAGAGAAATATGTATTTACTGTCAGAAACAAACTTAGCCTTTTTACACGCCTGTGGCTTCCTTATTTGGACTTTGTGTAAATAATTAATTTCTGTTACCTATTTTGTTAATCTGTGTAGACTGCAGTTGATCTCAGTTTGGCCTGCTATGATTCACAGTTACTTCCTGCTGATTTTTGACAACTATGTGTTTACCAATACGTGCATGCAGACCCACTCACAAAATAAATTCCAGGAACAGTCTCTCTCTCTCTCTCTCTCTCTCTCTCTCTCTCTCTCTCTCTCTCTCTCTCTCTCTCTCTCTCTCTCTCTCCACAAACACACAATAATTTAATTAACTTATTACTATTATTTTTAACATTTAAATTTATTATCAGGTTGTGTATGTATGATTTGTTATTCTTTTTGTATTCGTGTTGTACTTGTTTGCGATTCATATGTGTTCATGTACCTAATCTTGAAAAAATTTCAAAAATAAAACAAAACAAAAAACAAAAAACTTGCTGTCTCTCTCATCCTATCTTGCATCGACTACTGCAACTCTCTCCTTTCCGGCCTCCCTCACTCCACCACTTTCACTCTCCAGCGCGTCCAGAACAAATCTGCCCGCCTCGTCCTCAGAAAGAAAAAATCCGACCACATCACTCCCCTGCTCAAACTCCTTCACTGGCTTCCCATCCCCCAAAGCATCCAATACAAGATTCTGTCTCTCTGCTACAAATCCCTGAACAACTGCGCTCCCGCCTATCTCTCAAACTTACTTCACCCCTACACTCCTCCCCGCTCCCTCCACTCCGCCTCCGACCCTCTCCGCCTCCACATCCCCCGCACCAAACTCAGCACTTTCGGCCCCTGCTCCTTCTCAGTATACGGTCCATCCACCTGGAACAGTCTCCCACTCTGACTCCATCAGAAACACTCTCTCTCCTCCTTCCAGTCCGCCCTCAAAACTCACCTCTTTCAACAGTTCTAGCACTATACCACCACACTCCCCACCCTAAGCAGACTGTCATAATGTATTTCACTATTTGTGGTACGTGAGTCGTTGTCTAAAGCGTGCGCGAGATGTGAGTGCGCGCTTAGAGTTATAATTATTATAAGATAAGCGCATTATAAATACTGTAATTATTATTATTATTTTATTTTGTCTGAGCTTGTGCTCCTAGTATTACACCACACATACGTTCTGATAGACTCATTTATGCATTCGACTCCTGCTTGAGTAAACCCTTCACTCCTGTCTAAGACAAATGTGGTCCAGGCATTAGGCTGTTCTGTTCAAATAGTTAGTTATTTGGGTTTAACGCCGAGCAGGCGTCTAAGGCCATCTTACGGCAGGATGGGTAAAAATCTGGTCAGCCAGACTAAAAGCAAGGTCTTAAGACAAGATGTAAATATAGATTAAAAATCTCAGGCTAAAATGTCGCACATGTCTTTAAAAAAAAGTCTACAGACTCTCAAAAAGGGCAAATAAAAAAATTCACATAGTCTATGAATGCTCAGATCTTGTTAAAAATATTGCATTCTCTCAAAAAATTGAAGATTTTGTCCGGGGGAACATCCCGGAACAAAACCTTCAAGGAGTCTGCTGTGAAGTGTTTATATCTGGTGTCAATTAGGTCAGCACAATACAGCAAAAAGTGTCGAACAGAAAACTGCTCATCACAGGCAAAACACCATGGACGCTCATCCTGTTTAAGTAAGTAAGAGTGCGTAACATACGTGTGCCCGATGTGGAGCCGAGCAAGGACAGTCTCCTCACGGCGGCTGCCACAGCGGAAAGGTAGACTGTCAGACAACTTAGGAAGAGCTTCATGAAGCTTGTTCCCTTCCTCTTTGTCCCACTCGGACTGCCACTCGCGGGCTATGTACGCACTAATCACAGGTTTAAAATCACTATAGACAGTCTGTGTGTCAGGGACAGGGTCACTGCGGGCAATGTTGGCAGCAGAATCTGGGATTCTGTTGCCTTCGATGCCCACATGGCCTGGGACCCAAATAAAAATGATGTCATAATATTCCTTCATCAAGTCTGCGTAGAGCTCTCTAATCTGCACCAGCAGTGGATGGTCTGTTCCTGCGACCTGAAGGGCCTGCAGGGCAGAAAGAGAGTCAGACAGAATCAGGAAGTTCCTTTCCCGAGACTGATAGGCATGCTTGAGTGCCAGCAGAATTGCCTGCAGTTCTGCACTAATACAGAGATTCCTCTGTATTTAGTGCAGAACTGCAGGCAATTCTGCTGGCACTCAAGCATGCCTATCAGGGAGACGGAGCTTAAATGGGCGTTTAGGATGGCGAGAGGACACAGCAGCTGCAGCCACCCTCCCATCCTCAGACTTGGACCCATCCGTATAAAGATGACAATAGCCAGGAAAAATTGAAAGGAGTTCATTGAGGCTCTGTTGGTATATGGCTGGTGGAGTACAATCCTTCTTGTGGGCGGTCAAGTCCAGCAAGATGTCAGGAACTGGTAGTAGCCAGGGGGGAGTGACGTGTTGCAGAGATTCCGAAACTTTGTCCAGGTCCACTCCGGCCGCCAGCAGATGAGGTCGGACACGAAAGGAAAGTGGACGGACAGCTCCTGGATGGGCATCGTAAATCTCTGCAAACGATGGGTTAAAAACACAATCATAGGCAGGATTGTCTGGATGGGCCTTCAGCTTCAGAACGTAGCTGAGCATGAGGCGGATGCGGCGGAGCCTGAGAGAAGGCTCCCCTGCCTCTGCATACAGACTAGGAACTGGAGATGTCCTGAAGGCTCCCAGACATATGCGCAGACCTTGATGGTGAATTGTGTTCAGATGCTGACTTTGAAGCCGAGTCATATACCACAGAGCCATAATTCAGTTTGGACCCAACAAGGGCCCGGTACAGTCGAAGTAAGACAATGCGGTCTGCACCCCAGTCAGTACGACCAACGACACGAAGAATGTCGAGGGCCTTCCTAGGTAGTTAACATGGTTGCAGAAGGTCAATCTTTTGTCAAAGATGACCCCCCAAAACTTTGCCTCTTCGGCCACCTTAATTGGCACTCCAGCAATGCTCAGGCTAGGTTCTGGAAAAAATTTCGTCTGGTTAGTAAAATGCACACAGACTGTCTTGGAGGGTGAGAACCTGAATCCATTGAGAGACACCCACCCTTGGATGCGATCAACGCACAGCTGCAAGCGCCTCTCAAGGGACGCAAGTCCTCGACCACGTGCGCACAAAGCAAAGTCGTCAACAAACAAAGAGCATTCAGAATCATCCTTGACGGCCTTTACAATGTTATTAATTTTAATACTAAATAAAACAGGAGATAGAATACTGCCCTGCGGGACACCCATCTCCTGTTCAAAGGAGTCGGAGAGGGTGGAGCCCACACGAACATCGAACGACCTGTTGGACACAAAATTGTGAATAAAAACGGGCAGATGCCCTTTAAAACCCATGTCCGACAAATCAGACATTATACCATGCTTCCAGGTAGTGTCATATGCCTTTTCAAGGTCAAAGAAAATTGCATAGACATGCTGCTTGTTGACAAGAGCATCTCGGATAAAAGACTCAAAGCGAACTAGTCAGTTGTACTACGGAAGAGCCGGAAACCGCACTGGAGGTCTGTGATGAGACCCTCTGACTCAAGATGCCACACCAGTCGGGCGTTGACCAAGCGTTCCATAGTTTACTATACAATACAATACAACTTTATTGTCTGTTCGAGTCCAGGCACGACAGAAATTTGCCTTTCGGCTCGTCATGAAACAACAATATAAGACATTAACAAACGCAAACATAAACATGATGTCAAAGCTATTGGCCGGTATTTGCCCGGGTTGGAAGGATCCTTACCCGGCTTGGGAATTGGCACAACTACAGCCTGGCGCCAAGATTGCGGAAAAAAAACCGGTTATCCAGATATGATTAAAGGCGTTGAGAAGTACAAGGAGTGAATCCTCAGGCAGATGTGTTAGGAGCTGATAGTGGATGGTATCTAATCCAGCAGCAGAGTCAGTACATTTCTGCATGGCTTGCTGCAATTCTGAAAACGTAAAAAGGGCATTATAGTCTTCCGAGTTATCCGATATAAAATCACAAGTACAAGATTCTCGCTTCTCCTTCTCTCTCTGGAAGAAAGGTGAATAATGCTCTGTTGAAGAATTATGGGCAATGGTGGAGGCAAGCAAATTGGCCACAGCCTTTTTTTCTGTGACCAAACTGGCACCATCTCTAAGATGGCCAACAGAAGCCGAGCCACCCCTGCCCCCAATTCTTTGAACAGCCTTCCAGACTTTTTGGGATGGAGTCCTAGAAGATAAAGATGAGACGAAGCGTCTCCAGGAAGCACGGCGTTCGCGTTTAAAAATGTAACGGGCTTTTGCCCGCTGTCTTTTAAATGTTAAAATATTTGCTTGCGACGGATTACGAAAAGCACGTCGCTCAGCAGATTTGCGCATTGTTTGGGCCTTGCGGCACTCTTCATTGAACCATGGTACTCTCGGCTTCCGATGGAGTGATGTGGAAGTTCTAGGGATGGTTTTACCTGCAACCTCCAACAAAATAGAAGTAAAACAAGAAACAGGTTCTTCAGCTGACATGACCACCTCCTCTGTAAGACGAGACTGACAGAGAGAGGCGAACAGAGACCAGTTAGCTTTCTTGAGATTCCAGCGCCCCACCGGCGAATCCTCCTCACAGCTGACCCATGACAGGACTACTGGGAAGTGGTCACTACCACACAGGTCGCCGTGAACCTTCCAGTCAAAGTCCAGCATGAGAGAAGGATCACACACAGTGAGGTCTAGAACAGAACTAGATCCGGAACCTGAGCTGGAGTATGTAGGTGAGCCATCGTTAAAGACACATAGGTTAAGTTGAGAAAAAAACATCTTCTAACATCTGACCTTTGCCATCATAGTGGTCACTACCCCAAAGGTGAGCGTGACCGTTAAAATCCCCCATGAAAATAAAGTTGATCTACTAAGTTAAAAATATCATTGCTACAGACCCGCAGTGATGGTGGCAGGTAAATACTGCATATGGTTATGGTCTTTTTTAAGGTAACCTGAGCAGCGACAGCCTGAAGACAGGTGTCGATGCTAACGGGGCGACATAAAATTTGGCTACTAATGAGAAGAGCCGCTCCACCCGAGCGCCTCTCCAAATCAGAGCCTTTATGTATAACATTAAAACCATTAAAGGACACAGGGTCAGAAGTCTTCAGGTAAGTCTCCTGAAGAGATATTACTGAGGGGTTATAGAACTTGACTAAAAGACGTAATTCCTCAAAGTTAGCTCGAAAACCACGACAATTCCACTGAAGCAAAGAGTACATGATTAGGTTTTATCTGGGGGTAAGGAGTTTTTTCCCCCCTTTTTCCTTTACCTTGGAAGGAGTTGAAAAACAGAGGGGGGCCGGCTCCCGGGCCTCCTCTGGTTCTTCAGAGATGAAGGGGGTGGAGCTGCCGCAGCATCAGCAACAACAACTTCCACTCCCTCCATCCGCTCCTCCAGTGCAGTATATTTGTTTTGAAGGGGGACATCAGTGTTCCCCTTCTGGGCCCGTGCGCACAGCGGTCCCATAGATTTCTTAGACCCCTGGTCCTGGGCAGCATTCCTGCCGCTAGAGTTAGCGGCCTTAGAAGGCTGACCAGAGCCAGAAGCCTTTGGAGTTGACTAACAGGTTTGGTTGGGGGCTGAGGCTTAGGGGCAACAGAAGGCGGCACTACCGGGCCGGCAGTGTCCGCCTTCTGCATTCCCTGGCTCCTCTTCACCACCGGAGGAGGGTTACTCTCCAGGGGCGAGATGAGCCGAGGCTCCGCCCCCAACCAAGAAGTTGGGGTTTGACATAAAAAGTCTTTGGTGGGGCGCTTGCCTGCCACCGCTGCACTAAAAGTATACACTGAGGTGTTAGAGGTTGGGGCAGCCACAGCTGCACCAGGGCCTTCAACCAGTTTTTTGGCATCCAGAAAGGACAGCCCCTTCTCCACACGCACCTGCTGAATCTTGCACTCGGATATCCAATGAGGCCATTTCTTATCCGAAGCCATATGCGCCCCCTGGCAATTCACACACAGGGGGGTGGCTGTGCAGGACTCAGCTGAGTGTCCGGGCTTAGTGCAACGGGCGCATGAAGCTTCTGCCTGACGGCATGTCTTCTGCGCATGGTCATACTTTCGGCACTTAAAGCACCGGAGGGGGAGAGGGACGTACTTTTTCACTCTCAAGGAGTAGTAACCTCCCCAGATGGTCGTAGGAGGGGTGGGGGTGCCAAACGTCAGGATGATGGTAGGGAGACGGATCTCCCCACCACCTCGCTTGGAAGCGAAGCACCTGACGTAAGTCACCCCCTGAGACTTAAGGTTCCGTACAAGTTCATCTTCTGACAGTTCTGCCAAAGCTTGATCTTTGATTACACCTCTTGACGAATTCATAGTCTTGTGGGGTGTGACCTCCACCGGAGTGTCTCCGATGGAAGAGAGCCCCAGTAGCCCGCTGGAGTGTACGGCACTCCACCAGCAAGTCACCAGACCTGAGGCACTGGGCGTCAGGCCTGCCAACACGGCTCCTGAGGGTCTCCCCCACCAGAAAAGGATGCAGCTTGGTAACTGGTTTCTCCTTCACCTTGCTATGGACAATGAGGAAGCGAGTCCATACGGCTGATGCCTGAGGCGTCGCTTCCTCACAGTCCGAGTCACTGTCATTTTCAATGTTGGTGGCTATGTGCCGCTTCTGTGCAAGTTTGTTTTTTTTTGTTTTTTCCATATTATATTAGTAGAGATATTCATCCCCCGGGGGTCCCCACCCGCCACCGAGCCCAACAAAGGAAAGTGTAAATGTCGGCGGGTCTCCAGCCGACGCACAATGGAGACTGCCTGAAAGATATACTCAAAGGGGTAAGCCCGATTGAACCGTTTGAGCCACCGCCTTCTATCACACTGTTGAATGCAGGGGAATACTGGCGTAATCAGCAGCAGAGGCTATAGCATGGTGTTCAGCATAGCAACCCGCATGTCAACAGTGGGATAGGGCTCAACGTGACAAGAGCCGATTGACTAGGCCGGTATGACTAGCCTCTCGTTTAGCCTCTCGTAGAAGTCAAGGCCGAAGTGGAGTGTTGGCACCAGTGAGCCGCAGACCAAAGGGAACCTCAGCCACCACGATCCTCTTCTCCCCCGACACGGGTCTCCAAGCACGGCAAACACTTGGGATCCAAAGGACCAAAAGCTCACGAGTATTTTTAAGGACCAATCCAACATGGTACGACCTGGGTTAGCACAGCTCCTTAAAAACCGGACCAGTTAAAAAGACTGAACAACATATCTGCTGACATCATGTCCTAATCCTGGACAAAGATGGCACCCGTCAGTGACTGAGGAGACTACCCACCCACGCCACGTGTAGGCCGGTGCCGAGTGGGCTCAATTGATCCAAACCAGATTTGTGATTTTGACGAGAATGAAGTGTATCCGGGGTAGTAATCTTGAGGGTATTGCCTGTGACTCATAGCATAATACAATGTACCCATGCCGTTGTGATCATCAAGTTTTTGTGCAAAGTCATACTTAGAGCTGATGTTAAATTCATTACAGATGCGTTCAAATGCTCTCATATCCATATGGTTGTCATACCTATTGAAACTAGATTCAGTGGGCAATGGGGCATGGAGTTCTGACAGTATTCTTCTAAGCTGGTAATATGTGTGGAAACGATACACAGACCTAATTAGTTTGAGTGATTCAAGTGGTCTGTAAAAGAAACGCCACAGCCAGTAGTTGAGCATAGTATAGCAAAGTTAAGCTGGTTTTGAAACATCTGTAGTGGGCCTGATGACCACTCTCTTGCCGTTGCATCATCTGTAATTGGAGGGTTTAGGTATTGGTCATAAGGATTCGGCACTTTCACTTGAAATAAATCTCCTTCGGACACAGCTATATCAAGCTGATTTAGTTGAATTAATTTCTGATCGGCATTACTGTCCCACACTCATCAACAAATGCAGGACAAGACCACGAGGCTTGCTGACATCTCGTCCCAAGTGGGCCTCACCATTCACAAACAGAAAACAAAGACAATGAGGCTGAACGCAACCAGGGAAGAACCAGTCTTGCTTGCTGGCACCCCGTTGGAGGAGGTGGAGTCCTTCACCTATCTCGGGAGCATCATAGACAAAAAAGGCGGCACTGATGCAGATGACAGAGCACGAATCGATAAAGCCAGAGCAGCCTTTCTCCAGTTGAAAAAAGTGTGGAGTTCCAGAGAGCTGTCACAACACACCAAAGTCCGGATTTTCAACTCCAATGTAAAAGCAGTTCTCCTATATGATTGATTGATTGTACATTGATGGAGATTGACAAAAACCACAGTCAACAGAGTACAGACCTTCATGAACAGTTGCCTTAGAAGAATTTTGAAAATCCACTGGCCAGAGAAGATCAGCAACGTCAGACTCTGGGAGAGAACAGAGCAGATAACAGCAGAGAATGACATTGGGCGAAGAAGATGGGGATGGATCGGTCACAGTCTGAGAAAGCCAGCTTCCAGTATCACTAGGCAGGCATTGTCATGGAACCCCCAGGGAAAGAGGAAAAGAGGTAGGCCAAGAAACTCCTGGCGTCGAGACCTCCAAGCAGACATCAAGAGACTGGGAACCACCTGGAGTAGAATCGAAGGAGAAGCACAGGACAGGAGTTGCTGGAGGTCTCTCGTCGACGGCCTATACCTGGGTAGGGGTGACAGGCGTAAGTAAGTAAAGTAATTTCTGATCATAAGTAGGCGCGACATTGTACTTGGCATCTACATCAAATTGAAACGTGTTTGTAGTAACAAATGATGGTGATTTAAATTCCATTGTGTTTTTCTAATGTGATAATAAAAATGTTTATAACCTTAACAAATCTTGATACAAGTAAACCAGTGTTGTTAACTAATGGGATTGATAATCGTGATGGTAGCAAGGCTGTAGCTATCCATGAAATGTTCTACACTGTAAAGTGGTTTAATGTAACAGATGATACAAGTTTTTATGTAATTTAATGTAACAGATGATACAAGTTTTTATGTAAGTGGAACTCTTGATAGTTTAGAGAGGGGTGATACTTTACGATCCGGGTATTATGACTTTTGTACTTTAGCTGAATGGCTTCAAAATAAATTTAAAATTAAAGTAACTTTAAATCCAGCTAATTTACTTGTTACAATTGAATTTCCGAAAGGTAGTCAGTATTCATTATCAATTCATCTTGTATTATTACTTGTTTTTTTAGGTAAAATAATAATACATTCAGATGAAGATTGGACACCATCAGACTAATATCGCCAAAAAAATCAAGAGTAACTGGTAGATATCCTGTTCATTTGTCAGTACACACAGTGCTAAATGTTTATTTGAAAGAACTAAACACTACTGATAATGTTCACAATGGAAAGCCTTCGACTTTGTTGAAATGTATGTCGAATGGAACTGCTCCTTACCAACAGGCCTTCATTGCACAAATTACAGAGCTGAGGTGGAAGCCCTAGTCTGCGCAGCTAACACCCTTAGTGGCACTGCAGACCCTGATGCCCAGATTGTCTTCCTTACTGATGCCATGTCTGTCCTTGAGGCAGCAACAGCAAGCAAACTGCCACGTCTACAAGAGGCACTGCAAAACATCAAGTGCACCAGACTGGTGCTGCAGTGGATCCCTTCACACTGTGGCATCTACGGCAATGAAGAAGCTGACAGAATGGCAAAAGTGGGCGCAGAGAAAGAACAAGATGAAAATGGAGTCAGCTTCACAGAGATGAAGACCATCATTAAGTCTGTGTACAGACCACCACAACGGCCCCTAGACAGTTACCATCAGCTGTCCAGACAAGAGCAGGTGACCATCTTTCGTCTGAGGACCGGGCACAACCAACTCAATTTCCACCTGCACAGACGCTTCCACCTCGTGCCATCTCCCCTGTGCCCTTGTGGAGAAGCAGAGCAGACCGCAGAGCACATCCTCCAGGACTGTGGGAACCACCAGCCGCTGAGGGAGGAGATATGGCCGAAGCCCGCCACTCTACAAGAGAAACTGTACGGGCCTGTGGAGGCGCTACAGAAGACCACAGATTTCATTTTGAGAGCCAAACTCCAAGTGTGACGGCGTTCGAGAAGAAGAAGAAGAAGACTGCTCCTTATTGTGAAAATGTAGTTGTTAGATTTCCTAATTCGCAGTTTAAAAAATTAGGCTCCAGTTTCTTCGAATCACTGTATTTACATGCAACTAATCAGGATGACAAACCTGTTTTGATGCATGATTTTTGTGTTGTGTTGGAAGTTAAATAAATTTAATTTTTGCTGAATAAACAATGAGTGGTCTTGGTACAAAGCCGAGAATTATACCAGTTGCCTGTCCGTTAATAGAGTTGAAAGATTTGGCTGACGTGCAGGATTTTGATAAAGAAGGTGAGGTAGGAGAGGTGTATGATCTTGAACTTGATTCCTTTGGATTGTACAAGCGAAAAATAATTGACGACGTGAAAGATGACGCAGAAAGATGGTATCCTAAACTTAATCAGCTTCGTGATGTCACTCTGCCTACTCCTGTAAGTAATGTGCTCTACAGCTTAAAACATATGGGTAATAAGTGGGTAGTTGTTCCTGGCCCTGTTCCGCTTGCGCTTATACCCACAATTGACTGGGACATAAAGTTTGAATTTATTAGTCCTTATGTTTATACTGATGAAGGAGCCTTAGTGTTTAAGAAAGTTAATAACTCTGGGCCGTTGCTTGTGAGTCTTGTTCCAAGCTTTGCTGAAGACAACAATAGCAGAGAAAAACTAAAAGTGCAAGAGTATGAGAAACGACGGTATCTTCTTACAAATAGAAAGGGTAGATCAGATACTTCTGTTGTGTTTGTACCAGCAAATTTTACCATTGCTAGAGAAGCAAGAATAGTATTTGAAATTATTATGAGATCTTTGGCTGATGCCAAAGAAGCAAGTATCGCACAGGGAATCAAACTTACGTGGGATGACTCAGTAGCAGAGTCAACAAAAGTCTTTATTGCTATTAGAAAAGGCGTAAGTATCGAGTAGTAATCCTGCTGTTAAAATAGTGATCGATAAAACAACTCTAGTTTATCTATGTTACATAAATCTGAAACGCATAGATCTTGTTTCATTTTATTATGCCAGCAAATTATATAGCCTTGAAAGTTGCAAAATGTGTTCGCCTATTAAATAATTAAAAAAATATTTGTCATAAAAAATGGTGAACTTGTATCCGCAAATGCCACCTGAGCCTATTGTTTCCGGTAAAACATTACAGGCAGACTCATTTCGTTTAATCAATATTACAGATGCGTTGAAGTATTTGGAAGGAGAACAGGCAAAATATTCAAGGTGTAAAAGATGATATAAAACAGTTTTCAATTCTGTACACTACACATCAATGACTGTGGGTGTGGTTTCAGCTGGATTATCTGCAGGAAGTATAGCCCTGTTTGCGATGGGAGTGGGAAGTGCCATAGGAATTGCTATTGAAGGTGTTAGCGTTGCCACAAGCCTGGCATGCTTTGGTATGGAAGCCCTTAACAAAAGATTTCATACAAAGTTGCAGAAGCATGAAGCATTGATTGATTGATTGTACATTGCTTAACGTCCCGACAGCAACAAGACTTTCTCAGGACGTGCCTGCACTGCTTGTGAAAAAAAAAAACTAAACAGAACATTGAATGTATGTCGCCAGCCGGTCCAATACGTTAAATAAACCTAAGGCATGGGGCCTAAATAAAGCTAAGACCATTTAGCAACACACATCCAATATCAAGAGCTACAGGCAGCACAGACAGTAGGGAGAGTTTTAAAAAGGCAAATACAGGTGAACGGACCAAGGGTAGACAGAAACACATGCCCCAGAATAGAGAGGAAAACCCACCCTGTGGGGGCTGACCAGGGTGACCCTGGGAACTAAAAAGTAGTTAACCCCACCCAAGTCCCCCAGGGCAGACCCGGGTGGGGGCATGAAGCATTGAGTACACTCTATGCTGAGCAGTATGAAACTTATTACTAGTAAAGCATTAGATGATAATAAAATTGATGATCATGAATTTAAGAGACTGCAGGATGATTTGACCAATTACAAACAACATAAGTCTGAGATTCAGAAAAAGATGCGCAGTCAACCCGTGAATGTTGAAGAACTAAAGGCTTTTTTTTTTTAGAGGAAGGGAAGAAAATAGGCATAAAAGAAACAATGGAAAAAGCGCAAGGTCTTTTAAACAAGTAAAGATCAGTTTTGGTAATTGTTCATTATTTCTGAAATACTCTTCGTAAAGAGATGTCATGCCTTTCACGCCTGCCCATTTGACACCATCCGCCCCACCACCAGAGTACTATTGACAAAAAAAAAGGTTTTTTTATTGTCCTTGTAACTTGCCAAATCTGTCTGAGTATCTTATTGACTTAAGTCAAGAACTTATAAACCCCACCCGGGTCTCCCCTGGGGGACTTGGGTGGGGTTAGGTATTTTTTAGTTCCCAGGGTCACCCTGGTCAGCCCCACAGGGTGGGTTTTTCTCTCTATTCTGGGGCATGTGTTTCTGTCTACCCTTTGTCCATTCACCTGTATTTGCCTTTTTAAAACTCTCCCTACTGTCTGCACTGCCTGTAGCTCTTGATATTGGATGTGTGTTGCTAAATGGTCTTAGCTTTATTTAGGCCCCATGTGTTAGGTTTATTTAATGTATTTGACCGGCTGGCGACATACATTCAATTTTTTTTTTTTTTTTTTTTTTTTTTTTTTTTCACAAGCAGTGCAGGCACGTCCTGAGAAAGCCTTGTTGCTGTCGGGACGTTAAGCAATGTACAATCAATCATGTACAATCAAGAACTTATAAGTTGTTATGTTTAGGTTCTTATAAATTCTTTTTTAAGTTATTTATAAGAACTTATGCCAACTAACTTCAAAGTTACTTGTAAATTGTACGTAACTTTGAAATTTGTTAACAAGTGAGATCACCTTATTCTAGAAAGTTAAATGATCAGTAACTTCATAAGTTTACCCTCAGGCATTGTCTTGAAAAAACTGCGCAGTAAGAGACAAATTGGCTTGAGCCCATTTTATGAATGCACTGGGTGGAAATCTATACTCGCCAAGAAATGACAAGTCATGCAGTATGGTAATGTGTAATAGCGTGCGCTTGCAGAAAAACAAGTGTGAGTTCTTTCCATAGCAGGGTCTCATCTTTCTGACATGCTAAGAACATCTTGCGGTGTTATTTGCTGTGTAATGCTGACATTTGTATCGAGTAATAGCGCGTGATTGTTTGGACTTGAATCAGAAAAAAACTATGCATTTGTCGTCAGTTAACCTATATAAGAACAAGTGACCCATATATCGTTATCACTGGCAAAGGCTGATGGTACTGCACAAGGCAAATAAAAATCTGACTTCTCAAAAACACGGTTGATTGTGTGTGTATGGGTATGTATGTGTGTGTGTTGGGGGGGGGGGGGGGGGAAGGGAGGTGTGTGTGTGTGTGTGTGGAGGGGGGGAGGTGTGTGTGTGGGGTGGGGGGGAGGTGTGTGTGGGGGGGAGGTGGGTGACTATGGGGCGTTTATGCGCACTTAACTGGCAGCACTACCCTTGAATTATCACTTATGATCAACCCATCTCCGGCTGCACTGCTCTTCTGATCTCTTCCCGGCTGGGTCTGTCACAGCTGATGGGTAGGTCGGTCTCTGCTGGCTGGATATCTGGGGGGTCGGGTAGGCTGGGTCTGTTCAGTAACTCTTCAAACTACTCAGCCCATCTGTCGAGTTGGTCTGCTCTGTCTGCAATAGGCTTGCCTTCTTTGTCTTTTACTGGTCTTTCTGTATGGCCATACTTGCCCGACAATCTTCTGGTAATGTCGTAGAGCTGTTTCATGTTGCTGCTGCCTGCTGCCTTTTCTGCCTCTGCTGCTAGGCCGTCTGTGTAGGCTCTCTTGTCTGCCCTGATACTCCGCTTCACCTCGCGGTTGGCTTCCGAGTATTCCTCATGTGCCCTTGCTTTGGCTGCTCTCGTGCGACTGTTGTTAACAACTGCTTTCTTCTGCTTCCTCACTTCTATCTTCTTCAAGGTCTGTGCCGACAGCCAGGCCTTGTGATGGTGTTTCTTGAACCCAAGAGTGTCTTTGCAGGTTGAGTTCAGTGCCTCTCTAACTGCCTTCCACTGCTGCTCTGTGGTGACCGCCTCCTCTTCATTTACTAGCTCCTGTAGCACTTGAAACCGGTTGGACAGCACCAGTTTGAACTCTTCTCTCACTCCAGTCTCTCTCAGGAGGCCTACATTATAGCGCTGTCTTCTTGTTGTCTCTGTGCGGCTTTTCTTTAACTTGAGCTTTATTCTTAAGGTAAGCAGATGGTGGTCTGAGGCAACATCTGCTCCCCTCCTCACTCGAACATCTTGAAGGGATCTTCTAAATTTCTTGCTAATGCAGATATGGTCTATTTGGTTCTCTGTAGTATGGTCAGGT
This sequence comes from Semisulcospira habei, assembly GCA_036245525.1. NCBI lineage: Eukaryota > Metazoa > Mollusca > Gastropoda > Semisulcospiridae > Semisulcospira > Semisulcospira habei. Next base: position 184,129,260 of record BTPG01000002.1, on the reverse strand, counting down.
GAGACCCAAGTTGCTTTGTGTATTCTTCTGTGTGGGAAGATGCTGCCTCCAATGACAAGTCTGTTTAGAGCACAAAAGTCTACAAACCTCTCCCCGTTCTCACTCATCTCCCCTAGTCCCTGTCTCCCCATCACCTCTTCATATCCGGTGTTGTCCTCCCCTATTTTGGCATTAAAATCGCCCATGACGATGGTGATGTCTCGCTCCGCACATTTGTCCACAAAACTCTGGAGTCGGTCATAGAACTAATAATAATAATAATAATGAGTACTTGTATAGCGCCTAACCTCAGATTAGAGCTCTAGGCGCTTAACAAAAACTAATGTACAAAAAATAACTAATTACAAAAATGGAATTAACAAAAAGTACAAAAACAAAATACAACGCACTCTGTAAACAAGCTATGAAGTCACCATTCAAAAGTGCTACGCTCATGGACTCATACTGGCATTCACACACACACCCACACACACACTACTTCTATAAATAGATAGAGATGACTTTAACATGACAGGTGTGTGACAAAGTCATTTGTAGCTGACAGAAAACATATGGGTCTTTAGGGCACGCTTGAATGCCTCTCTCGAATCCACGTATCTCAGTTCGCGTGGGAGATCATTCCAAACAACTGGGCTCTGGTATCTGAATGACCTCCCACCAAACGACTTTGTTTTGACAAGAGGGATACGTAAAACTCGAGAGTCGGCAGCAGAGCGCAAATTCTGTCTCAAGGGCGTATACAGCTGGAGAAGAGAGGCAAGGTAGTGTGGGCAGGAACAGGTAATACAACTGTGAGTCATGCATGAAATTTTGTACTGAATCCTAGCCGTTACAGGTAACCAGTGTAGGGCAGACAGATGGGGTGTGATATGATCTGATCTAGGGACTCTAAGAATCAACCTAGCAGCTGAGTTTTGAATTTTCTGGAGTTTGCCAATCAGACACTGGGAACAGCCAGCCAAAAGAGCATTGCAATAGTCTAATTTAGACAAAACAAAAGCGCAGACAAGTACTTTAGTTGCTTCAGGTGTCAGATAGTGGCGGACTGAAGCAATACGTCTTGTTTCTCTTCCTCGTCACTGTCATTAGTGGGCGCATAACACTGGATGACGTTCAGCTTGATCTTTTTTTTTGGTTCTAAAGGCTGCTGTGATAATTCTTAGCCCAAGAGGTTCCCAGCCCATCAGCGCTCTCTGTGCTACTGGTGACAGCATGAATGCTACTCCTTCTGTATGGGGGGCATTCTCCTCTTCATGACCTGAATACAGAATCATCTCCCCACTTAACAGCCTTTTCTGGCCAGACTGCGTCCATCTGGCTTCACTGATACCTAGCATTTCCACTGCTATCTGGGTGGCCTTGCCGCTCTGGTACATGGTCTTGACATTCCATGTGCCCATGGTTGTGTCCCTGGACAGAGAGAGGCGGCTCGGTCCTGTGGCTTCTGAAGACTTCCGGCTTTCACCACAGGAGGTCATAAATCTTCTGGTAGAAGAACCTTCCTCCTCCAGGAAAGGAATTGCTGTTTGTCTTTTCATCGGCGTTTTTGTAGCTATTTCCTTATTTGCAGGGTGGGGAAGCTATCCCCACGCCCAACCCCCTTACTAGAAGGACAAGGGGTTTTCTGTCAGGGTCACCTTCCCTTAGACCATGTTGCTTCACGGCACCTTATTTCATTCGATGCACCCCTCTCGTGAGGGACCCCCTATCCACCACCCAGGGGACGCGCCTCAACGCCATATGGTCCCAGCGCAAGGATCTGGCTAGCACACCATGGTTTAATTATTGGGACAGATGAGATCTTGGTGCCTTTTGATATTGCTGCTCCCCTGGCTTGTGGCATGCCGCTGCAGCTCATTTGATTAGGCACATGGGTCAAACAGTTTAGCTGTCTTGAAATACTGCACAGTTTTCTGAAGCCCACATGAGAACAGTGACCATTCAATCTGAAATACAAATCATGCATGCATGGTTATATATTAATAATCTCTCTCTCCCTCTCTCTCTTTCACACACACACACACATATAATACATACATATATATATCGATTTTATTTGTGAGTGAAAGTAATCAGCTCAGCCTGATACTATGAACACTGCCAGAATAGAGAGCTCTGAGCAGCACTGCCATCCTGCTACGATGAGACAAGATAGACTAAAATGGTTCGGATAAGTGTGCTAAGTTTGTTTTTTAAAGCAACACCAATAACAAAAACACCTACCCGGCTCTGCAGGCAATGATAGCTTCTGTGACCTGTGCTTGCTGATGCTCATTGTCGCCATACAGTTTGTGTGGATCGGCGCGTTCTTGTAGATCTGTGACCGGTGATACATGGAAACAACTTGAACGGAATCACTGCCAGTTGAGTGATAAATACGAACAGCATCAATGAAACTTGACGCAAACTTGCTTTGCCTCGATCTAGGGCCGTTGTTGACATAGTTATGTATCCTGGCATAAATGTAGGCTTGTAGAATTTGCAATGCATTCAGTCGAATCACGCACGCTACCATCCGCCATATTGTCCAAGGGACAGGAAAGCTTGTGGGCCCCAGCAACAATTACTAGGGGGCTTGGCTTTTGTGGCGCGTGCTCGGTGAGGTCCATGGTACTCTCGGCTTCCGAGGGACTGATGTCGAAGATTTAGGGATGGTTTCACCTGCTATGTCCAACAAAATAGAAGTAAAACAAGAAACAGGTTCTTCAGCTGACATGACCACCTCCTCTATAATACGAGACTGACAGAGGGAGGCAAACAGAGGCCAATTAGCTTTCTTGAGATTTTCTTGGAAGCGACCATGACTTAGTGATGATGACCTTCCGATTCCACCTAAAGAAGTTCAATAAGCAGGGTCCCACCAGAATCAAGTTTGACCTCGAGAAACTGAAAGACCCCGAGGTAGCAGAAGCCTTCCAGGCAAAGATAGGAGGAAAATTCGCACCACTGCTACTTCTAGGTGCAGAAGACACGGATGTGGACACATTGATCGACACATTTAACACTGCTGTAACCCAAACAGCCAGTGAGATCCTTGGCAAACACCGACAAGCAAAGAAACCTTGGGTTACAGTTGACATCTTTGTTCTATGTGATAAGCGTCGAGAATTAAAGAAAAAGAAATCAGAGGTAAAAGGAGCTAAACAATACAGGAGGATTATGAAAAAGGCAAAGAATAAGTGGATTGAAGATCAGTGTAAACACATAGAAGAAAATCTGAACAAAAATAATAGCAAAAAAGCATACCAGCTGGTGAAAGACGTGACCAGTGTAAAACAAGGACGCTCCTTGATCATTCAAGATAGTGAAGGGAACTGTCTTACGGAAGACCAAGACATACTGAAGAGATGGACAGAGTACTGTTCAGACTTTTACAACCACCGAGCTACAGGGGACCCAGGCATACTTGTCAACCCACCCGTGACCAACAATGGCAACTATCCCATCCTCCGAGAAGAAGTAGAGGCTGCAGTAAAGTTGATGAAAACTGGGAAGGCAGCAGAAGCAGACAACATCCCTGCAGAAACTAGTCCAAGAAGGGGGAGAAGACATGATAAGCATCTTACTAACAATAAATAATAATAATACCGTTATTATATAGGCGCTTTTTCTCAATTTTGGGGAAATCGACTCAAAGCGCCGCGCCTGAAACCCAACACACACACTCACGAAACAGACACGGATTTACGCCATTTAAGACAAACACAGTACAAGACAAACGAAGGGCCAGTCAGCTACTGAAGTTACAGAGATTTTTGATCACTTGTATTTGAAATTTGTAAAGTGGCCTGAGACCAGTACCAAAGTGTGGGGGGTGGAAGAACCGGAGTACCCGGAGAAAGAACCCCCGACGGTCCGCCCGAATTAACGGTGACACTTACCAGAGGAGAAAAGTCCAACGCTGGAACCCAGTATCGAACCGCTCACCTTTGGAATTGGTGGCAGGCGCCTTAAATCTGCAATAAGATCTGGCAGTCAGGGGATTGGCCCACACCATGGACCCAATCACTTATAATAACTCTCCCCAAAAAAGGCAACTTACATCAATGCCAGAATTATCGCACGATCAGTCTTATATGCCACCCAAGCAAAGTCATGTTAAAGATCCTACTGAACAGGCTGAAGCCACAGGCAGAGGAAATCATAGCTGAGGAACAGGCAGGCTTCAGACCAGGGCGCAGCACAACTGAGCAGATCTTCAACCTGAGAGTTTTATGTGAGAGGTACCTCCAGCACCAGCAAGACCTCCATCATGTCTTTGTCGATTTTAAGAAAGCGTTTGACAGGGTGTGGCATGCAGCCCTTTGGTTCACCATGAAGCTATACAATATAAATGCCAACCTGATCAAAGTCATAGCAAACCTTTACAACAAGGCCACGAGCGCAGTCTGCTTCAACGGCAAAATAGGAAACAGTCAAACTGGTTTAGGACTACAGTCGGAGTCAGACAAGGCTGCATGCTCTCACCTACTCTTTTCAACATCTTCCTGGAAAGAATCATGACAGATGCTCTGAAAGATCATGAAGGAACTGTCAGTATTGGAGGCAGAACAATCACGAACTTGAACTTTGCGGACGTCAATGATGGCCTTGCAGGAACAGAGGAGCTACTTCAGCTGGTGGAAAAGCTGGACAGCGCAGCCATTGTGTATGGGATGGAAATCAGTGCAGAGAAGACCAAACTAATGACAAATAACACTGGAAAATGGTCACTACCACACAGGTCGTCGTGAACTTTCCAGTCTAAGTCCAGCATGAGAGAAGGATCACACACAAAGAGGTCTAGAACAGAACTAGATCCTGAACCTGTGTTAGAGTAGGTAGGTGAGCCATCATTAAAGACACGTAAGTTAAGTTGAGAAAAAACATCTTCTAACATCTGACCTCTGCCATCATGGTGGTCACTACCCCACAAGTGAGCATGACCGTTAAAATCTCCCATGAGAATGAAGGGAGGGGGCAGCTGATCTACTAAGTTAAAAATATCATTACTACAGACCCGCAGGGATGGTGGCAGGTAAACACTGCATATGGTTATCATCTTCTCTAAAGTAACCCGTGCTGCGACAGCCTGAAGATAGGTGTCGATGCTAATGGGGCTATAGAAAATTTGGCTACTAATGTGAAGAGCCACTCCACCCGAGCACCTCTCCGAATCAGAGCCTTTATCTATCTATCTATCTATATCCCGTAGTCTTGCCGACCGTTGGGGCACCACTGATGACTTGGCAACCAGCTCCCTCCATTCCTCTTTGTTCTCTGCCATACTAAGAATGGCAGAGCCTTTATGGATAGCATTAAAACCATTAAAAGACACAGGGTCAAAAGTCTTCAGGTAAGTCTCTTGAAGAGATTACTGAGGGGTTAAAGGACTTGACTAAAAGACATAATTCCTCAAAGTTAGCGTGAAAACCATGACAATTCCACTGAAGCAGAGAGTACATGATTAGGTCTTATGTGGGCGAGAAGAGCGACTTCCCCCCTTTTCCTTTGCTTTGGAGGGAGTCGAAGAAACAGAGTTAGTTAGTTATTTGGGTTTAACGCAGAGCAGGCAACTAAGGCCATCTCACGGCAGGAAGGGTAAAAATCTGGTCAGCCAGACTAAAAGAAAGGTCTTAAGACATGATGTAAATATACCTTAAAAATGTCAGGCTTAAATGTCGTACAGGTCTTTAAAGAAAACGTCGACAGACTCTCAAAAAGGTCAAAATAATAGAAACATCATAGTCTATAAAAGCTCAAATCTTATTAAAAATATGGCATTCTCTCAGAAAACTGAAGATCTTGTCCGGGGGCACATCCCGGAACAAAACCTTCAAGGAGTCTGCTGTGAAATGTTTATAACTTGTGTCGATTAGATCAGCACAAGACAGCAAAAAGTGTTGAACAGAGTACTGCCCGTCGCAGGCATAACACCATGGACGCTCCTCCTGTTTTAGTAAATAAGAGTGCGTAACATACGTGTGCCCGATGTGGAGCCAAGCAAGGACAGTCTCCTCACGGCGGCTGCCGCAGCGATAAGGTAGACCGTCGGACAACTTAGGAAGGGCTTCATGCAGCTTGTTAGCTTCCTCTTTGTCCCACTCGGACTGCCACTCACAGGCTATGTACGCACTAACCACGTCTAAAATCACTATAAACAGTCTGTGTGTCAGGTACAGGGTCGTTGCGGGCATCATTGGCAGCAGAATCTGCGATCCTGTTGCCTTCGATGCCCACATGCCCTGGGACCCAAATAAAAATAATGTCATAATATTCCTTCATCAAGTCTCGAGCTCTCTGATCTGCACCAGCAGTGGGTGGTCATTTCCTGTGCCCTGAAGGGCCTGCATGGCAGAAAGAGAGTCGGACAGAATCAGGAAGTTTCTTTCTCTAGATCGATAAGCATACCTGAGTGCCAGCAGAACCACCTGCAGTTCTGCACTAAATACAGATGAGTGGTCTGGGAGGTGGTGCTTAAATGGGCGTCTAGGATGGCGAGAGGACATTGCGGCCGCAGCCACTCTCCCATCCTCAGACTTTGACCCATCCGTATAGATACGACAATAGACAGGAAATATTGAAAGGAGTTCATTTAGGCTCTGTTGGTATATGGCTGGTGGAGTAGAGTCTTTCTTGTGGGCAGTCAAGTCCAGCAAGATGTCTGGAACTGGTAACAGCCAGGGTGGAGTGATGTGTTGCAGGGATTCTGAAACTCTGTCCAGGTCCAATCCGGCCGCCTGCAGATGAGGTTGGACACGGGAATAAAGTGGACGGAGAGCTTCCGGATGGATATCGTAAATCTCTGCAAACGATGGTTTAAAAACACAATCATAGGCAGGATTGTCTGGATGGGCCTTCAGTTTCAGAACTTAGCTGAGCATGAGGCGGATGTGGCGGAGCTTGAGAGAAGGCTTCCCTGCCTCGGCATACAGACTAGGAACTGGAGAAGTCCTGAAGGCCCCAAGACATATCCGCAGACACTGATGGTGAATTGTGTTCAGACGCTGTAGAACAGACTTGGAAGCTGAGCCATACACCACAGAGCCGTAATCCAGTTTGGACCGAACAAGGGCCCGGTACAGTCGAAGTAAGACAGTACAGTCCGCACCCCAGTCAGTACAACCAATGACACGAAGAACGTCGAGAGCCTTCTGACAAGAGGTTCTGAGGTAATTAATATGGTTGCGGAAGGTAAGTCTTTTGTCAAAGATGACCCCCCCAAAACTTTGCCTCCTTGGCCACCTTAATTGGCACTCCAGCAATGCTCAGGCTAGGTTCTGGAAAAAATTTCATCTGATTAGTAAATTGCACACAGACTGTCTTGGAGGGTGAGAACTTAAATCCATTGAGAGACACCCACCGCTGGATGCGATCAACGCACAGCTGCAAGCGCCTCTCAAGGGACGCAAGTCCTCGACCACGTGCGCACAAAGCAAAGTCGTCAACAAACAAAGAGCATTTAGAATCATCCTTGACGGCCTTTACAATGTTATTAATTTTAATACTAAATAAAACAGGAGATAGAATGCTGCCCTGCAGGACACCCATCTCCTGTTCAAAGGAGTCGGAGATGGTGGAGCCCACACGGACATGGAACAACCGGTTAGTCAAAAACTTGTGAATAAAAACGGGCAAGTGACCTTTAAAACCCATGTCCAACAAGTCAGACATTATGCCATACTCCCAGGTAGTGTCATATGCCTTCTCAAGATCGAAAAAAATTGCATAGACATGCTGCTTGTTGACAAAAGCATCTCGAATAAATGATTCAAAGCGGACTAAATAGTCAGTTGTACTACGGAAGCGCCGGAAACCGCACTGGAGGTCTGTGAGGAGACCCTGTGACTCAAGATGCCACACCACCAGGCGCTCCATAGTTTTACATAAACATGATGTCAAAGAGATAGGCCGGTAGTTGCCCGGGTCGGAAGGTTTGATTGATTGATTGTACATTGCTTAACGTCCCGACATCAACAAGGCTTTCTCAGGACGTGCCTGCACTGCTTGTGAAAAAAAAACTAAACAGAAAATTGAATGTATGTCGCCAGCCGGTCAAATACGTTAAATAAACCTACAACATGGGGCCTAAATAAAGCTAAGACCATTTAGCAACACACATCCAATATCAAGAGCTACAGGCAGTGCAGACAGTAGGGAGAGTTTTAAAAAGGCAAATACAGGTGAATGGACAATGGGTAGACAGAAACACATGCCCCAGAATAGATAGAAAAACCCACCCTGTGGGGCTGACCAGGGTGACCCTGGGAACTAAAAAATACCTAACTCCACCCAAGTCCCCCAGGGCAGACCCGGGTGGGGAGCGGGTCGGAAGGATCCTTACCCGGCTTGGGGATCGGTACAACCACAGCCTTTTGCCAAGACGGCAGAAAATGGCCAGTTCTCCAGATATGGTTAAAGGCCTTGAGAAGTACAAGGAGTGACCTCTCAGGCAGATGTGTTAGGAATTGATAGTGCATGGTATCTAGGCCAGCAGCGGAGTCATTACATTTCTGCAAGGCTTGCTGCAATTCTGATAATGTAAAAGGGGCATTATAGTCTTCTGAGTTATCGGACTTAAAATCATAAATACGAGACTCTCGCTTCTCCTCCTCTCTCTGGAAGAAGCGTGAATAATGCTCTGTTGAAGAATTATGGGCAATGGTGGAGGCAAGCAAATTGGCCACAGCTTTTTTATCTGTGACCAAGCTGGCACCATCTCTAAGATGGCCAACAGAAGACGAGCCACCCCTGCCCCTAATTCCTCGAACAGCCTTCCAGACCTTCTGGGATGGAGTCCTACAAGTTAAAGATGAGACGAAGCGTCTCTAGGAAGCACTAGGTTCACGTTTAAAAATGTAACGGGCTTTTGCCCTCTGTCTTTTAAAGGTTAAAATATTCACTTGCGACGGATTACGGAAAGCACATTGCTGAGCAGATTTGCGCGCTTTTTGGCCCTTGTGGCACTCTTCATTGAACCATGATACTCTCGGCTTCCGAGGGACTGATATGAAAGTTTTAGGGATGGTTTCAAAATAGTAGTAAAACAAGAAACAGGTTCTTCAGCTGATATTACCACCTCCTCTGTAATACGAGACTGACAGAGGGAGGCGAACAGAGGCCAGTTAGCTTTCTTGAGATTCCAGCGCCCCACCGGTGGATCTTCCTCACAGCTGACCGATGACAGGACTACTGGGAAGTGGTCACTACCACATAGTTTGTCGTGAACCTTCCAGTCAAAGTCCAGCATGAGAGAAGGATTACACACAGTGAGGTCTAGAACAGAACTAGATCCTGAATCTGGGATAGAGTAGGTAGGTGAGCCATCATTAAAAACACATAGGTTAAGTTGAGAAAAAACATCTTCTAACATCTGACCTCTGCCATCATAGTGGTCACTACCCCACAGGTGAGCGTGACCGTTAAAATCTCCCATGAAAATAAAGGGAGGGGGCAGCTGATCTACTAAGTTAAAAATATCATTACTACAGACCCGCAGGAATGGTGGCAGGTAAATGCTGCATATGATTATGGTCTTCTTTAAGGTAACCAGAGCTGCGACAGCCTGAAGACAGGTGTCAACACTAACGGGGCTACATAAAAACTGGTTGCTAATAAGAAGAGCCACTCCACCCGAGCGTCTCTCCGAATCAGAACCTTTATGGATAGCATTAAAACCATTAAAGGAGACAGGGTCAGAAGTCTTCAGGTAAGTCTCCTGAAGAGATATTACTGAGGGGTTATAGGACTTGATGAGAAGGAGTAATTCTTCGAAGTTGGTGTGAAAACCACGACAGTTCCACTGAAACAGAGAGTACATGATTAGGTTTTATGTGGAGGAGAAGAGTTCATTCCCCCCTTTTCCTGTGCTTTGGAAGGAGTCGAAGAGGGGGATTGACTCCCGGGCCTCCTCTGGTTCCTCGGAGATGAGGGGGGAGGAGCTGCCGCAGCACCAGCTACGACAACCTCCACTCCCTCCATCTGCTCCTCCAATGCAGCAAATTTATTTTGAAGGGGGACATCAGTGTCCACCTTCTGGGCCCGTGCGCACAGCATTCTCATAGCTTTCTTGGACTGCAGGTTCTGGGCAGCGTTACTGCTGCTAGAATTAGCGGCCTTAGAAGGCTGACCAGAGCCAGAAGCCTTTGTAGTAGGCAAACTGACAGGCTTGGGTGGGGGCTGAGGCTTAGGGGCAGCAGAAGGCAGTGCTACTGGACCGGTAGTGTCCGCCTTCTGCGTTCCCTGGTTCCTCATCACTACTGGAGGAGGGTTACTCTCCAGGGGCGAGAGGATCCAAGGCTCCGCCCCCAACCAAGAAGTTGGAGTTTGACAGGAGAAGTCTTTGGTGGGGCGCTTGCCTGCCACCGCAGCACTAAGGTAAATACGGAGGTGCTACTAGTGTTTGAAGCAGCCTCAGCTGCACCAGGACCTTCAACCAGTTTTTTTGCATCTGCAAAAGACAGCCCCTTCTCCACATGCACCTGCTGAATCTTGCACTCGGATATCCAACGAGGGCATTTCTTATCTGAAGCCCCCTGGCAATTCACACACAGGGGGGTGGCTGTGCAGGACTCGGCAGTGTCCAGGCTTAGTGCAACAGGCACATGAGGCCTCTGCCTGGCAGCATGTCTTCTGCCCATGGCCATAGTTACTTTGGCACTTAAAGCAGCGGAGGGGAAGAGGGACGTACTTCTTCACTTTCAAGGAGTAATAACCTCCCCAGATGGTAGTAGGAGGAGTGGGGGTGCCAAACATCAGGATGATGGTAGGGAGACGGATCTCCCTACCACCTCGCTTGGAAACGAAGCACCTGACGTAAGTTCCGTACAAGTTCCTCTTTTGACAGTTTTGCCAAAGCTTGATCTTTTATCACACCTCTAGAAGAGTTCATCGTTTTGTCTGTACAAGTTCATCTTCTGACAGTTCTGCCAAAGCTTGATCTTTGATTACGCCTCTTGATGAATTCATAGTTTTGTGGGGTGTGACCTCCACAGGAGTGTCTCTGATGGAAGAGCCTCAGTAGCCCATTGAAGTGTGCCTGGGTGCGGCACTCTACCAGCAAGTCACCAGACCTGAGGCGCTGGGCATCAGGCCTGCCAAAATGGCTCCTGAGGGTCTCCACCACCAGGAATGAATGCAGCTTGCAAACAGGCTTCTCTTGAACTTTGATATGTACAATGAGGAAGCGAGGCCAGATGGACGATGCCTGATTCGTCGCTTCCCCACAGTCCGAGTCACTATCAAGTACTATATCAGTGGCTAAGTGCCACTTTTGTGCCATTTTTTTGTTTTTTTTTTTGTTGTTTCCATATCAAGTAGTATAGATATCCACCCACCACCAAGCCCAACGAGGGCACGTGCATCTGTCGGCGGGTCTCCAGCCGACGCACGATGGAGACTGCCCGAAAGATATACTCAGGGGGTTAAGCTCGATTGTACCGTTTCCATAAACTATAAAAGGTAGAGCTTTGAAATTGTGCATGACCACACATTTGTATGTGCCATTCCAATGGTACTATCAGTTTTTATGTGTTTACAGTCTGAAATCATGGGTGATCCTACCTACATATGGGCATACCCCGCTACTGAGTCTCTAAAATAAATTCTCGTGCAGGCAATCATCAGTACACTTTTTTGTGTGCACACCAACCACTAGCAGAAAAACCTCTTAACATTTGAGTCTGTCTGAAAATGTCTCTTTATTCCCCCTGAAAACTGCTGCTAGTGCTAGTCTGTTTACATCAATGAGGCATCTCTCACCCCAGCCATATGGGGTCAGCGTACATGCATGAATGCTTCACACACAACTGACAGATCTATGATCCAATTTAGCAGACCAAATGCAAGTACAAGCGATCAAGTCAGTCTGTAAATACTATGGTGGGACACAGAAAAACAGAAATTTTACTTTGAAGCGTACATAGTGATGGCTTGTGAATCTCTCAGGGTTCAGCTGATCATGTGGCAGACCACAAGCTTTAATCCAACCTTTCGTGTCTGCCAGCCTTGAGAGAGGCTTCGGGAATGGAAAACTGCACATCTGGATATCAATCAGGGTACTGGGAATATGACTTTGATTCCCAGTAGCAAAAATCGACTAAAAGAACAGAAATTAACGTCACATCAAGCCAACAAATTCAGTTTGTTTTGCCAGAGCTCGGCAGGGCATCCAGAAGCACATGGTTCTACAGCGCACTAATTGGTCGAGGGCCTTTAGCATGCACAATTTTAGTAACATTTCAGGCACAGAGTGGGTTGGTTATTCCTGGATGGTATTCTTTACAGACCATGATATTAACACAATGCCTGGTGTATGTCTGAAAGGTACATGTGAGTGTGTGTGTGTGTTTGGTATGACTAGTAGTTTGCATATTTGATTCACTTGACATCTCTTCCTATGTTTTGTTGTCTCAGTAACGAAAGAGAAAAGCTGGTTCTCTCTGAGATGCACAGACCCAGTGATAAAAGGCCTGCTGACCACTGGCTGGGGCTAGTGGAGACAAAAAGAAGAGTAGTGAAAAGTGATCATGCACTGCAACACAAATCACTTTAGACAGCAAAAAACCAGATTTGTCCCTGCACAGCTTTCATCAAGGGTGTTTAAATACAAATTGCTTCTTCAGACTTGTAAAACACACACCTTTTTCTCCAGCTTCTTGGCATGGAATGTCATGGAAACAGTTTCTGAGCCTTCTTTTAACTCTTCGGCACGCACCTGAAACAAAACAAAAATGTAAACTTAAAAATTCAGGCCACCAATACTTACAAAAAAGGCAAAGCCCTTATGGCTCACGTGTATGACCAATCCACATAATAAGACATGTATGACCAATCCACATAATAAGTGTGACCTTTACCTTTCCAACAGGTCACTGAAATGAGCAACTTAGTGTTCACGTGTCTAAACATAAGGGTTGGTTTTTGTACCAGTGAAATCCGAGTTTTCTAAAAATGTGTGCATTTTTCACACATTTGTCAACTCCCTGTGACCCTTGACCTTTGTGAAGGGACAACTAAATTAGCAGGCATAGAAAGGTGTTATTATGAACTACCTTTATGCCACGTTTGATTAAAATGTTTTGCAAACAACTTTGATAAAAACAACAATTCCATCAAAAACTGACATTTTTCACACACTTGCTAACCTCCTATGACCCTTGACCTTTCTGAGGGGTCATCCTATTAGTATACGCAGCAAGGTCTTATCATCAGGTATCTCTATACCAAGTTTGGGCTTGTAGTTGAAAATAGTATTTGAGAAAAAACTATTTGTCAAAATATTGCTATTTTTCACCTATTTCTGGACCCCCCCCCCCCCCCCTGACCCTTGACCTTTGCAAGGGGACCACTAAATTAGTAAGCTTAGAAAGGTCTTATCATCAGCTACCTTTGTGCTAAATCTGACTGAAAAGCTGGCAAAAACTTTGATAAAAACTACATTTCTATCAAAATCTGGCATTTTTCACACATTTGCCGACCTCCTGTGACTCTTGAACTTTTCAAGGGGTCATCCAAATTAGTATGCATAGAAAGATCTTACCATCAGGTATCTCTCTACCAAATTTGGGTTTGAAGTTGAAAATAGTAATTGAGAAAAAACATTTCTTGACAAAATATGACTATTTTTTACCTATTTCCTGAGCTCGTGACCCTTGACCTTTCTGAGGGGTCATCCAAATTAGTATGCATAGCTTGAATAGTCTCCGAGAAAATGCCAACGTTAAAGCTTACCACGGATGATGACAGACGGCAGACGGCAGGCGGGCGGACGGACGACCACTGGCCCAGAACATACTCTCTTTGGCTTTTTGTGACCTATTTCCTGATCCCTTGACCTTTCCGAGCATCCAAATTAGTAAGCATTGGAATGTCTTACCATCAGGTATCTCTGTGCCTGAATTTGTAAACAGTGTTTGAAAAAAAAAAGTTTTGTCAAATTATGGCTGTTTTCAAGTCTCTGCTATTTATAGAAGGGACTTTTTAGGATGGGTCACGAATTTAATAGCATGTCCATGATGTCAAAGACAGGCAGGCCTAAACCTCTGACAACTGAAGTAACAAGATAAAAATTACGTCATGTCTAGTTACGATAACCTCAATGCTGTACTACATTTGGCGCAAAGCACCGTATGTGTGTATGTATGTGTGTGTGTACGTATGTATGTAAACAAGAGAATCTCCGATATTTCTGTACACACAAGCTTGAAACCTGGTGCAATACTTTATTCAAGGTGTGGCTAAGAGAACCTTCAAGCATATTGTAATTGGATGTCTCATTGAAGACACAAAAGACCGTTTGACCCAGATCAGAGTGCCCGTAATTTTTGTCATATTTACTTAAAATTTTGGATATATCCAGTTTGGAGAAAGACATTGGATGAGTTCTTTAGCCAGCTTTGTATGTACCCTTTCAACTTCTTCAGTAAAAATTGATTCTTTTTTAAAACAGTAAAAAACCTTGACTTTTGAAGAAAGTCAGACAATGGTGGTAACATAAAAGAAGCAACGCCGTCATTGATGCAATACTCTAAATATGATGTCATTATCTCTCTCTTTCTCTCTCTCTCTCTCACACACACACACATGCGCGCATCTCCTCTGGGCACATGAGGATCTATGTCTCTGAGATATTTGGAGCGCGCCCACACGCACGCACAGGCATACACACATTGACGTGCTTTCAGAAGAGCATGCAGGTGTTTAATATATTGTGTAGCTAGGTAAAGTCAACCTGATTTCACACAAATTATAGCAAAACTCACTTTTTACCATGAAATACCTGTTTTGTGACCATTTTCTCAAGTCTTGAAGCGAAAGTGAAACTAATATCACGTTAAATATAAAATTGCATAAAAAAAACAAAAAATATGTCATGACAAATGACGTTTGACAAACCAATGACACGTATGCACTGTGCCCCTTTTAGAATTCACTGTGGCGCATTGGCAGATCTGCGAGGCTTCTTCAAAAGGAGTTATTTCAAAATCAGAATAAGGTCAAAGACAGCTCTCATATAGACGGGACTTTGTGGGTTATGGTTCATCCCATCTTGTTAATCCTGTTCCTGATCTCTTCTGACCCTTTACCTTCCCTGGGTTCATCCCAAGCTTGAACAGTCTCTGAGAAAATGCCAACATTAAAGTTACCACAGATGATGCCAGACACATTACCACTGGCCCACTACATACTCACTTTTGCTATCACATGTGAGCAACAAAAAAAGGGTCACCGACGACAAATAATTGGCAAATGTACGATGCTGGGCTGCAGACATCCAGCAATGAGGAACAGGTTTTAAAAGACAAAATAATCAGAAATGTCACTACACACACAATCGTGTCCTCATCTTTGCTTGTTGTACGGATCAACAAAGTTGACATCTGCAATGCAATCCCATGCACAACTACACAAGGGCATTTCTGACGACACCAACAGAAACAATCCATGTATTTTTCAGCCCTGACATACTGTATGTCAGGGCCGAAAAATACATGGAAAGATATTAATCAACCATGACAGTTTACAGGCGGTGACAGAACAGCTTGGCGCCTACAGGCAATACTATCTATCAGCCTAGAGGAGCCAAGCTGTTCTGTCATCACCCTGGAACTATCATGGTCGATCTGTCTCCTTATCTGTAATGCAGTCTCCAAAGGACAACTTTTAAATTTGGGTCGTTAGGGCACAATGCGTTAAACAGTTTATACTGTCAAAGACCTATTACCTTGCACTAGTTTCCATGTACTCCGACTAGTTTTGGGAAAGGAATCGCGCTGTCTGCACTTGCTCTCCTTTAGAAACCATGCCACATTTCTGCACCCAGTGAACAGCCAGACATGACCAGTTATAGGACAGTGAAGTCAGGATTAAGACACTCAGGTTTCTTTACCCCACTTGTGCAATTCAGGTTACAACAGTTATGGCTTCCTAATGCGCGTTAGGTAAGAGATTTACAGATGACATAACGAAGAATTTCTGGTGAGAAAAAAAATCAATGAGTAATTAACCCCTGCAGAAACCCTAGAGACTAACACAAGCATTCAATACTGGCTGGCATTTGGCTTCATTTTGGTCTATTTAAAATTAATAAATGGTATTTTTGTGGAGTATTCTTTTTTTTTAGATGTCAGCGTTTTTGTTTTTTTTGCACTGTTCCAACTGTAACTGTCCAAAAACATGACTGGGTGCAGTCTGACCTTTCATAACAATTAGCATATTACTATCAGTATGGCCGCATAACACTACATGCCAGAGAGGTGCATAGGGGATGGAACTCTATTTGAGAAAACTATGTGGTAATTATTCAGTGATAAGGAATGTGTACTCACTGTAATCACGCCATTCCCGGCCCTATGACCATTGCGAAGCATCAGTGGCTTGGTGTAGGGTGAATTGGACACCAGCTGAAATAGGCATTACAGAAATCAAGACATTCAACCCCAAGGCTGCATTTCCTAAATTTTGGAGGTGTCACCTAATGACTGTACAGTTGCAGGTGAAGGATCAACCATGATAATTCAAGGGTATTGCTAGCTTAGCTTGGTGCCTAAAGGCACCAAGCTAATCAGGCCCTACCCTTAAATTATTGTGGTCAGTCCTTCTCCTGCTGTAGTGCCTCGGGGCTAAATAGGTTAACACATTCAACCCTGACACACTACAAACAGAAACTGATCGACCATGATAGTTCAAGCGTGCTGCCATAGTAGCTTGGTGCATACAAGCACCAAGCTATTCTGGACCAATTCTTCAAATGTCATGGTCAATCAGTCTCCTTAAGGCTTTCCGTGTGAACAAATTGTTTTGAGAGCAAGTGTGTTTTCTGTGAGAGCTTTGTACAAAGTTTATTTATGTGACTCCCATTTTAAGTGATCATATCCAGTAATACGAAGCAGGCGCGTTGTTCAGACACTGAATGCACTGAAACTAAACAAATATTTAGTGTTGGTTTTGTCTTGTAGTTACATGTACAAGCATACTTTCAGTTTTAGATGGATTCAAAACCATTTTGTTATTTTGACACCATTCAGAAATGTTACATAAGGTCTGCTGCAAGCCTTGGTTTATGAGTGATACATTTATTTTTAGATGTGTGTTATTTGACACCATTGAGAAATGTTATGCAAGATTTGCTACGAACCGCTGTTTATAAGTGATGGATTTTTTCTGATGTGTGAAGCAGGGTGCAACCCACAAACATATAATAAATACTGTAAATTGTAATACTCAACTGCTTCAAATATATTTGACCACAGCCCATTTTTGAGAAAGTTAAAAAGAAAAGAGTAAATTCTCGACCAGCACCCCAAAATGTCATGTCCTAATATGTCTGACACCACCCCAGTACTGCATCTAAAATACGTGTCCAAGACCCACCAGAAAAAAAAGTTTCAAACAAATCATCACTCACAAATCTGATTTTCAAACCGATTACAAAATTCTACCTAAAATACCCATTTGCCAACCAGTTGTGATCCTCCAGCATGCATATAAAAGTTCTAACATCAAGTACCTATGTATTACTTTTGGGCCTAAAGATGAAAATAGTGCTTGAGAAAAAACATTTTCTGTCAAAATATGACTATTCCTGACATATTTCTTGCCCTTGTGACCTTGACCTTTCAAAGAGGTCACTGCAATTGGTATTTTTAGATAGGTCTTGACACAAAGTATCCTGGGGCCAAGTTTGAAGTCTATGGCTTGAATAGTCTCCGAGAAAGTTTACCACAGACGATGGACCGATGATGGATGGACAGACGTGAGCAAACAAAAAGGCAATAAGCTGCTTTAGTCCGATCTCTTAGGGTCGATTTACACATGAATTATGCATTTTGATGTTGTCTTTCCGACATTTTGCACAGTTGTAGTCCTCCATCCGATGAGCGTTTTTGACACCTGGGTCATTGCGGATAAGTTTGGTTTCCATGGCAACCACACTTCAATATAGTTGATTAAACCCTGCAAGATTTAGTTTTCTGACCATACCACACAAACAATTGAAAATATTTTATAATAAACTAACAGAATTTGTTGTTTGAGTGTTCAGCTGAGACAGAGACTGTTATTTGCATAATTTGCTGCTTGTGCATTTGTTTGTTCATACACATGCATATTTGCTTATTTTCACTTTTAAGGTGTAATAGATAGAATCTTTCAAGATACTTTTGAGCTGCTGTGTTTGCATACCAAGATACCAGATCATTACCATGTTTTAGCAACTGTTTTCTGCATTTTGCATTATGTCCAGGCAAGGTCAAAGGTTGCAATAGTGTTTAAATACCTGTAACGGCCAGCAATACAGTACACACAACATCTGCTCACACAAGCAGTACATGCTTGTGTCTCAGGACACGTAAGATGACATTATGCAGATCAAACAACCATTACTGATCAAGGATGAGGTCAAATAAAGGTTAAAGGCAATACAAAAATTTAACATCGGAATACTCTCATAAACTACAGAAGCCAGAGATTTAAATTTGACACATGAATAGTTTGAGGTAAGACTTTAAAAAATATATCATTTTGGCTGACATTTCTCAAAGGTCAAGGACACAAAGACAAAAACCAAAGAACATAATTCAACAGTTTTCTAGTTTGTTCAGATGTTATTACAGTTATACACATTTAGAGGTCAAACATGGACCACAGGTTGCTTTGGAGAAGCATGCTTGGTTTGTGAACTAGTCTGATAGGTCAAGTGAACAAGAGGTCAACACATACATAATAATGCCTGCTTTCAGACAAACTCTTAGTGATCTCAGGTATTTTAGCCAAAGTTTTAATCAAATTTTACTTACAAATAGTTTATAATAAGGTATGTCCATGCATACCACTTTGGGTGATTTCTCTGAAAGGTCATGGGTCAACATACGGAATCGAAATACCTAAGTTTATACAATGTCTTTTTCCAGGTACCATTGGTAGGCAATATCAATGAAACACGTTCAGTGACTTGGCTCATACACATCTTTAAATTGTTCTCTGTAATTGGCTCATACACATCTTTAAATTGTTCTCTGTAAGAGGAACTGCTGTGATAAAGTTTTGCTAATCGCTACAGGTGAGGCCAAGGTCATTTCGGCCATACTTGGTCTGGTCTGCTTTTGAAAAGTCTCCAATTCTATTTGACCGATTTTATTCAAATTTGGTGAAATAGTAAATATTAAACACAGAAATGTTAATGTGCAAGAAATGCATGTATCTGTGTAAGGTCAAGGTTGTGGTGGCCATTTTGTTTTCAATTCATGTATTCTTGTTAGGACAATATCTTTAGAACCAATGGACCCATATGACTCAAACTTTACAAGATGATAGTCTTTTATAAACGAAAGTGTACTTAACAAACTCAAGCCCTTGTAGTCAAGGTCAAGGTCACGGCAGCAATGTTTGTTTTTGGTCTTTTCAAGCAAGATCTTTGAAAACGTTTGATTAATTTATTCCAGACTTGAGATAGCAATACACTATACCATACTAATGGAAATTGTTTTGTGCATGAGCGACGCCATTTCCGTGAAGGTCAAGGCTGTGGCAATCGTATTTGTTTCACATTGTGTATTTTCTCAAGACAATATATATGTAACCGTTAACTGGCTTTGACTGAAACATGAGCTAGTCATAGTACTTGTTACTGAAATGATAGCTCCTGGTAACTTTTAGTGTTAAGATAAACAGGTAGGTTACAGCATGCAAGGTCAAGGCTATAGTAGTCACATTTGTCTAAGATCCATTGTTACGATTGTGGTTGTGTTGTTCTCTGAGTACGGTCATGCATAAATCGTAGGAAATGATCCAATATTTATTTGAGCTATCATGTTTACGAATCACATACCTTTTCAGTGAATTTCACTTTCGTTTACAAATAGTGCGGTATTGATTATCTGTTGCCGCACGGAGTTGAGTCCCGAAGAGTCTAGGTACTGCTCGAGTATTCATTTGTTTACTGCGCGCGTGTAGCTTAGCGGTCAGCATCGGTACACTAGTCGCGTGTCTTCCAAATAAAGCGGACAAGGTCGTGACCTGTCTGGCCTACTTTTGTGTGACGTCATAGCGCGCCGGGATTTTCCAACTTAGGGGCTGGTAAATAGCAGCCAGATTTTTACCGAATATTCCAGTGAAATGTTTATTCATTGATATTTAGAAGTTTTAGTTGCGTATTTTGTTCTGATTGGTTGTGTTATACGAACTTCCGCAATTTTTCTGGAAAGTATGTTACTATAAAAGAGTCGGGCTGGGAAGATTATGTGTACATTGTCTTGCATTTGTCAGTCGTAGAGACACAGTTAGCGTAGGTATGTGGCCCGTGTAGGGTGTACATTGTGTGAGACGCTGTGTATGAGAAACTTTGTGTCAGAGTGTGGGCATTGCAGAAGAGACATTGTATCAGTGGTTGTGAATTTGGAATTGCATTGTGTGGAGATCGCATCGCTGAATTAAAATATTGTTGGAACTGTTTCTCCAGTATTGTCTACATCCTTAAGCCATGTGTGATGGATTGCAGCTGAATGAGGGTTATTTAAAAGAACCTTACATGCTTGCGTCTGGTGTGTTTATCATACTACGACTACAACTTCACCACGTAACATCCATCTAGACCATAATTATATCCAAAAGCATTTGACTGGTTTGCTTCAGATTTGGTATGGTAAGGAATGGTATGGTATGGTGTCTCCGAGGCGCACATATCCATCTATTTAAAGATGCTCAAGGCGCCGTAGGGATGGAAGCTGGAGTTTTGAAAGCCTGCTGCTACTAAGCGCTACTTTATGTGCAAACCTCCACCCTGCTATTAACTTCGGTGCATGTGATATATTTCTGTTTCCATTCCACTAGTTAGTTAGTTATTTGGGTTTAACGCCGAGCAGGCGACTAAGGCCATCTCACGGCGGGATGGGTAAAAATCTGGTCAGCCAGACTAAAAGCAAGGTCTTAAGACAAGATGTAAACATAGATTAAAAATGTTGTGCTAAAATGTTGCACGTCTTTAAAAGAAACGTCTACAGACTCTCAAAAAGGGCAAATAAAAAAAATTCACATAGTCTATGAATGCTCAGATCTTGTTAAAAATATTGCATTCTCTCAAAAAATTGAAGATTTTGTCCGGGGGAACATCTCGGAACAAAACCTTCGAGGAGTCTGCTGTGAAGTGTTTATATCTCGTATCAATTAGATCAGCATAATACAGCAAAAAGTGTCAAACAGAAAACTGCTCATCACAGGCAAAACACCATAGACGCTCATCCTGTTTAAGTAAGTAAGAGTGCGTAACATACGTGTGCCCGATGTGGAGCCGAGCAAGGACAGTCTCCTCACGGCAGCTGCCGCAGCGGAAAGGTAGACTGTCGGTCACCGTGGGAAGAGCTTCATGCAGCTTGTTCCCTTCCTCTTTGTCCCACTCGGACTGCCACTCACGGGCTATGTATGCACTAATCACAGGTTTAAAATCACTATAAACAGTCTGTGTGTCAGGGACAGGGTCACTGCGGGCACTGTTGGCAGCAGAATCTGCGATTCTGTTGCCTTCGATGCCCACATGGCCCGGGACCCAAATAAAAATGATGTCATAATATTCCTTCATCAAGTCTGCGTAGAGCTCTCTAATCTGCACCAGCAGTGGGTGGTCTGTTCCCGTGCCCTGAAGGGCCTGCAGGGCAGAAAGAGAGTCAGACAAAATCAGGAAGTTCCTTTTCCGAGACTGATAGGCATGCTTGAGTTCCAACAGAATTGCCTGCAGTTCTGCACTAAATACAGAGGAATGGTCAGGGAGGCGGAGCTTAAATGGGTGTCTAGGATGGCGAGAGGACACTGCAGCCGCAGCCACTCTCCCATCCTCAGACTTGGACCCATCCGTATAAAGACAATAGCCAGGAAAACTTGAAAGGAGTTCATTGAGGCTCTGTTGGTATATGGCTGGTGGAGTACAATCCTTCTTGTGGGCGGTCAAGTCCAGCAAGATGTCAGGAACTGGTAGTAGCCAGGGTGGAGTGACGTGTTGCAGAGATTCCGATACTTTGTCCAGGTCCACTCCGGCCGCCTGCAGATGAGGTCGGACATGGAAGAAAAGTGGACGGACAGCTCCCGGATGGGCATCGTAAATCTCTGCAAACGACGGGTTAAAAACACATAGGCAGGATTATCTGGATGGGCCTTCAGCTTCAGAACGTAGCTGAGCATGAGGCGGATGCGGCAGAGCCTGAGAGAAGGCTCCCCTGCCTCGGCGTACAAACTAGGAACTGGGGATGTCCTGAAGGCCCCTAGACATATGCGCAGACCTTGATGGTGAATTGTGTTCAGACGCTGTAGAACAGACTTGGAAGCCGAGCGATATACCACAGAGCCGTAATCCAGTTTGGACCGAACAAGGGCCCGGTACAGTCGAAGAAAGACAATGCGGTCTGCACCCCAGTCAGTACGACCAACGACACGAAGAATGTCGAGGGCCTTCTGACAAGAGGTTCTAAGGTAGTTAACATGGTTGCAGGTCAATCTTTTGTCAAAGATGACCCCCAAAAACTTTGCCTCTTCGGCCATCTTAATTGGCACTCAGGCTAGGTTCTGGAAAAAATTTCGTCTGGTTAGTAAAATGCACACAGACTGTCTTGGAGGGCGAGAACCTGAATCCGTCGAGAGACACCCACCCCTGGATGTGATCAACGCACAGCTGCAAGCGCCTCTCAAGGGACGCAAGTCCTCGACCTCGTGCACACAAAGCAAAGTCGTCCACAAACAAAGAGCATTCAGAATCATCCTTGACGGCCATTACAATGTTATTTATTTTAATGCTAAATAAAACAGGAGACAAAATGCTGCCCTGCGGGACACCCATGACACAGACATGGAACGACCTGTTAGACAAAAAATTGTGAATAAAAATGGGCAGGTGCCCTTTATAACCCATGTCCGACAAATCAGACATTATACCATACTTCCAGATAGTGTCATATGCCTTTTCAAGATAAAAACAAATTGCATAGACATGCTGCTTGTTGACAAAAGCATCTCGGATAAAAGACTCAAAGCGGACTAGATGGTCAGTTGTACTATGGAAGCGCCGGAAACCGCACTGGAGGTCTGTGATGAGACCGCGTGACTCCAGATGCCACACCAGTCAGGCGTTGACCAAGAGTTCCATAGTCTTACATAAACATGATGTCAAAGCTATTGGCCGGTAGTTGCCCGGGTCGGAAGGATCCTTACCTGGCTTGGGGATTGGCACAACCAAAGCCTGGCGCCAAGATGGCGGAAAATGACTGGTTATCCAGATATGGTTAAAGGCCTTGAGAAGTACAAAGAGTGAATCCTCAGGCAGATGAGTTAGGAGCTGATAATGGATGGTATCTAATCCAGCAGCAGAGTCAGTACATTTCTGCATAGATTGCTGCAATTCTGAAAACGTAAAAGGGGCATTATAGTCTTCCGAGTTATCCGATATAAAATCACAAGTACAAGATTCTCGCTTCTCCTTCTCTCTCTGGAAGAAAGGTGAATAATGCTCTGTTGAAGAATTATGGGCAATGGTGGAGGCAAGCAAATTGGCCACAGCCTTTTTATCTGTGACCAAACTGGCACCATCTCTAAGATGGCCGACAGAAGCCGAGCCACCCCTGCCCCCAATTCTTCGAACAGCCTTCCAGACTTTTTGGGATGGAGTCCTAGAAGATAAAGATTAGACGAAGTGGCTCCAGGAAGCACGGCGTTCGCGTTTAAAAATGTAACGGGCTTTTGCCCGCTGTCTTTTAAATGTTAAAATATTTGCTTGCAACGGATTACGAAAAGCACGTCGCTGAGCAGATTTGCGCATTGTTTGGGCCTTGCTGCAATCTTCATTGAACCATGGTACTCTCAGCTTCCGAGGGAGTGATGTGGAAGTTCTAGGGATGGTTTCACCTGCGACGTCCAACAAAATAGAAGTAAAACAAGAAACAGGTTCTTCAGCATGAGAGAAGGATCACACACAGTGAGGTCTAGAACAGAACTAGATCCTGAACCTGAGTTAGAGTATGTAGGTGAGCCATCGTTAAAGACACATAGGTTAAGTTGAGAAAAAACATCTTCTAACATCTGACCTCTGGTATCATAGTGGTCACTACCCCAAAGGTGAGCGTGACCATTAAAATCCCCCATGAGAATAAAGGGAGTTGGCAGCTGAAAGTTAAGTTAAAAATATCATTACTACAGACCCGCAGCGATGGTGGTAGGTAAACACTGCATATGGTTATGGTCTTCTTTAAGGTAACCCGAGCTGCGACAGCCTGAAGACAGGTGTCGATGCTAACGGGGCTACATAAAATTTGGCTACTAATGAGAAGAGCCACTCCACCCAAGCGCCTCTCCGAATCAGAGCTTTTATGTATAACGTTAAAACCATTAAAGGATACAGGGTCAGAAGTCTTCAGGTAAGTCTCCTGAAGAGATATTACTGAGGGGTTATAGAACTTGACTAAAAGACGTAATTCCTCAAAGTTAGCTTGAAAACCACGACAATTCCACTGAAGCAGAGAGTACATGATTATGTCTTATCTGGGGGTGAAAAGTTTTTCCCCCCTTTTTCCTTTGCCTTGAAAGGAGTTGAAGAAACAGAGGGGGCCGGCTCCCGGGCCTCCACTGGTTCTTTGGAGATGAAGGGGGTGGAGCTGCCACAGCATCAGCAACGACAACTTCCACTCCCTCCATCCGCTCCTCCAGTGCAGCATATTTGTTTTGAAGGGTTCCCATTCTGGGCCCGTGCGCACAGCGGTCCCATAGATTTCTTAGACCCCTGGTCCTGGGCAGCGTACCTGCCGTTAGAGTTAGCGGCCTTAGAAGGCTGACCAGAGCCAGAAGCCTTTGGAGTTGACCGACTAACAGGTTTGGGTGGGAGCTGAGGCTTAGGGGCAACAGAAGGCGGCACTACCGGACCGGCAGTGTCCGCCCTCTGCGTTCCCTGGCTCCTCTTCACCATCGGAGGAGGGTTACTCTCCAGGAGCGAGATGAGCCGAGGCTCCGCCCCCAACCAAGAAGTTGGGGTTTGACATGAAAAGTCTTTGGTGGGGCGCTTGCCTGCCACCGCTGCACTGAAAGTATACACAGAGGTGTTACTAGAGGTTGGGGCAGCCGCAGCTGCACCAGGGCCTTCAACCAGTTTTTTGGCATCCAGAAAGGACAGCCCCTTCTCCACACGCACCTGCTGAATCTTGCACTCGGATATCCAACGAGGGCATTTCTTATACAAAGCCATATGCGTCCCCTGGAAATTCACACACAGGGGGGTGGCTGTGCAGGACTCAGCAGAGTGTCCGGGCTTAGTGCAACGGGCGCATGAAGCCTCTGCCTGACGGCATGTCTTCTGCCCATGGCCATACTTTTGGCACTTAAAGCACCGGAGGGGGAGAGGGACGTACTTTTTCACTCTCAAGGAGTAGTAACCTCCCCAGATGGTAGTAGGAGGGGTGGGGGTGCCAATTGTCAGGATGATGGTAGGGAGACGGATCTCCCCACCACCTTGCTTGGAAGCGAAGCTCTCGACGTAAGTCACCCCCTGAGACTCAAGGTTCCGTACAAGTTCATCTTCTGACAGTTCTGCCAAAGCTTGATCTTTGATTACGCCTCTTGACGAATTCACAGTCTTGTGGGGTGTGACCTCCACCGGAGTGTCTCCGATGGAAGAGAGCCTCAGTAGCCCGCTGGAGTGTGCCCGGGTACGGCACTCCACCAGCAAGTCACCAGACCTGAGGCGCTGGGCGTCAGGCCTGCCAACATGGCTCCTGAGGGTCTCCCCCACCAGAAAAGGATGCAGCTTGGTAACAGGTTTCTCCTTCACCTTGCTATGGACAATGAGGAAGTGAGGCCATACGGCCGACGCCTGAGGCGTAAACTTCCTCACAGTCCGAGTCACTGTCATGTTCAATGTTGATGGCTATGTGCCGCTTCTGTGCAAGTTTTTTTGTTTTTTTTCCATATTATAATAGTAGAGATATTCATCCCCCGGGGGTCCCCGCCCGCCACCGAGCCCAACAAGGGAAAGTGCAAATGTCAGCGGGTCTCCAGCCGATGCACAATGGAGACTGCCCGAAAGATATACTCAAGGGGGTAAGCCCGATTGAACCGTCTGAGCCACCGCCTTCCATCACACTGTTGAATGCAAGGGAATACTGGCGTAAAGCACCTAATCAGCAGCAGAGGCTATAGCATGGTGCTCCGTATATCAACCCGCATGTCAACAGTGGGATAGGGCTCAACGTGACAAGAGCCGATTGACTAGGCCGGTACGACTAGCCTCCCGTTTAGGTAGAAGTCAAGGCCAAAGTGGAGTGTTGGCACCAGTGAGCCGCAACCCAAAGGGAACCTCAGCCACCAGGATCCTCTTCTCCCCCGACACGGGTCTCCAAGCACGGCAAATACTTGGGATCCAAAGGACCAAAAAGTCACGAGTATTTTTAAGGACCAATCCAACATGGTACGACCTGGGTTAGTACAGCTCCTTAAAAACCGGACCAGTGAAAAAGACTGAACAACACATCTGCTGACATCAAGTCCTAATCCTAGACAAAGATGGCATCCCTCTGCTAGCCCACTCAATCAGGGACTGAGTGGACTACCCACCCACGCCACGTGGAGGCCGGTGCCGAGTGGGCTCCATTCCACCAGCCCATTTGGGCCTTCTCTTTTCGAGTAGTGGTAAAGTGGATTTTTTACGTGCACACTTGATGATTGTACGTGCTGTACAGATGAAGGCGAGACATGCACCGTAAACCGAGTCTGTACATACATTTGACTCGATGGGAATGAGGAAAAGTTCACATCCCATTCCTGCCCACCAGGGGATTCGAACCCAGGATCTTACGACTGCCTGCGCAGTGTCTTATCCACTAAGCTACGTCCCCATGTCAAGCAGAGTTTGGCATGGTAATACAGTGGAGTCCGCTTAACACGAATTTCTGGGGACACGGAAAATCACTTCGTGTTAACCGTATTTCGTGTTAACCAATATGGCCTCAAAATTGATCACGGCCCTCAAGAAGAAAGTGTGTAAGACGTGTGCGTGAATGAGTACCAGGTTAAAAGTGCACATTATTGTACTTTCTATGCATACCTTCAGCTCGCTAGGAAAACACAAGGAAACGTGTACAGCTCGAGTATTTAATGTAAATCCATCAGGTAAAATCCATACTAAGTTACAATCCTCAGGTAAAAGCAACACAGGCTGAAGTACAATCCCGCATCGGTAAAAGGGTTGTGTTGGTACACGAATGATACAACATGAATACAGTACAGAAATGCTAGCCAATGAGAAGACAGATTACAACAGCCGAAGGCTATTCAGCCAATCACAGACTAGAGTTCGCTCTGATCTGTCATGTGTACTTCCACAGCGCGAGAGCGACACGTGAAATGGTTTTCTGTGAATGGAATCTGTGTTCATGTTAAACAGGTGAATAATAGTGAAATTGCCCTGGTTGGGAACCGAAACCAGCTTCGTGTAAAGCAAAATTTTGTGTTAAGCATTTCGTGTTATCAGTGAAATTTTAATACAGAATAAGAAGGCCGTCGGCCGGGAATGCAAACACGGTTCGTGTTAACCGGAATTTCGTGTAAAGCGAGTTCGTGTTAACTGGACTCCACTGTAATTGTTATAGGTGTAAAGTGTCTAGTGCAAGAAATGTATCATTATGATGTAGGGTCACAGCCATCTTATTTTCCACTTTTTCCATTACCGTTTTTTTTTTTTTAAATCGCTATTTAATATATTTTCTATAACTGTCGGATTCTTTGTCTCTCACTTCATACTCTGTTTGTATGAATGTCTGTACATTTTTTTTTTTTTTTTTACCTCATGGCCACAGCTCTCTTTTGGCTGTTGTCAGAAAGATGTGAGAGAGTACGTGGGCATGAAACGCTGCTAGACACAAACGTATTGTCATAAACTTATTCTGTGTGTCATTGCTCTTCGTCAAAGAAAATATATGTAGTGTATAATACATATCACCGTCATCAATCAAATTTGGATTTAAAACCAACTTAAACCTTCGTTCGAAATTGTAATAAACAAAATGACAATAAAATTGTCCTTGCTGTGACATTGACCTCGGAACAGAAGGCGTAACATTTGTTGAAACTAAACATTGTAGTACTAGCAATGAGTCAATTCACGCACAATCTTAAATAAAGCGGTCTAAATGTGATAAAGAAATTATGAGAATCAATGGGAAACAGAATGGAGATGACCTTGGCATCAATGTCAAGGACTTTATAATATTATTGCACACTTGTTCTTATTCCAGAATATCAATCAATCGTGTTTGTTTTGTTTGAAATCGGTCTCAGAGTTTTCCGGCAATTGCCTGAAAATACAGTCAGTATAGGAACCACAGTGACCTTGACCTTAAAGTAAAAAACACTGATATGACCTGCCATGTTCTTTCTGTTACAACAGTACTCACTTGAACCACCAGGAGGCAGGTTTGAAGAGCGGGGTTAGAGAAAATGTTGTTGAAGAAAATTTAGTCCATATAGGCGGGGAAGTGGTGCAGTGGTTAAGGCGTCTGCCTCCAATGCCAAAGGTGCGAGGTTCGATACCAGGTTCTGGCATTGGATTTTTCTCCTCTGGTAAGTGTCACCGTCTGGGCAGTGGGCAGATGTTCACATCTGCACGGGACATAGACGACCCCGACCCCCACGAGTCCCCTGCTGCCTTGCTGGCCTGGCCGCTTTGGCTGCGGAAAGGCTAAGGGAGGAAACCCCTGACATCAAAGCCCCCATGTCTCCGGGGAAGGCTTTTGAGCCAGAGACTAAGACAAGGACAGTCTGAAACCCTACAACCTGAGGACCTCGATGCCACCGTCCCAGCTTGCTAGGCCATGGCAAACGAACCAAGGGTTTAAAGGGTGGGGCCAGTACTGCGCACACTGCACTCCACCAAAAAGCTCCATCGCGCAGGCTTTAGGAAACGCCCACGGACTATGACACTGAACTTTTCAAGTCCTGTAGCGATGGGCAAGGGGCAAAATGGCAGGTGAAAGATGTCACTGGAAGGTGCAGTCTCAAACCTGCATGCAGGCGGTTCAGGATATTGGTCGCATGATGTTGACCTGGGGATGACAACGTCACTCGGCACACCCTGAACAACCAAGCAGCCTTCTCTAGGGACAGCACTGCTTGCTCCACACGGAGAGGGGCCTAGAAAAGGTGGCTCATCCCCTCGTAACCCCAGTTGGCTAGCCGCGGTCAACAGGCATCTTCTCATGCGGTCAGAAAACAAGAAAAAACAACGGATCCACTTTCATGACGACCACGACCGGACTCAACGTAGCATGCTGGAACATCCGAACCATGCTCGACACAGCAGACAGCGGACGCCCTGAGCGTTGCTCTGCCCTCATTGCCCATGAATTGCGGAGGTTAAACATCGACATCGCCGCGCTCAGCGAAGTACGCCTCCCGGAGGAAGGCAGCCTCCAAGAACATGGCGCTGGCTACACCCTCTACTGGTCAGGCAGGCCTGCATCAGAAAGACAGCTCTCAGGCGTGGGCTTCATGGTGAAGACCCCCATTGCGACTAAGTTGGAAAACCTACCAGCGGGTCACTCCGACCGCATCATGTCCATGCACCTCCCACTGAGACACCAGCAATACGTCACCCTTCTCAGTGTGTACTCCCCAACCCTCCTGGCAGAGCCTGCAGAAAAAGACAAGTTCTACTCTGACCTGCGCAGCCTCCTGCAGAGCACCCCTGCAGACGACAAAGTCATCATCCTTGGCGACTTCAACGCCAGAGTGGGCCAAGACTCTGAAGCCTGGAAAGGAGTCCTCGGCAAGCATGGCGTTGGGAACTGCAATGACAATGGTCGCCTACTGTTGGAGCTCTGTGCAGAGCAGCAACTTGTCATCACCAACACTCATCATCATCATCATCAGTCCCTTGCCCGAACTGGGCGTTGGGGGGACTGAAAGGCAGCAGCAACAGACAGTGCTCTCCACTGAGTTCTATTTTGGGCGGTGGCAAGCAAGTCTGGCATCTCGAGTTCGGTCCATTCTTTTATGTTTGCGACCCAACTCTTTCTCTGACGACCTTGCCGACGACTTCCTTCGAGAGTGCCTTGGAGGATAGTCTTGGACAAGGTGTTGTGTCGGGTCACGTGGCCAAACCAAGCAAGCTTGCACCGTTTCACGGTTGCCAGAAGGGGTTCATGTGGGCCCACCAGGGAAGTGACGATGCTCCGTACATATTCGTTGGTCTTGTGCTCGCGGTACGAGATGCGGAGCAACTTCCTCAGGCACTTGTTCTCAAAGGCCTGGATTTTCTTTTCTGAGTCTGCAAGAAGTGTCCAAGTCTCACAGCTGTAGAGTAGAATAGACACTACGAGGGACTTGTAAAGCCTGTACTTGATGGTGAAGCTGATGGAGTTACTTCGCCATATCCTGTCCAGCCTGGCCATTGCGGATGTTGCTGTACCTATCCTGATACGGATCTCAGCTATGCAACTACCGTCTTTGGACAGGGTGGCTCCCAAGTACTTGAAGCTATTGACCTCTTCTAGCTTCTGGCCGTTCATGTGGATGTTGCTGCTGCTGTCGCTTGTGGTGTTGATCATCACTTTGCTTTTATCCGTACTGATCTCCATGCCATAAGACCCTGCGCTACTTGAAAGTTTGTCTGTCAGGTTTTGAAGCTCACTATTGCTGCCTGCCATGAGGTCAATGTCGTCTGCGAATCGAAGATTGCACAGGGATCTGCCACCAATAGAGATTGAAGTATGGTGGTCGTGGAGGGTTTCCTGCATGATCTTCTCCAGGAATATGTTGAAAAGGACAGGAGAGAGCAGGCATCCTTGACGGACACCGATCGTCGTCCTGAAGAACTTGCCTGACTGATTGTTAAGTAGAACCGCGCTGCAGGCGTTCTTGTAAAGCGCTTCTATCATTTGGATCAGTCCCTCCTCTATGTTGAACGATCTCATGACTTGCCAGAGTCCGTCGTGCCAGACGCGATCAAATGCTTTCCTGAAATCAATGAAGTTGTGGTAGAGTTCGCGCTGATGCTGCAGATGTTTCTCGATCAGGACGCGGCAGTTGAAAATCTGCTCTACAGTGCTTCTTCCAACTCTGAAGCCAGCCTGTTCTTCTGCCAGCAGTTCCTCGGCGAAAGTTTTGAGGCGGTTGAGAATGATTCTAAGCATTACTTTGCTAGGGTGACTTATCAGACTGATAGTTCTGTAGTTCTGGCACTGTTTCAGGTTTCCTTTCTTGGGGAGCGGGATCACTAGAGACTGTGTCCATTCTACTGGCCATTTCTTTTGCTCCCAGATCTTTTGACAGAGTGTAGTGAGGACCTTCGTTGTTACTTCTCCTCCATGTTTCAACAGTTCAGCAGGTACGTTGTCTACACCTGGAGACTTTCCTCCCTTCAGGCCGCGTACGGTTGCTTCCACCTCTTCAGCTAACACTGGCAGGTCTTCAGCCTTCCTGGCCCCAACCTGGTTGTTTTGGAGGATGCTGGTGTCTGGCTCAGCCTTGTAGTTATACAAGTCTCGGCAGTACTCAGTCCATCTGTTTAGTACAGCACTACTTTCCAGCAAAAGGACAGTCGAAAGACCACCTGGATGCATCCTCGCTCCAAGCACTGGCACCTTATCGACTATGTCCTAGTGCGTCAGAGGGACCGCAGTGACGTCCTCCTCACCAGAGTGATGCCCAGCGCAGAGTGCCACACTGACCACCGCCTTGTTCGCTGCAAACTCAGGCTCCGCCTCAAGCTGAAACCCAAGAAAGGGGCCCCCCCCAAGAAAAAGCTTGATGTTGCCAGCCTTCAGCGTGACGACAAGAAAGCTGCCCTTCAGGCCGATTTACAGCGCATGCTCAAAGACACAGTTGATCCAGCAGACTCCTCCCCTGAAACACTCTGGGAACAACTGAAAACTGCTATTGTAAAATCTTCTGTGGAAGTCTTGGGCTTTGCTAGAAAGAGGAACAAAGACTGGTTTGACGAAAATGACGTAGAGATCCAGGAACTTCTAGCAAAAAAAAAGAGCCGCCCACCAGGCCCACCTAGCCCAGCCTTCCTGCCCTGTGAAGAAGTCTGCCTTCCGCCTCATCTGCAGCAGTCTCCAGCTCAAGCTTAGAGAACTCCAGAACGAGTGGTGGTCCAGACTCGCACAGAGGACCCAGCTCTGCGCTGACAACGGTGACTACAGGGGCTTCTACGAAGCACTGAAAGCAGTGTATGGCCTTAGGCACCTGGTACAAAGTCCCCTGCAAAGCGCTGATGGACAGGCACTCCTCACAGATAATACCTCCATCTTGAACCGCTGGTCGGAATACTTTCAGGACCTCTTCGGCGCTGAGCGCACTCTTCAAAAAACAGTCATCCTCCAAATCCCACACCTTCCACTACAGGTTGAATTGGACGAACCGCCCACCGCCGAAGAGACCCTCATAGCCATCCACCAGATCAAGAGTGGCAAAGCAGCAGGCATTGATGGAATCCCGCCAGAGATATGGAAACATGGAGGCCCAGCACTGCACAACAAGCTCCACGACCTCTTTCTCTGCTGCTGGGAAAAAGGAACACTACCAAAGGATCTCCGTGATGCAGTCATCATCACCCTGTACAAGAACAAAGGAGAGAAGTCTGCCTGCTCTAATTATCGTGGAATTACCTTGCTGTCTATTGCCGGGAAAATTCTCACAAGGTTGCTCCTGAATCAGCTGGTACCTGCCATCGCTGAAGACCACCTCCCAGAGGGCCAGTGTGGCTTCAGAGCCAACAGGAGTACCACCGACATGGTCTTTGTGCTGAGACAGCTTCAGGAGAAGTGCCGCGAGCAGAACAAAGGGCTGTACGTAACGTTTGTCGACCTAACAAAAGCGTTTGACACTGTGAGCAGGCAAGGTATGTGGCAGATCCTGGAGCGACTAGGCTGTCCCCCAAAGTTCCTCAACATGATCGTCCAGCTCCACGAGGACCAGCAAGGCCAGGTCAGACTAAACAGTGACCTCTCAGAACCATTCCCCATTCACAACGGCGTGAAGCAAGGCTGCGTGCTGGCGCCGACCCTCTTCACCATCTTCTTCAGCATGATGTTGAAGCAGGCCACAGTGGACCTCGACGATGACGATGCAGTGTACATCAGGTATCGTCTCGATGGCAGCCTGTTCAACCTCAGACGACTGCAGGCCCACATGAAAACCCTAGACCAACTGATTCGTGAGCTGCTCTTTGCTGATGACGCTGCCCTCATTGCACACACAGAGAGAGCCTTGCAGCGCATTACGTCCTGCTTCGCAGATGCCGCCCAGCTCTTTGGACTTGAGGTCAGTCTGAAAAAGACAGAGGTCTTTCATCAGCCAGCACCCAAGGAAGAGCATCGCCCTCCCCACATCACCATCGGCGAGTCTGAACTGAAGTCTGTACACCAGTTTATCTACCTCGGCTGCATCATCACGTCAGACGCCAAGCTGGACAAGGAGCTGGACAACAGGCTGGCAAAAGCAAACAGTGCTTTCGGGCGACTATTCAAGCGGGTGTGGCACAATCAACAGCTGAAAAAAGGCACCAAGATCAGCGTGTACAGAGCTGTCATCCTCACCACCCTGCTGTACGGTTCCGAGTCCTGGGCCCTCTACCGCAGCCAACTACGACTCCTCGAACGCTTTCACCAGCGCTGCCTGCGTACCATCCTCAGCATTCACTGGAGTGACTATGTCACCAACGTCGAGGTCCTTGAACAGGCGGACACTTTGAGCATCGAGGCTTTGCTGCTGCGGACACAGCTTCGCTGGGCGGGGCACGTCTCCAGGATGGAGGATCATCGCCTACCCAAGATCACTCTGTTCGGCGAGCTCGCCACTGGACACCGAGACAGAGGGGCACCAAAGAAGATATACAAAGACGGTCTCAAGAAGTCACTTAGTGCCTGCCAAATCGACCACTGCCAGTGGTCTTCGCTTGCTGCGGACCGTGACACCTGGCGCTCCACCATTCACAAGCCAGCCGTCTCCTTTGAGGACTCTCGCAGAGGTAACCTTAAGGACAAGCGGCTCAGGAGAAAAAACAGAGTTGTCGTAACTCAGAACCCTGACCAGACCTTCCCCTGCAGCCACTGCGGTCGAACCTGCCTGTCCCGGATTGGCCTCAGCAGTCACGAAAATGCCTGCAGATGACGTGGGCAAGCCCTATAGAATCTTCGTTCGCGAAGTCAAGCCAAGAGAGAGTCCATATATTTAATAGACACAGGCCATGACCTTGACCTTCATGTTAAATATCACAGTCCGTCTGGTTAAGACTATTTACTAACTACAATTGGAATCGACCAAGTATATTGATTCTAGAAACAGTCTGCAAAACATCATTACAGTTGGTTCTGGACATTTAAAAACACTAACAGCCACGGAAACTAAATTTAAAAGGGCTAAT
The DNA here is from genome assembly GCA_036245525.1 of Semisulcospira habei. Taxonomy (NCBI): domain Eukaryota; kingdom Metazoa; phylum Mollusca; class Gastropoda; family Semisulcospiridae; genus Semisulcospira; species Semisulcospira habei. Next base: position 184,094,894 of record BTPG01000002.1, on the reverse strand, counting down.
AAGGCATGTTTTTGTTTTGACGTTCCATTGCAACACATAAATATCTGAGTTATTTTTCATAAATTTGATCATTCAGACCATCCCTTGTGAAGAGTAAGCAACAATATCAGATTAAATGGCTCTGTTACAAGAAGTGTAACGGAATTAGCGACACGTCAGTTGGCAATGGCCAGGACCGACCTGTATGGTTTGTGCAAACCTCAGTTAACCTAGAGAACGGTTTGGATCTTTCATGATGACAATTTCCATATAATCTGACACTTGAATGTAGTAATACATACACAAATCTTTCTTGAGTTTTAATATGGTTGTCATGGCAACTGTACGAAGCAAAAACACGGTCTGTACAAATTAACTTGTTCATCTTTCAAGCAGCTGTGTTTCTGCTGAGTAATGCAAATATACTGCCATCAATGAAGGGTCTGTGTTTGACAAGCACAACTCAAGCAGTTTCAAAGTTTATTCCATCAACAAACAGCTATAACGCATTCTCTGTCAAAGGTGAGTAAGTGCCCACCAATAATTTAGATTTTGTTTTCTGTTTAAATGATGGACGACCTGAAATCCATGGTAAAGATTGCAAAATGTTATTTCTCTCACCCAAAAAATCGGTATACATAGGATATGGTAATGGTCATTTTTAATATTGCTTGCCATGGTAACATTAATCAACATCTTCAATGCCCCAGGTGTGGAATTTTCTTCTATCATGAATTTCTACCACCGTGCCAAATTTCAGAGCAATCGGCCCATAATGCATGATTCTGCCATAACAGCTCGGACTACTTTTTACCAAGAACATGATCTTCTGAATGGTCTTAACACTAGATCTGTAGGTTAAATGGCAGAGACGCCCTAGACCATAGAAATGAGTACACATGTTTTCAATATAACTTGCATATATGTACGGAATTGGCCCGAAAATATGCACCAAGTGCAGAGAAACACATCGACACTCACTGTCTTCTACAAAGTCAATTTAATGACTTACAGTAGTCAGAACATAGCCAATAAGTGAATAACATCCTTAGATCCTTAACGAGGAAAAGATCAACTTCACCACCATGTAAAACATTTTATTTTGAAGTCAAATTATTTGCATTGAGAGCATGCTAAAAAAAAACCCAGGTAAACATCCGACTCTCAGTGCTTTGGACCCACCCAAAACATCAGGTTGTCAATACCTAACAATGGTTCTGGGAAATGAAGACTGTAGACACTACATTCGTACTTGTAGACAATGGAATGTATAAGCTCACCTGGCCCAGTGTTGTCTCCACATAACCCAGGAAATCATCATCTGTCAGCTGCGGGGTGGCGTTGTCAATGTCATAGAGAGCAATCTGTAGTTTCTGCACCTCCTCAAAGTAGTAACTGACTGTGAAGGATCGTGAGAAGCGAGGATCAAGACTGTTCTTCACATTTTCAGTGCGTCCCACCTGTTGTAATAAAACAAGTCATTTTACATCAGAAAGAGGCACAGTCATCACAAGAAATAAACAGATCTGTTGCAAAACCTCCAATATATTACTGCATGCAGTCATAAGAATGGCAAATCCCTTTAGGCTCACGTACTTGACCAATCCACATAATCAACCTGACCTTTGTTACCTTGACCTTTCTGACAGGTCACTGAAATGATCCATATCCTTGACCTTTGAGAGGTCAACTAAATTAGGATGCATAAAAAGATCTTATCAATGCAGCCCTGAAAGTCTAAAATTTTGCCCACTGGCCTTTGGTTAGTGACTTCCAAGTTTTAATAGCCAAACTGAAAATGTTACTAGCCAAACTGAAAATTTAAAACTGATGGCTTACCCGATCGCTTCATTGTTGTTCGCTAGCATAACAATAACACTAACGGAAGTGAAGGTTGAAGGTTCAACATGCCACTTGCCAAAAAGAATGTTTTTAAGAAGTCTTTTATTCCGACTCCTGTCTCAATTTTAAACTCTTGTTCATAACGCCGTGATATATGTGATCTACGTAACATCATCCTCCCATCTTGGGACAGATTGCCTGTGATAAATTGCTGCAATGATAATTTTTATGGAATGTTCCTGTAGTGTTTATTAGTGTCTTGTATTGTTGTTTTATGACGAGCCAAAAGGCAAATTTCTGTTGTGCTTTGACTGGAACAGACAAAGTTGTATTGTATTGTATTGTACTTTTGGATTGAGGACTGAAAAAGTATGGATCGGAAAACGCACGTATCGGATAGCTGTCAAATGTAAAAGAAATGTTTTAACACACTCGCCAACAATGTTGTTGTAGAACTTGCAGGGCTTTTGTTTTCACAACAGGTTAAGGGTCTGTAGACCCTCGGGTATAAATTTTTTTATCTGAGCATAATAGAGGATCCACAAATTTATTTAAGAAAAACTGCATCATCTGTATGTTGTTGTTTTTTAATAAATTAACTCATTTCGCTCTCTCTTTAATTTTGTTGTGACAGTGTGTGTGTTTCCACGATACTGATTTTTTAACTGTTGAACTATCGTGCAAAAGCCTGTCTCCCTCTCCGTCTCTCTCTCACACAAAAAAACATGTATTTATCTGCATGATCATTTGATAATGTATTGTAACAGAGAATACAGCCTTTTCTGCTGAATGCAGATCGACAACCAAAGTCTGACTTGTCTAAACTCTCTCTCTCTCTCGCTCTCTCTCTCTGTGTGCGTGTGTGTGTGTGTGTGTGTGTGTGTGTGTGTGTGTGTGTGTGTGTGTGTGAACTAATGTACTTAAAGTTGGTTTCAACCCATTTAACCCGAAAGACGTATTTCTCCAATTTTAGAGCTTTTGCATAATACCTGTGTACCAGAAGATGGCCGGATCGACCACGATAAAAAAAAAAAAAAAAAAAAATGACAAACTTATTTCTGTTCAAATTTCTGGACTTGCTTTTTGAGTTTGCCTCCATGCACATTGCGCATGTCATCCGTGTGCCGTCGTGCTTTAGGCATGGAAATTACACGCAGCCGTGAACTCTGAAAACTGTGGCGAGTCACAGCGGCGGTGCCACTTTGCCACACAGCCCAGGGGTATCATTTCTGGTACTGTCACTTGTCTATGGAGACGACGGTGTCGAAGTGCAACTTTCTTCTAAGCGATTATCACGATCAGACGGTGCCGGATTGAAGAATCAGAAACATTTCAGCTTTCTTTGCTTTTCTCCGCCATTCACAACTTCGTTCAAGATTGAAAGTGAAACGCACAATGTGGTATCCCATAATAGTATGAATGGTGACATCACTGCAAGTAACGCGTTCAACATGTAGCACGCACTTTGTAATAACATGTAATTGTAATAACAGTTTGTCCGTCCAGTTACACTCGCATGGACCCCAGAGTCGGGGTGATTCTGAACGCAGCCGCAACCAAGCGAGCGGCTAAACTTTACGAACCAACTCGTCACTAAAAATAGGGTACGCACGGTGGCGCAAGGATGATACGTCTCAGATGCAGATGCACTGAATTAGTGCGTCTGACTACCCCTTAGTTACATGTTCAGTATGTGATTTTGAGTTTTAATGCATCATAGACGCACTAAAACACAAGTCCTGACTTGTCTCTATTGCTTGCTTAGTACTACGAAAAGTGAAGGTTGCACTTTCAGATTTAGGACTGAAAAAGTATGGATTGGAAAATGCACGAGCACACTCGCATTTGGCGAGTGGATTTTTTTTTTTACTCGCCAAAAACAAAAATCACTCGCCATGGCAAATAAATTACTTCAGGGCTGCAATGAGAGAAAGTAATAATGAGAGGAAAAAAGAATTTTATGCCAACTTTATATTTTCTCCATTTTTGCTTACAAAACGCATATGACCTCGCCTCTCGTTTTTCTCAAATCCCTTTTATTTTTCTCTGTAAATTAGATATATAAAGAGAGAACTGAATCTTCATTAACACAATGACTGAGAATTTAGCGGGTTAACTCAGTCATAGTGTAAATAATACTTCAAATCTCTCCCCCTCCCTCCCCATAGACTGGTCAAACCAGTGCTGGTAACCCGAAGCGATCACATACACAAACACCTCATGTCTGTGCTTGACTGGTTCTGAAAGACCTCCACCTCAATTCAAGTATGCCATGAATGGACTTGTTCCGAAAGAAAAATTCAAAGGGCCTAATAATAATATAATAATTACGGTATTTATAATGCGCTTATCTTATAATAATTATAACTCTAAGCGCGCACTCACAACTCGCGCACGCATGCGCACGCTTTAGACAATGACTCACGTAACACAAATAGTGAAGATACATTAGGACGGTCAGCTTGGGCTGGGGAGTGTGGTGATATAGTGCTAGAACTGTTGAAAGAGATGAGTTTTGAGGGCAGACTGGAAGGAGGAGAGCGAGTGTTTCTGACGGAGAGAGAGTGGGAGAGTGTTCCAGATGGTTGGACCGTATACTGAGAAAGAGCGGGGGCCGAAAGTGCTGAGTTTGGTGCGGGGGATGAGGAGGCGGAGAGGGTCAGAGGCGGAGCGGAGGGAGCGGGGAGGAGTGTAGGGGTGAAGTAAGTTGGAGAGATACGCAGGAGCGTAGTTGTTCAGGGATTTGTAGCAGAGAGACAGAATCTTGTATTGGATGCGTTGGGGGATGGGGAGCCAGTGAAGGAGCTTGAGCAGGGGAGTGATGTGGTCGGATTTTTTCTTTCCGAGGCCTACAATTATTCATACTTTTCATTTCTGACTAGCTTGCTTTTTGAAAACGTTTCAATTTTTTTTTCAATCAGATCGGTATTCACCACACCTGACTCGATATTCACGAAGGAATTTTTAATTTTTTTAATTATGTGTATACCCGTTCGATTTTTTCATTAAATGTAAATACCTAACACCCGCACACACAACCAATCCCCCTATGAGCTACTTTCACAGAGAGAGAGAAAGACCCACTCTGTCACCAAAGACACAGAATGGTGTCTATGTCAAGACTCCACTCATGTGAAACTTACACGTTTAAATCAATCCCCTCTCAGCGAGTAAGTTGCAGGGGTCTTAATCTGTGTGGCGCGTCATTTTGCAAGCCAGCCCACCTGTTTACCCACCTGTGTTGTCTAATCGTTGCCACGCGCCGCACAGTTGAATGCTCCTTTGTGGCACATCGCTATTCAATTGAGAGGAGACACTTTTATGAATAAGCCGGCTCTAAGGCTTTTGAAAAAAGGCTATTACTGAGAGGTGTTATACACTCAAGAGAACAGCATGTTTTGAAGTTGACTTAATATACTTATAACTGGTTCCCGAGAAATCAAACGGTGGTCATACTCTGCACTATACAGGCAGCTAAAAAAACAGCTTGATAAGAAACTAACAAGTAATATCTTACACACACACAAACAGACAGGCACACAAACAAACAAAACAAACAGGCACACAAACAAACACACACAAACAAACAAACAGACGCACACACACACACACACACACACACTTACAGACACTCATGTCAGTACAATTCACCGTAATCCTGAGTCTAATCTGCTAGGTGTCATCACAGCTGAACGCCTTTTGTGAGCCGATACACCGCTATTCAATAGAGGGGACACAAGCCACAATGCGAATGTGCTTTTTTAAAGGCCTTTCACAGCTACAGCCTTTACAAATCACTGAGTGGTGTCAAAGATCAACAAGGGGACATATTACTTTTCAAAGAGAGAGTGTCACAAGTGGGCTATATACTCATAAGCCTATCAATTACTAAGTGTTGCCATGTTTAATACACTCTGTGTATTCTGTGGGTGGGACAGCTTGCTTGAAAGTAAGGTCGTCATTTAACAAGGGTTTTACAAGATGACTTAATATACTCAAAACCTTTCATCTGTGTTGGAATAACACACTCCAGTCCACTTGATAAAGACTGGTGCCAAGTAAACTTATTACTTATTAACAAGTTGCAACTCACTTAAAGGAACCTGCAGAGGTTACCTTTAAGTGAGTTGCCATCTACTTACTTACTTACGCCTGTCACCCCTACCCGGGTATAGGCCGTCGACGAGAGACATCCAGCAACTCCTGTCCTGTGCTTCGCCTTCGATTCTACTCCAGGTGGTTCCCAGTCTCTTGATGTCTGCTTGGAGGTCTCGACGCCAGGAGTTTCTCGGCCTACCTCTTTTCCTCTTTCCCTGGGGGTTCCATGACAATGCCTGCCTAGTGATACTGGAAGCTGGCTTTCTCAAACTGTGACCGATCCATCCCCATCTTCTTCGCCCAATTTCATTCTCTGCTGTTATCTGCTCTGTTCTCTCCCAGAGTCTGACGTTGCTGATCTTCTCTGGCCAGTGGATTTTCAGAATTCTTCTAAGGCAACTGTTCATGAAGGTCTGTACTCTGTTGACTGTGGTTTTTGTCAATCTCCAAGTCTCTGCTCCATATAAGAGAACTGCTTTTACATTGGAGTTGAAAATCCGGACTTTGGTGTGTTGTGACAGCTCTCTGGAGCTCCACACTTTTTTCAACTGGAGAAAGGCTGCTCTGGCTTTACCGATTCGTGCTCTGGCATCTGCATCAGTGCCGCCTTTTTTGTCTATGATGCTCCCGAGATAGGTGAAGGACTCCACCTCCTCCAACGGGGTGCCAGCAAGCAAGACTGGTTCTTCCCTGGTTGCGTTCAGCCTCATTGTCTTTGTTTTCTGTTTGTGAATGGTGAGGCCAACTTGGGACGAGATGTCAGCAAGCCTCGTGGTCTTGTCCTGCATTTGTTGATGAGTGTGGGACAGTAATGCCAAGTCGTCTGCAAAATCGAGGTCGTCAAGCTGTGTCCACAGTGTCCACTGTATTCCACTTCGTCTGTGCTCTGTGGTCATCTTCATGACCCAGTCTATGGCCAGTAGGAAGAGGAACGGAGACAGCAGACACCCCTGCCTGACACCGGTTCTGACCTGGAGCTCCCTGGTGAACTGCCCTTCGTGGATCACGTGACATGTCATGCCATCGTAGCTGCTCTTGATCAGGCGGACGAGCGTTGTGGGTACACCGTAGTGTCATAGGAGTTTCCACAGAGTCTCTCGGTCCACACTGTCAAATGCTTTCTCATAATCCACAAAGTTGACATACAGCGGGGAGCTCCACTCCAGAGACTGTTCCACGATGATGCGGAGAGTGGCGATCTGGTCTGTACATGATCAGTTCTTCCTGAATCCTGCTTCCTGGTCTCTCAGCTGGGGGTCAACGGAGCTCTTCATTCTCTCCAGGATGATCCTGTTGAAGACCTTTCCTGGTACAGACAGCAAGGTGAGTCGCCTTTCTTGGGAAGCTTGATTAGGTACCCCTCCTTCCAGTCAGCCGGCATCACCTCCTCTTCCCAGATCTTTCCAAACAGTGGGTACAGCATCTCCACTGTTGTCTCTAGGTCTGCTTTCAGAGACTCCGCTGGGATGCCATCTAGGCCTGCTGCTTTGCCGTTCTTCAAGAATGCCACTGCTCTTCTGATCTCTTCCCGGCTGGGTCTGTCACAGCTGATGGGTAGGTCGGTCTCTGCTGGCTGGATGTCTGGGGGGTCAGGTGGGCTAGGTCTGTTCAGTAACTCTTCAAAATACTCGGCCCATCTGTCGAGTTGGTCTGCTCTGTCTGCAATAGGCTTGCCTTCTTTGTTTTTTACTGGTCTTTCTGTATGGCCATACTTGCCTGACAATCTTCTGGTAATGTCGTAGAGCTGTTTCATGTTGCCGCTGCCTGCTGCCTTTTCTGCCTCTGCTGCCAGGCTGTCTGTGTAGGCCCTCTTGTCTGCCCTGATACTACTCTTCACCTCGCGTTTGGCTTCCGAGTATTCCCCCTGTGCCCTTACTTTGGCTGCTCTCGTGCGACTGTTGTTGACAACTGCTTTCTTCTGCTTCCTCACTTCTATCTTCTTCAAGGTCTGTGCCAACAGCCAGTCCTTGTGATGGTGTTTCCTGAACCCTACAGTGTCTTTGCAGGTTGAGTTCAGCGCCTCTCTAACTGCCTTCCAGCTGCTCTGTGGTGACCGCCTCCTCTTCATTTACTAGCTCCTGTAGCGCTTGAAACCGGTTGGACAGCACCAGTTTGAACTCTTCTCTAACTCCAGTTTCTCTCAGGAGGCCTACATTATAGCGCTGTCTTCTTGTTGTCTCTGTGCGGCTTTTCTTTAGCTTGAGCTTCATTCTTAAGGTAAGCAGATGGTGGTCGGAGGCGACATCTGCTCCCCTCCTCACTCGAACATCTTGAAGGGATCGTCTAAATTCCTAGCTAATGCAGATATGGTCTATTTGGTTCTCTGTTGTGTGGTCAGGTGAGACCCAAGTTGCTTTGTGTATTCTTCTGTGTGGGAAGATGCTGCCTCCAATGACAAGTCGGTTTAGAGCACAAAAGTCTACAAACCTCTCCCCGTTCTCACTCATCTCTGAGCCTAGTCCCTGTCTCCCCATCACCTCTTCGTATCCGGTGTTGTCCTCCCCTTACTTTACTTACTTACGCCTGTCACCCCTACCCGGGTATAGGCCGTCGACGAGAGACCTCCAGCAACTCCTGTCCTGTGCTTCTCCTTCGATTCTACTCCAGGTGGTTCCCAGTCTCTTGATGTCTGCTTGGAGGTCTCGACACCAGGAGTTTCTCGGCCTACCTCTTTTCCTCTTTCCCTGGGGGTTCCATGACAATGCCTGCCTAGTGATACTGGAAGCTGGCTTTCTCAGACTGTGACCGATCCATCCCCATCTTCTTCGCCCAATTTCATTCTCTGCTGTTATCTGCTCTGTTCTCTCCCAGAGTCTGACGTTGCTGATCTTCTCTGGCCAGTGGATTTTCAAAATTCTTCTAAGGCAACTGTTCATGAAGGTCTGTACTCTGTTGACTGTGGTTTTTGTCAATCTCCATGTCTCTGCTCCATATAGGAGAACTGCTTTTACATTGGAGTTGAAAATCCGGACTTTGGTGTGTTGTGACAGCTCTCTGGAACTCCATACTTTTTTCAACTGGAGAAAGGCTGCTCTGGCTTTACCGATTCGTGCTCTGACATCTGCATCAGTGCCGCCTTTTTTGTCTATGATGCTCCCGAGATAGGTGAAGGACTCCACCTCCTCCAACGGGGTGCCAGCAAGCAAGACTGGTTCTTCCCTGGTTGCGTTCAGCCTCATTGTCTTTGTTTTCTGTTTGTGAATGGTGAGGCCCACTTGGGACGAGATGTCAGCAAGCCTCGTGGTCTTGTCCTGCATTTGTTGATGAGTGTGGGACAGTAATGCCAAGTCGTCTGCAAAATCGAGGTCGTCAAGCTGTGTCCACAGTGTCCACTGTATTCCACTTCGTCTGTGCTCTGTGGTCATCTTCATGACCCAGTCTATGGCCAGTAGGAAGAGGAACGGAGACAGCAGACACCCCTGCCTGACACCAGTTCTGACCTGGAGCTCTCTGGTGAACTGCCCTTCGTGGATCACGCGACATGTCATGCCATCATAGCTGCTCTTGATCAGGCGGACGAGCTTTGTGGGTACACCGTAGTGTCGTAGGAGTTTCCACAAAGTCTCTCGGTCCACGCTGTCAAATGCTTTCTCATAATCCACAAAGTTGACGTACAGCGGGGAGCTCCACTCCAGAGACTGTTCCACGATGATGCGGAGAGTGGCGATCTGGTCTGTACATGATCGGTTCTTCCTGAATCCTGCTTGCTGGTCTCTCAGCTGGGGGTCAACGGAGCTCTTCATTCTTTCTAGGATGATCCTGTTGAAGACCTTTCCTGGTACTGACAGCAAGGTGATTCCTCTGTAGTTGGAACACTTGCTGAGGTCGCCTTTCTTGGGAAGCTTGATTAGGTACCCCTCCTTCCAGTCAGCCGGCATCACCTCCTCTTCCCAGATCTTTCCAAACAGTGGGTACAGCATCTCAACTGTTGTCTCTAGGTCTGCTTTCAGAGACTCCGCTGGGATGCCATCTGGCCCTGCTGCTTTGCCATTCTTCAAAAATGCCACTGCTTTTCTGATCTCTTCCCGGCTGGGTCTGTCACAGCTGATGGGTAGGTCGGTCTCTGCCGGCTGGATGTTGGGGGGGGGGGGGGGTCGGGTGGGCTAGGTCTGTTCAGTAACTCTTCAAAATACTCGGCCCATCTGTCGAGTTGGTCTGCTCTGTCTGCAATAGGCTTGCCTTCTTTGTCTTTTACTGGTCTTTCTGTATGGCTTGTCCTCCCCTATTTTGGCATTAAAATCGCCCATGACGATGGTGATGTCTCGCTCCGCACATTTGTCCAAGGCACTCTGGAGTCGGTCGTAGAACTCTTGTTTCTCTTCCTCGTCACTGTCATTAGTGGGCGCATAACACTGGATGACGTTCAACTTGATCTTTTTCTTGGTTCTAAAGGCTGCTGTGATAATTCTTGGCCCAAGAGGTTCCCAGCCCATCAGCGCTCTCTGTGCCACTGGTGACAGCATGAATGCTACACCTTCTGTATGGGGGGCATTCTCCTCTTCATGACCTGAATACAGAATCATCTCCCCACTTAACAGCCTTTTCTGGCCAGACTGCGTCCATCTGGCTTCACTGATACCTAGCAGGGAAAGGTTGTACTTTTGCATTTCCGCTGCTATCTGGGCGGCCTTGCCGCTCTGGTACATGGTCTTGACGTTCCATGTGCCCATGGTTGTATCCCTGGATAGAGAGAGGCGGCTCGGTCCTGTGGCTTCCGAAGACTTCCGGCTTTCACCACAGGACGTCATAAGTCTTCTGGTATTAGAACCTTCCTCCTCCAGGAAAGGAATTACTGTTAGTCTTTTCGTCGGCGTTTTTGTAGCTATTTCCTTTTTTGCAGGGTGGGGAAGCTACCCCCACGCCCAACCCCCTTACTAGGAGGACCAGGGGTTTTCTGTCGGGATCACCTTCCCTTAGGCCATGTTGGTTCACGGCACCTTATTTCATTCGGTGCACCCCTCTCACGAGGGACCCCCTATCCACCACCCAGGGGACGGGCCTCAATGCCATATGGTCCCAGCGCGAGGAAGTGAGTTGCCATAAAAACTATTAATTACTTACCTTAAGAATTTACTAATTACTTACCTTAATTACTTACAAGTTCTTAATAACAACTTGACTCTAGTCACATTATACTCAGTCTTTTTTTACCAAGATACAAAAGCAAAAAAAAAACTTTTTTGTCAATAGTACTCTGGCGGTGCAGATGGGTCTAAGTATACAGTCCTAAACTGTGTAAGTGGTGTGACCTCTCTCTGTAAAGTGTATGACATTATTAAACGATTACCAAATCTGACCTTTATTTGCTTGAAAGTAGACCTTGGAGTTTCTGTGTGGTTTTCTGAACCCTGATCTGTTTTCCCATCTCTAAAAAACTAGCTTTTAGTTCTTCAATATTTACAGGAGATTGACTACGCATTTTATTTTGTATTTCAGATTTCAATTGTTTGTAGTTGTTCAAATCATCCTGCACTCTCTTAAATTCTTCGTCGCTAATAAAATTATCATCCAATGCCTTACTTATAATCAGTTTTAAACTGCTGAGCTTTGCTCCAGCCAGAGTACTTAACTTTTCATGTTTTTGTAATTTTGTGTGAAATCTCTTGTTTAAGGCTTCCATACCAAAGCATGCCAGACCTGTTGCAATGCTAGCTCCTTCAAGTCCAACACAAATTAAAGCACCGATTCCGGTTGATATCAATACGATGCCTCCTACAGATAATCCAGCTGAAACCATACCTGTAACCATTGAACTGTTTTGTACAGAATTGAAAACAGTCTTATACCGTCTCTTACATCTAGAATATTTCGCCTCCTCTCCCTCCAAATATTTAATTGCTTCTGTAATATTTATTAAACAGAATGCGTCTGTCTGTAATGTTTTATCTGATGCAATTGGCACATGCGGATCAAACGTCTCAGTTGTCACAGACTCAAGCGTCGGTAGTTGTGGATAGAAGTTCACCATTTTTTTTATTCACAAATATTTTTATTTAATCAGTGATTACATTTTGCAACTCGTCAAAAGTATACAATTTGCCGGCATAATAAAACGAAACAAGATCAATGTGTTCTAGTTTATGAAATTTAGAAAAACAAAAGTTATTTTGTCAACCAATATCTTGACAGCTGAAACACTGCTCGAAACCTCAAAAACATCTAAATTTTTTCTAATGGCAATAAAGACCTTTGTTGCCTCTGTCACTGTGTCATCCCACGTAAGCTTTATTCCCTGTGCAATATCTGCCTCTTTCCCATAAGAAACAGATCTCATGATAATTTCAAATACTATTGTTGCTGCTCTTGCGATGGGAAAGTTTGATGGTACAAACACGACCTTTGCATCTGATCGGCCCTTCCTATGCATAAGAAGATACCTCCGTTTCTCATACACAAGCACTTGTAGTTTATCTCTGCTATTGTTTTCTGAAGTATAACTTGGAACAAGGCTTACAATCAAAGGTCCAGAGTTAACAACTTTTCTGAATACTAAGGCGCCTTCATCATCAGTGTATACATAAGGACTAATAAATTCCAACTTTATATCCCAGTCAATTGTTGGCGCAATTACAGGTGTAGGCACAGGTGAAACTACCCACTTATTACCCACATGTATTAAGTTGTAGGGCGCATTATTTACAGGCCGAATAGGTACAGTGACATCACGCAGCTGTCCAAGTTTAGGAATTGGTCTGTCAGTTCCGTCCATGTCATCTATTACTTTTCTCTTGTACATACCAAAAGAATTAAGTTCAAAACCATACACCTCCCCCACCTCTCCCTCTTTCTCAAAATCCTGTACATCAGCCAAATCTTTCAACTCTGTTACAGGACACGCGACTGGAATAATTCTCGGCTTTGGACCAGCACTCATTTTTATAAACAAAAATAAAATTATTTAACTTCCAACACAACACTAAAATCATGCATCACAACTGGTTTATCATCTTGATTAGTTACAGATATACACAGTGACTCAAAGAAACTGGAACCTAATTTCTTAACTGTAAATTAGGAAATCTAACAACTACACTTTCACAATAGGGTGCAGTTCCAGTTGGTAAGCACCTCAACAAAGTTGAAGGCTTTCCATTGTGAACATTTTCAGTCGTGTTTAGTTCTTTCAAATAAACATTTAGTACTGTGTGAACTGACAAATGAACAGGATATCTTCCAATTATTTTTTTCTTTTTTGGTCTTCATTTTTAATCCTTTTTCTAATGTCCAATCTTCATCACCACTAACACTTAAAATACCAATATCTGATTTGGTTAAAAAAAACCAAGTAGTATTAAAAGTTTGTCTGTTAATATAAGCTGACTATCTTTTGGAAATTCCAATGTAACAAGCAAGTTAGCCAGATTTGAAGTTGCCTTAATTTTATAATTATTTTGTAAAAATTCAGCTATAGTACAAAAGTCATAATACCCAGGCTGTAAGTGATTAGCGCCCCAACTTGTACGACCTACAGTTCCATGTACAGAATATTCACCGTCATCTCTTACATTAAACCATTTTACAGTGAAAAACGTTTCATGGATAGCTACAGCCTTGTTACCATTGCGATTATCAATCCCATTAGTTAACACACTGGTTTGCTTGTGTCAAGATTTGTTAAGGTAATAAACATTTTTATTATCTCATAAAAAAAGAACTTGATGGAATTTAAATCACCAACCATTACCACAACAAACGCAATTCAATTTAACATGGATGCCAAGTACAATGTCGCACCTACTTATGAACAGAAAATAATTCAACTAAATCAGCTCAATATAGCTGTGTCTGAACAAGATTTATTTCAAGTGAAAGTACCCAACCCCTTTGATCATTACATAAACCCTCCAATTACAGACGATGCTACTGCAAGAAAGTGGTCCTCAGTCCACTACAAATGTTTCAAAACCAACTTAACTTTGCCATACTGTGTTCAACTACAGGATGCGGTGTTTCATTTACAGACCACTTGAATCATTCAAACAAACTTATTAGGTCTGTGTATCGTTTTCACACGTATTACCAGCTTAGAAGAATACTGTCAGAACTCCATACACCACTACCCACTGAATCCAGTTTCAACAGGTATAACAACCCCATGGATATGAAAGCGTTTGAACGGATCTGTAATGAAGTTAACATCAGTACCGGGTATGACTTTAGGCAAAAACTTGATGATCACAATGGTATGGGTACATTGTATTATGCTATGAGTCACAGATAATACCCACAAGATTACTACCCTGGTTACACTTCATTCTCATCAAAATCACAAGTCTGGTTAGGCTCAATTGAACAGAAACAGTCTAATGCCTGGACCACATTTATTTTAGACAAAAGTGACAGGTTTACTCAAGCGGGAGTCGAGCGCATAAATGAGTCAATCAGAACATATGTGTGGTGTATACTAGGCGCACAATCACTAACAAAATCAAACATTTTGAATGGAAGTGGAAAGTTCGATTCACAAAAACAGTTTCTTGCAAACCTAGAAGATTCAATTAACTCAGTGGTAGATCTCCCATCAAGCATACAAGGCTACCAAGACGTACTCAGATATGCGAGATCAAAAGTTGACTTTGTAGTTGGCATCGGGTTATACATGTTGCCGTCTGACACTCAACTCCAAATGGGGACAATAACAAATTATAATAATGAAATCATTGTTGCAGGTGTTGGTCAGAAATTAGGTCTCAATCAATCTGTAAACTTAGGAGCAACAACCACGCATGTACAGTCTTTAAAACCATTACACACAGTTACTTCCCCTGCACCGGCAGTAACGCAAGCCACGGTAACCCCGTCCTCGTCCCCTAGCACACATGAGTCAGAGAGAACAGCATTGGTAATAGCTCTCACCGGATTAGGGGTTTTACTTCTTTACCTGTTTCATTAAATAACCTGTGATTAACCCTCCTACTGTCACCAAAAAGACCCACACATGCTCTGCCATAAACCCAACTACTTTCGCTGCTGTACTAATAAGCCAACAAACAAAAGTGCCAATTATACCAGGCAATGCGTCCATCGCTTTCAGAGCCAATTTCTTAAGCAAGTCTGAAATGTGTGACAACTGGGTTTTTTTTCCCATGACTGTAAATCTTTTGGGTCTGTGGGGGCTGGTGGACCCGGGGCTGGTGGTGTGCTACCACCGCTTGCGCCACCACCACCAGGTCCGCCAGAGACAGCTAACACAACAGTACTGATAATAAATCCAAGGGCAGTAATTAAACTTGCAATAGTGATACCCTGGTTCTCTGAAAAGTGTTTTCAATCTCTCAGCCAGAGTTGTGTCTTCGTGAAGTATTTTCTGAATAGTTTCTCTAATCCTGTTGACCTGTGTTTTCAGTTTTTCTCTTCCAATACTAATCACTTCTAATCGCCCTGATCTTTCTATCTGCAAATCATTTAATCTGTGTTGGATTCTTTCTTTCATTTCTGTGTCAAGATTCCCATTGTCAGCGGTAGCCAGTTTTTCTTTTTCACGTTCTATGTGTTTATCAAGCTCACCTAGTTTGGCTACATTATTTACCATTTCACCTCTGATTGACTGCAGAGATTTATCCAACCCCATAATCTCTCGCATTGACAAAGGTGGGACTTCTATTGTTTTCATAGCATCATTTATTTGACCTTCAGTAAATGAGGCTTTTTGTATCACCATGTTTGCTATTTCTGGCAGGCTTGCTACTGCTGCTATTTCAATATCTTGCCCCGTCGGTAACTTTGTTTGCGTGTCGTGAAGAGCACTAACAAGTCTCAGTGTTAACTTTTTACCAACACCAACACCAAGGTAATGCTGCAGTGCTGCCTCACCACTGACTTGACCTTTAATTGTACTTAAAGCTCTAAACCTAGAAGGGTTATTTTTATGGGTTAGATACACTTTCCCTCTGTCCGTATTTACAAATAAGTGTCTTTTTTCATATTCAAACTGATTAGGATCTATTACATCTGGGCGAGCACCAACACTGTCATAAAATGAGTTTACTTTGTCTTTTAACAGTTCGTGATATATACTACTAGTTACCATTCCAGTCATTTTAGTCATATCTGTGATACTAGTATCTGAGACATTCATGTCATCCATTTCAATATCTTCATGATTAAATCCTCCCGCAGCCATTGTTTTTATTAATTTAATATTTTTTATTGTGCATAATAAAAATGACATCATCTTTCGGATCAAAGTTAGACCCATATAGAAAACTACGTGAGCCTCTTGGTGTTAAGGGCATTAGACAATCAATTGTCATCACAAACAATCCAAGTACCATAGACCAGAACCAAACACTTACAGTCAAGTTTCCAAACCTAGGTCCCAGTGACGTTATTGTTCCTGGCACTGCATGCCTAGCATTTAATATTGAACTATCATCAGACACAGATGTAAACAGAACACTAGTTAACAATCTAGGCAGAACAATTATTAGAACTATCAAAGTAAAACTTGAAGGACAGGAAGTGTTTTGTCTTGACGATGCTGATGTGTTTTACTGTTACAAAGATCTTTGGCTCACAAGAGAAGAAAGAGAAGATCGTATTTACCAAGGCATACAGCCAGATAGCATTATGAAACTTCGAATCGATGCAACAGATAAATCAACGTCAGCAGCCAAGGACGTTATATTAGCAGAAACATATGGAACCAGATTTTACATTCCACTTGAGTTTGAAATCCTAACAGCACATTTACCTTATTATCAAGGAGCACTGAATGACCGTCTGAGTTTTGAACTAACCTTCAATGACTACTCCAAAGTTATTAAATCATCTGATCTCAATGTGACATATAAGATTTCTAACATTTCCTTGGAATATGAAATTGTCACACATACTGAATTAGCCAGACTCATTCAAAATCAGTACCAGTCAAGACTGCCAATTTATTATGACAGGGTGATTAGACACAGTTTAATCAATAAAGACAAGAGCGACCCGATGTGGAACATAAACTTGAACACACCTGCTAGGTCACTGAAAGGTATTCTTATGTTGTTTGTTGAACCAGCGGCTCCATACAAAAGGGACTCAGAAAAATTTTACAATCCAAAGATTACACATTTGTCTTGTACAATCGAAGGTCATCCAAATCAAGTGTACGCTTCTGGAATGCTACCTTATCAACACTACGACGAGATCACAAAGTATTTTGCGGGTGGAAGGATTAGAGATAAACCAGCAAACATCGCATGTAAAGATTTACATCTGTATGACGTTAGGATCGGACAATACCTGACAATCAAGTATGCACTTTGGCTAGACCTACGCAGTACAGACGATGATTACCTACATGGGTCAGGTCGTACTGTTGAAAATGGTAGTGACGGGATTACAATCCAGATACAAAAAAAAAGGATGAAACCGCTGGAGCAATAAACATATATTTGTATCTGATTTATGATGCACAACTCAATATTGCTGAAAGCAGACTAAGTGGTCACTTGTATTAAATTATATTGTGTATTAAAATGAACTTGATGACACTTGACCCCCATTGTGGCTTATTTTGTGGTGCCACCGGGTGTGGTAAAACTGAATTTGTTCTTAACCTCTTACAAACAAGATACATTCATCATTTCAAAAACATAGTGATATTCTGTCCTACTATCAAACACAACAAAGCTTATCACAACCGTTTATTCATCGGACTGACAGCAACATTTACTTAGTCGACCCTGAGAAAAAACTGAATGACTACCTACAGTATTTTTACAAGCAATTTGAAGGACAGCCAACTTTGTTTATTGTTGATGACTGTTCAGCAGAGAAAGATATTGTTAAGAAGAGAAACACTCTAGCAGAACTTGCCTTCAGTGGCAGACACGCAAACGTCAGTGTATGGATTCTCACTCAAAAATATAATGCTGTACTGAAAGATTTTCCAGAACAGTTAAAGTTTATCTGTTTGTTTTACTGTAAGGATCGTGACAGCTTTGAAGACTGTCTCAGAGAAAACGACGTCATACCAAATAAACATGAACGGGATGATGTGAAGAACAAACTGAAATCAACTAAGCATCTAAAGCTTATTTTAAAGACAGATCAACCCACAGGGTATGGGTTAGTAAATTAATTTATACTTTTGTTTGTCCAATAAAAATGGCAGACGGACAAATCACGCAATATTGACCTATTGGTGAAATCATAGATATTACATACTACTTTAAAGACGTTAAATATGTAAACGGGTTTTATAATAAAGGGCCACCTTTAATATAAATATTTATAACACCAGTAACACAAGTAACACTGTACATGTCAGGTAATATAACTTTGGGTGTCGATAATCCATTTAGACCAACAATGATAAAAAAAAACTGTTGATATTAAGACACAAACTTTCACTGTTAATGAATATTACAGTGGATGGTTTAATGCAGTGTGTAGTAATATAGTAAAAGAACTAAACCAAACAAATTTGTATTTGTCCAGTGTTACAGTTAATAAAATGGCATTACACATACAGAGTCTGAGTTAATATTTTTTATTTTATTATTTTGTCGGTCAAATAAAAATGACGGACAATACACAAAGCCCATCAAGCTCATCTGGCTTAAGAAATGTGTTTCACACAACAGACTTACCTATATCTAATAGTAACAATGTCTATGAATCGATAGAAAAGTCTTTTTCTGTCGTACAAGATAATCTTCTTACAGGCAGTGTAAAGATTCAAATTGTTGCAAAAATAGAATTTACTAGAGTAGACGGTGAAGTGATTGTATCGTATATATCGACAAGGCAACACACAGTTAACACAAGAAGAGAGTTGGAGAACGTGTTTAGAGACAGACTGTTGCCTGACTTTCTTGAAGCAATTGACAAAGCAAAAATGAAGGGGTCTGGTTGGCACGAATTGATTGTACATTGCTTAACGTCCCGACAGCAACAAGGCTTTCTCAGGACGTGAGGTTTGCACGAAGGACGTGTACATGAACTACAATTGAAACAGTCAAGGTATCATCCTATACTAGGTAAATCATGGATGCCACTGCCAACAGAGGTTGCAAACAAAAAGGCTGTTGTCAATATACAGAACAATGACCACTATTGTTTCATGTGGTGTGTGCTTGCTAAACTACACTTTGTAAAATCAAGACCTGATCGCGTATCTAACTACACCAAATTTGCAAACGAACTCAACTTCAGTGGCTTAGATTTCCCTGTTAAAATAGAAGACATAGACTTGTTTGAAAAATTAAATCCTGGCATATCTGTGAATGTGATTGTGTGGGATAATGAGTCTGTTGACAAGTTACAACCCACTTGCTCCAACCTATGGTCAGCCAGAAAATAAACATGTTGACATGTTGCTAATCAGTGATAATGATAACTTTCACACACAATTATCAAAAATATGTCACGACTAATTCATAATCATACAAAAAAAACCACAATGGCAAACAGGAAGTGTGTAAAAAATGTTTACAAAGATTCTCCTCCATAAAATTGGCACACAAACATGTTTTACACTGTAGGTCAGCTGATGACATACAAACAGTACTTAAGTATCCAGATCCTGTAGTCAAGTGTGTTTTAAGAACTATGGGAATCAGCAAAATTGATTGATTGATTGTACATTGCTTAACGTCCCGACAGCAACAAGGCTTTCTCAGGACGTGCCTGCACTGCTTGTGAAAAAAAAAAAAAACCCAACTAAACAGAACATTGAATGTATGTCGCCAGCCGGTCAAACACATTAAATAAACCTAACACATGGGGCCTAAATAAAGCTAAGACCATTTAGCAACACACATCCAATATCAAGAGCTACAGGCAGTGCAGACAGTAGGGAGAGTTTAAAAAAGGCAAATACAGGTGAATGGACCTCGGGTAGACAGAAACACATGCCCCAGAATAGAGAGAAAACCCCACCCTGTGGGGCTGACCAGGGTGACCCTGGGAACTAAAAAATACCTAACCCCATCCAAGTCCCCCAGGGCAGACCCAAGTGGGGTGGAATCAGCAAAAGCTGCCGTTTGTAGAGTATGCTGATTTTGAATCATTGGTTGTAACATATGAAGGACCTGTTCCAGAGTCATTACCAAAGACTATAAAGTTGAGTGACCAAGTGGTGTGTTCTTTCGGATACATTATTGTTAGGTCAGACAGACAGCATTCAGAGCCTGTTATCTACAGGGGTGAAAATGCAGCATGTCTGTTTTTAACAGAAATGAGACATCTGTATAGTCAGGTAGTACAGTATCTCACAACATGTCAGATGCCTTTGGTGATGACAGAAGAAGACAAACTGAATTTTGATACAGCTGTGACATGTTGGATTTGTGAACAACTTCTGGGTGGTGATAAAGTTCGTGACCATAATCACATAACTGGGCATTACAGAGGTGCTGCACATAACAATTGCAACTTGTTATTAAAAACAGATCCTAAGACATATAAGTTACCAATCTTTCTTCACAATCTCAAGGGGTATGATTCACACATTATCATGCAGGCTGTAGATGAATCGTACAAAAACATAAATTGTATTGCGCAGACAAATGAGAAATATTTGACCTTTAGTTTAGATAAATTAGCATTTTATGACTCTATGCAACATTTGTCTTTAGGGTTGGCTAGTCTGGCAGAAGGACTGAGTTTCCAATAACAAGTAAATATTTTGAGCCAGACTTGATTAAGAAAGGTGTGTATCTGTACGAGTACATTGATCACTGGGTTGTGTTTGAGGAAAGGGGACTACCTCCAAAAGATAAATGTTATTCAACACTTAATGGTAAAGGTATTTCTGACTCTGATTACCAGCATGCTCTTGATGCATGGGGTAAATTAGGGTGTCAAACGATTGGTGACTATCATGATCAGTACTTGAAAGCTGACGTTTGCTTGCTAGCAGTTAGTTATTTGGGTTTAACGCCGAGCAGGCGACTAAGGCCATCTCACGGCGGGATGGGTAAAAATCTGGTCAGCCAGACTAAAAGCAAGGTCTTAAGACAAGATGTAAATATAGATTAAAAATCTCAGGCTAAAATGTCGCACATGTCTGGAAAAGAAACGTCTACAGACTCTCAAAAAGGGCAAATAAAAAAATTCACATAGTCTATGAATGCTCAGATCTTGTTAAAAATATTGCATTCTCTCAAAAAATTGAAGATTTTGTCCGGGGGAACATCCCGGAACAAAACCTTCAAGGAGTCTGCTGTGAAGTGTTTATATCTGGTGTCAATTAGGTTAGCACAATACAGCAAAAAGTGTCGAACAGAAAACTGCTCATCACAGGCAAAACACCATGGACGCTCATCCTGTTTAAGTAAGTAAGAGTGCGTAACATATGTGTGCCCGATGTGGAGCCGAGCAAGGACAGTCTCCTCACGGCGGCTGCCGCAGCGGAAAGGTAGACTGTCAGACAACTTAGGAAGAGCTTCATGAAGCTTGTTCCCTTCCTCTTTGTCCCACGCGGACTGCCACTCGCGGGCTATGTACGCACTAATAACAGGTTTAAAATCACTATAGACAGTCTGTGTGTCAGGGACAGGGTCACTGCGGGCACTGTTGGCAGCAGAATCTGCGATTCTGTTGCCTTCGATGCCCACATGGCCTGGGACCCAAATAAAAATGATGTCATAATATTCCTTCATCAAGTCCGCGTAGAGCTCTCTAATCTGCACCAGCAGTGGATGGTCTGTTCCCGCGCCCTGAAGGGCCTGCAGGGCAGAAAGAGAGTCAGACAGAATCAGGAAGTTCCTTTCCCGAGACTGATAGGCATGCTTGAGTGCTAGCAGAATGGCCTGCAGTTCTGCACTAAATACAGAGGAATGGTCAGGGAGACGGAGCTTAAATGGGCGTCTAGGATGGCGAGAGGACACTGCAGCCGCAGCCACTCTTCCATCCTCAGACTTGGACCCATCCGTATAAAGACGACAATAGCCAGGAAAAATTGAAAGGAGTTCATTGAGGCTCTGTTGGTATATGGCTGGTGGAGTACAATCCTTCTTGTGGGCAGTCAAGTCCAGCAAGATGTCAGGAACTGGTAGTAGCCAGGGTGGAGTGACGTGTTGCAGAGATTCCGAAACTTTGTCCAGGTCCACTCCGGCCGCCTGCAGATGAGGTCGGACACGGAAGGAAAGTGGACGGACAGCTCCCGGATGGGCATCGTAAATCTCTGCAAACGACGGGTTAAAAACACAATCATAGGCAGGATTTTCTGGATGGGCCTTCAGCTTCAGAACGTAGCTGAGCATGAGGCGGATGCGGCGGAGCCTGAGAGAAGGCTCCCCTGCCTCTGCATACAGACTAGGAACTGGAGATGTCCTGAAGGCTCCCAGACATATGCGCAGACCTTGATGGTGAATTGTGTTCAGACGCTGCAGAACAGACTTGGAAGCCGAGCCATATACCACAGAGCCGTAATCCAGTTTGGACCGAACAAGGGCCCGGTACAGTCGAAGTAAGACGATGCGGTCTGCACCCCAGTCAGTACGACCAACGACACGAAGAATGTCGAGGGCCTTCCGACAAGAGGTTCTAAGGTAGTTAACATGGTTGCAGAAGGTCAATCTTTTGTCAAAGATGACCCCCAGAAACTTAGCCTCTTCAGCCACCTTAATTGGCACTCCAGCAATGCTCAGGCTAGGTTCTGGAAAAAATTTCGTCTGGTTAGTAAAATGCACACAGACTGTCTTGGAGGGCGAGAATCTGAATCCATTGAGAGACACCCACCCCTGGATGCGATCAACGCACAGCTGCAAGCGCCTCTCAAGGGACGCAAGTCCTCGACCTCGTGCACACAAAGCAAAGTCGTCCACAAACAAAGAGCATTCAGAATCATCCTTGACGGCCTTTACAATGTTATTTATTTTAATGCTAAATAAAACAGGAGATAGAATACTGCCCTGTGGGACACCCATCTCCTGTTCAAAGGAGTCGGAGAGGGTGGAGCCCACACGGACATGGAACGACCTGTTGGACAAAAAATTGTGAATAAAAACGGGCAGATGCCCTTTAAAACCCATGTCCGACAAATCAGACATTATACCATGCTTCCAGGTAGTGTCATATGCCTTTTCAAGATCAAAGAAAATTGCATAGACATGCTGCTTGTTGACAAAAGCATCTCGGATAAAAGACTCAAAGCGGACTAGATGGTCAGTTGTACTACGGAAGCGCCGGAAACCGCACTGGAGGTCTGTGATGAGACCCTGTGACTCAAGATGCCACACCAGTCGGGCGTTGACCAAGCGTTCCATAGTTTTACATAAACATGATGTCAAAGCTATTGGCCGGTAGTTGCCCGGGTCGGAAGGATCCTTACCCGGCTTGGGAATTGGCACAACCACAGCCTGGCGCCAAGATGGCGGAAAATGACCGGTTATCCAGATATGGTTAAAGGCCTTGAGAAGTACAAGGAGTGAATCCTCAGGCAGATGTGTTATGAGCTGATAATGGATGGTATCTAATCCAGCAGCAGAGTCAGTACATTTCTGCATGGCTTGCTGCAATTCTGAAAACGTAAAAGGGGCATTATAGTCTTCCAAGTTATCCGATATAAAATCACAAGCACAAGATTCTCGCTTCTCCTTCTCTCTCTGGAAGAAAGGTGAATAATGCTCTGTTGAAGAATTATGGGCAATGGTGGAGGCAAGCAAATTGGCCACAGCCTTTTTATCTGTGACCAAACTGGCACCATCTCTAAGATGGCCGACAGAAGCCGAGCCACCCCTGCCCCTAATTCTTCGAACAGCCTTCCAGACTTTTTGGGACGGAGTCCTAGAAGATAAAGATGAGACGAAGCGTCTCCAGGAAGCACGGCGTTCACGTTTAAAAATATAACGGGCTTTCGCCCGCTGTCTTTTAAAGGTTAAAATATTTGCTTGCGACGGATTACGAAATGCACGTCGCTGAGCAGATTTGCGCATTGTTTGGGCCTTGCGGCACTCTTCATTGAACCATGGTACTCTTGGCTTCCGAGGGAGTGATGTGGAAGTTCTAGGGATGATTTCACCTGCAACCTCCAACAAAATAGAAGTAAAACAAGAAACAGGTTCTTCAGCTGACATGACCACCTCCTCTGTAAGACGAGACTGACAGAGAGAGGCAAACAGAGACCAGTTAGCTTTCTTGAGATTCCAGCGCCCCACCGGCGAATCCTCCTCACAGCTGACCGATGACAGGACTACTGGGAAGTGGTCACTACCACACAGGTCGTCGTGAACCTTCCAGTCAAAGTCCAGCATGAGAGAAGGATCACACACAGTGAGGTCTAGAACAGAACTAGATCCGGAACCTGAGTTAGAGTATGTTGGTGAGCCATCGTTAAAGACACATAGGTTAAGTTGAGAAAAAACATCTTCTAACATCTGACCTCTGTCATCATAGTGGTCACTACCCCAAAGGTGAGCATGACCGTTAAAATCCCCCATGAGAATAAAGGGAGGGGGCAGTTGATCTACTAAGTGAAAAATATCATTGCTACAGACCCGCAGTGATGGTGGCAGGTAAATACTGCATATGGTTATGGTCTTTTTTAAGGTAACCCGAGCAGCCTGAAGACAGGTGTCGATGCTAACGGGGCTACATAAAATTTGGCTACTAATGAGAAGAGCCGCTCCACCCGAGCGCCTCTCCGAATCAGAGCCTTTATGTATAACATTAAAACCATTAAAAGACACAGGGTCAGAAGTCTTCAGGTAAGTCTCCTGAAGAGATATGACTGAGGGGTTATAGAACTTGACTAAAAGACGTAATTCCTCAAAGTTAGCTCGAAAACCACGACAATTCCACTGAAGCAAAGAGTCCATGATTAAGTCTGATCTGGGGGTAAGGAGTTTTTCCCCCCTTTTTCCTTTACCTTGGAAGGAGTTGAAGAAACAGAGGGGGGCCGGCTCCCGGGCCTCCTCTGGTTCTTCGGAGAGGAAGGGGGTGGAGCTGCCGCAGCATCAGCAACAACAACTTCCACTCCCTCCATCCGCTCCTCCAGTGCAGCATATTTGTTTTGAAGGGGCACATCTGTGTTCCCCTTCTGGGCCCGTGCGCACAGCGGTCCCATAGATTTCTTAGACTTCTGGTCCTGGGCAGCGTTCCTGCCGCTAGAGTTAGCGGCCTTAGAAGGCTGACCAGAGCCAGAAGCCTTTGGAGTTGACTGACTAACAGGTTTGGGTGGGGGCTGAGGCTTAGGGGCAACAGAAGGCGGCACAACTGGACCGGCAGTGTCCGCCTTCTGCGTTCCCTGGCTCCTTGTCACCACCGGAGGAGGGTTACTCTCCAGGGGTGAGAGGAGCCGAGGCTCCGCCCCCAACCAAGAAGTTGGGGTCTGACATGAAAAGTCTTTGGTGGGGCGCTTGCCTGCCACCGCTGCACTAAAAGTATACACTGAGGTGTTAGAGGTTGGGGCAGCCGCAGCTGCACCAGGGCCTTCAACCAGTTTTTTGGCATCCAGAAAGGACAGCCCCTTCTCCACACGCACCTGCTGAATCTTGCACTCGGATATCCAACGAGGGCATTTCTTATCCGAAGCCATATGCGCCCCCTGGCAGTTCACACACAGGGGGGTGGCTGTGCAGGATTCAGCAGAGTGTCCGGGCCTAGTGCAACGGGCGCATGAAGCCTCTGCCTGACGGCATGTCTTCTGCCCATGGCCATACTTTTGGCACTTAAAGCACCGGAGGGGAAGAGGGACGTACTTTTTCACTCTCAGGGAGTAGTAACCTCCCCAGATGGTAGTAGGAGGGGTGGGGGTGCCAAACGTCAGGATGATGGTAGGGAGACGGATCTCCCCACCACCTCGCTTGGAAGCGAAGCGCCTGACGCAAGTCACCCCCTGAGACTTAAGGTTCCTTACAAGTTCATCTTCTGACAGTTCTGCCAAAGCTTGATCTTTGATTACGCCTCTTGACGAATTCATAGTTTTGTGGGGTGTGACTTCCACAGGAGTGTCTCCGATGGAAGAGAGCCCCAGTAGCCCGCTGGAGTGTGCCCGAGTACGGCACTCCACCAGCAAGTCACCAGACCTGAGGCGCTGGGCGTCAGGCCTGCCAACACGGCTCCTGAGGGTCTCCCCCACCAGAAAAGGATGCAGCTTGGTAACTGGTTTCTCCTTCACCTTGCTATGGACAATGAGGAAGCGAGGCCATACGGCCGACGCCTGAGGCGTCGCTTCCTCACAGTCTGAATCACTGTCATGTGCAATGTCGGTGTCTATGCGCCGTTTCTGTGCTAGTTTTGGTTTTTTGGTTTTATCCATATTATATTAGTAGAGATATTCATCCCCCGGGGGTCCCCGCCCGCCACCGAGCCCAACAAGGGAAAGTGCAACTGTCGGCGGGTCTCCAGCCGACGCACAATGGAGACTGCCCGAAAGATATACTCAAGGGGGTAAGCCCGATTGAACCGTTTGAGCCACCGCCTTCTATCACACCGTTGAATGCAGGGGAATACTGGCGTAAAGCACCTAATCAGCAGCAGAAGCTATAGCATGGTGCTCCGTATAGCAACCCGCATGTCAACAGTGGGATAGGGCTCAACGTGACAAGAGCCGATTGACTAGGCCGGTACGACTAGCCTCCCGTTTAGTGGAGTGTTGGCACCAGTGAGCCGCAGCCCAAAGGGAACCTCAGCCACCAGGATCCTCTTCTCCCCCGACACGGGTCTCCAAGCACGGCAAACACTTGGGATCCAAAGGACCAAAAAGTCACGAGTATTTTTAAGGACCAATCCAACATGGTACGACCTAGGTTAGCACAGCTCCTTAAAAACCGGACCAGTGAAAAGGCTGAACAACATATCTGCTGACATCAAGTCCTAATCCTGGACAAAGATGGCACCCGTCCGCTAGCCCACTCAGTCAGGGACTGAGCGGACTACCCACCTACGCCACGTGGAGGCCGGTGCCGGGTAGGCTGCTTGCTAGCAGACGTATTTGAAAGTTACAGTGAAAAGGGTTTGTTGCACTACAGTCTTGACCCAGCTTGTTACATAACTAGTCCTGGAATGATATGGGATGCATTTTTAAAATCCAGTAAAATATTTATAGACCTGTTGTCTGATCGCACGATGGGTGAAATGGTGGAACGCGGATTGAGGGGTGGCATTAGTATTGCAGCAAACAATTATGCCAGAGCCAACAACAAATATCTGGACGACCTTGGGTTTGACCCCTCAAGGTCAAGGTCATTCATTACCTACATGGACGCTAACAATTTGTATGGCTGGGCGATGTGCGAGTTATTGCCCTTGAAAAACTTTTGTCTGCATGATTTGTCACAGTATGACATAACAAAATTAACAAACTATATTATGACTCATAACCGAAACGAAGCAAAGGGTTGGATCTTTGAAGTAGACCTAGAGTACCCACACCATCTACATGATTACCACAATGATTATCCCTTAGCTGTTGAGAAAATGAGTATGACGGGGAAAAAAGAAGACATCAAACTTGTGCCAAATCTGAATGACAAATTCAATTATGTGTGTCACTATCGCTTGCTGCAGTTTTACATCAGACATGGGTTAGTACTAAAGAAAGTTCACAGAGGTATTCAATTTGATCAAAGTGCTTTTATGAAAGATTACATAATGAAGAACACAACATTGCGTGCCAGAGACGGCAACACTGCATTTGACAAAGACTTCTTTAAGCTTATGAACAATGCCTGTTTTGGGAAGACAATGGAAAATCCTCATCACCGCAAAGATGTGAAACTTGTCACAACTGAAATGGGTGCAATTAAACTTACAGGCAAGCCACAGTACACAGGGTATAAAGAGTTTCATTCATCATTGTATGCAGTGTCACTCAAAAAAAAGATTGTTAAACTGGACAAGCCAGTATTTATTGGTATGGCAATTCTTGAATTGTCAAAACTGTTGATGCTTGAATTTTATTATGATTACTTCAAACCAAAGTATCCTGAGTGTCATCTGCTATACACTGACACTGACTCTATGATTATTGATGTGCCTACTGAAGACTTTTATGAAGACATGAAAACAGAGTTACACATGTATGACACGTCTGACTATCCTAAGGATCATCCACTGTTTAGCACACAAAAGAAGAAAGTGCCTGGAAAGTTTAAAGACGAACTAAATGGTGTGCCAATAGTTGAGTACGTTGGACTGAGATAAAAAATGTATTCTATACTGCACCAAAAGGGAAGTCAGTCGAAAGCCAAAGGTATAAAAAAACAGTGACTGACGTCTGCTATACACTGACACTGACTCTATGATTATTGACGTGCCTACTGAAGACTTTTATGAAGACATGAAAACAGAGTTACACATGTATGACACGTCTGACTATCCTAAGGATCATCCACTGTTTAGCACACAAAACAAGAAAGTGCCTGGAAAGTTTAAAGACAAATTTCAATTTAATAGCATCAGCGGGTTTTACATGACCTTCGTTATTCATTGCTTTTATCACAGATGGCGACTGCTTTTATCACAGATGGCGACTGCTTTTATCACAGATGGCAATTGAGATCAAAAATGTATTCTATACTGCACCAAAAGGGAAGTCAGTCGAAAGCCAAAGGTATTAAAAAAAAACCGCGATTAAAAATAAAGACATTCGTCATGAACATTACAAGCAAGTGTTAGATGGAGCATTAATGCCTGATTATCCAAACAAGTCACTGAGGTCAAACAAACATAATCTTGAAATGATCCAAACACACAAGACGTCACTGGCAGTTGGGGACACAAAACGAGTGTTTCATAGTAAGGAAAAAGCGTATGCATCTGGACACTACAGGCTTAAGTTATCTGAGGGTATTTGTGATGAACTGATTGATGAACTGATTGACGAATTGGTCAAAAATGAGTAACAGTGTCTGGGGGAATAATCTGTAATTGTTCTCTGACAAATGCCCTCTGTGGGGCAGGCTCGTACAGATAATATATTGACGCGTCAGCGCTGGGAATTATTTTTTTTTTATATTGTGTACAGACGTAGACCAGATGGGGTCTGTTGCTCTGCGCCTGACATCGTTCTCAGCTTCACCCAGTTGATATAGATATCTCACTTGTTTAGTAAATAAACTTGTGTCAGGTGCTGACGGTGTTGTTGTTTTTGGCTCTGTAATTGTTTTCAATTTAATAGCATCAGCGGGTTTTACATGACCTTCGTTATTCATTGCTCTTATCACAGATGGTAATCTTTATACCCACTCTGTTTTATGTGTGTCATGCATGAGTTCCTTAGAATACTGGTAACTGAAAAGTCTTTCTGATAATTGCTTGTTAAAGTTTTCAACTAAGGCCTGTGATCTGTGTACGCCTGGAATGCCGCGCCGCACTAGTACGCCGTGCTTCGCAAATAAATGATTAACTGCACTCTTAAATTCAGATCCGTCATCAAGCTGTACGAGCCTGGGGTATTTTAAAGGGCCTCGACTATATATTTTTGTTAACGCTGTAGCAACAGTGGTAGCAGTTTTGTCAGATATGGGTTCGGCATCCTTATACCTTGAAGCAATGTCTACGACAGTTAATGCATATTTGTATCGTTTCTTTCTTATTGTGTCATGGGGCAGAAACAGAAGATCCATTTGATGTGTGTCATTTGGTATAGTGTTTTCAAAATGAGGTCTTGTTATTTTTCTTGGAGCAGGTAAATATATCTGCCAAATTGCTTGTCTTTGTAACCATTGTTTTATTTGATTGAGTGATACATCACCGCCTACGGCCGCGTGTAATTTCTGAATCGCGTTTGCTCCTTTCCAATACCCAATTGGGGAGTAATATATTTTTGATAGTTTATTTTCTACGTTAATTTTTTCTAGCAATATAAATTCCCGTAAAAAATACGAATATCATTCCCACTAGAACAAAGATTATCTCTCCGTTTCTTTGTTCTGTACTTGGTTTGTAATAGTCACTTAGTTTCGGTTTTGGGATAGTCATGTCATTACCAGTG
Organism: Semisulcospira habei; assembly: GCA_036245525.1. Taxonomy (NCBI): domain Eukaryota; kingdom Metazoa; phylum Mollusca; class Gastropoda; family Semisulcospiridae; genus Semisulcospira; species Semisulcospira habei. The sequence goes on along the minus strand of BTPG01000002.1, from coordinate 184,065,097 downwards.
ACGAGAAAATATTCACGGATCACGTCGTCTGTATTAGAAAACGTATGCTGTGCGTGGCCTTCAAGTCTGAGTTTTTCATTGATAAAATCAAGTTTCTCAATTCTATTCTTTTCATAATCCTGCTGGGCTTGTGCAAGTTTTTCTGATGCCTCATTGTGTCGTTTCAATTCTTCTGCACTCTCTTCTCTACCCACTTTTGAAAAGAGATAATTTGACCCACTAAATGCCAGGGCGTTAACCATCGCACCTCCAATTATTACTGCTAAAGTCGCCATACTTATTTTATTTACATAGAAACATTTTGTGGAATAATTCCCTGCTTAACGAAAAAGTCTTTCGTTGCAATCGATGCTGTAACAATCGTGATTAATTTTGCACTGTCTTCCAGATCCAATCTGCTCAAGTCTACAGACCTCATTTTGAGCAGACTTTTTCCCAGCATAGAATAAGCTACTGCTAGTCCGCTGATTACGGCTGAGTGATAGACAAGGTTAATTAAATTCTTTGAGTCATTCATTTCTTAGGCAATAAAAATTAAAATAATAAATTTATTAGTGCATGATAAATGGGTTGACAGGTTTGGTTGTTGTTGGTAATGTGGAGACTTCTGTTTTTGATGATGGAGTGTTTAATTTTTTGGACACTGTTCGAGTCTGCGGCTTATATTTTCAGTATAATTGGTAAGCTACAAAACCAAATCCGACAACAAATCCAGCAACTACATATTTTGCTGTTTCGGGTTCAGGGTTAGACTGGGTTGTTAGTCTCTCACTTTGATTGGGGGTGTGGTGGGGAAGAGGGCCCTGACGGTTCTATCAGTTCTGACGGTGTTGACGGTGGGTCAGTTACATGCGTCTTTTCTGCGGTTAGCGCTTGAAGTTGTAATTTTTTCTGCTTGTTCCATTCGGCTAACCGTTTCCCAGCCTGAACCCGGCCAACACTTTTAATTTTGGTCACTGTCTGCATCTGAGTCGAGACAGGGTTGGGGGTCATCTGTGGGGTCAACTGTGGGGTCGTCTGTGAGTCGTCCATTTTTATCAGGAAACAAATTTAATTTTGTGAAATCTATATGACTACCAGTTATCAATAAAGTTATCAGAGGCGCCAGCAAATTTCTGAACCTGTAGAACATCTGGCAAGCTAATTTACCTATTGCACTTGTAATTATTAGATTAGTCTCGAGATCGTGCAACAGGCTTTCTGTGTCAACAACGGGGAGAATGTTACTCACTACTTTTGAGTATAATAAAACAAATAATTTGCTCAAATCACGGGGCATTAGCGAAGCCATGTAATTATCATATTTAGAATGAAGTTTAATTAATTCATCAGCCAAGATGGAATTAATATCATCAGTTGAATACTGTTTTCCGAGATATGCCTTAGACTTCCCTGAAACAATTACGGATATGATTCGTTCCCATTTTGCATCAAAGTCTCTGTTGTCTACAGCGCTGATATCACTTAACAAAAGAATTTCTTCTTGGTTCATTTCATAATGAAATAAATAATTTAAAAGTAAAACAAACTTTATAAACACATTTGTCCCTGTGTCAGTAAATCTAGTTTTGAGTATATTAAGTCATCTTGTAAAACCCTTGTTAAATGACGACCTTACTTTCAAGCAAGCTGTCCCACCCACAGAATACACAGAGTGTATTAAACATGGCAACACTTAGTAATTGATAGGCTTATGAGTATATAGCCCACTTGTGACACTCTCTCTTTGAAAAGTAATATGTCCCCTTGTTGATCTTTGACACCACTCAGTGATTTGTAAAGGCTGTAGCTGTGAAAGGCCTTTCAAAAAGCACAGTCGCATTGCGGCTTGTGTGCCCTCTATTGAATAGCGGTGTATCGGCTCACAAAAGGCGTTCAGCTGTGACGACACCTGGCAGATTAGACTCAGGCTTACGGTGAACTGTACTGACATAAGTGTGTGTGTGTGTGTGTGTGTGTGTGTGTCTTGTTTGTTTGTGTGTGTTTGTTTGTGTGCCTGTTTGTTTTGTTTGTTTGTGTGCCTGTCTGTTTGTGTGTGTGTGTGTAAGATATTACTTGTTAGTTTCTTATCAAGCTGCTTTTTAGCTGCCTGTATAGTGCAGAGTATGACCACCGTTTGATTTCTCGGGAACCAGTTATAAGTATATTAAGTCAACTTCAAAACATGCTGTTCTCTTGAGTGTATGACACCTCTCAGTAATAGCCTTTTTTCAAAAGCCTTAGAGCCGGCTTATTCATAAAAGTGTCTCCTCTCAATTGAATAGCGACGTGCCACAAAGGAGCATTCAACTGTGCGGTGCGTGGCAACGATTAGACAACACAGGTGGGTAAACAGGTGGGCTGGCTTACAAAATGATGCGCCACACAAATTAAGACCCTTGCAACTTACTCGCTGAGAGGGGATTGATTTAAACGTGTAAGTTTCACATGAGTGGAGTCTTGACATAGACACCAATCTATGTCTTTGGTGACAGAGTGGGTCTCTCTCTCTCTCTCTCTGTGCAAGTGTGTGTTAGGCATTTGTTTGGCATCCTGTCTCGGAAGACAATGGAGTATATGCGCTTCCTGGGTCAGTCACTGGAGTGACCTCTCCAGGGCGCAAGCCTGGGCGAAGTGTATGGAGATCCTGGGGTGCCCAGTCGTCAAGATCCCCCTCTCGGCCTCGCTGATGTATCCAAAGGAATGAAAAGCAGTACGTTTGGCACCAGTTTGACTGCAGGAGCTGCCAGAACAGTGCGTGAATACAGGCAGCTGTCTGCCTTCGGGGCTCCACTCCTGATTTGAAGGGTTTACTCCCCCACATTTGGCCGTTGGATCCAACCTGATATCCTCCGTCCTCTAGCCGTTGGCTGTCATAAACAGCTCATCCGCCTAGTGGTGCAATGTGAACACCACCCCCTCACGTGGTTTAGCCCACCAGCTGAGGTGGTTTGCCAGGGTGTGGCGCTTGGAGCCAGCACGTGAGAGATTAAGGAGATGGATGAGGACCAGTGATGCCCGTCCGTCCTATGTAGGACGCAGCTGCCGAACAGCAAAGGTGCTACCTCTATCCAGAGCCCCCTACACCCTTACATTTAATGAAAAAATCGAACGGGTATACACATAATTAAAAAAATTAAAAATTCATTCGTGAATATCGAGTCAGGTGTGGTGAATATCGATCTGATTGAAAAAAAAATTGAAACGTTTTCAAAAAGCAAGCTAGTCAGAAATGAAAAGTATGAATAATTGTAGGCCCTTTGAATTTTTCTTTCAGAACAAGTCCATTCATGGCATACTTGAATTGAGGTGGAGGTCTTTCAGAACCAGTCAAGCTTAGACATGAGGTGTTTGTATATGTGATCGCTTCGGGTTACCAGCACTGGTTTGACCAGGTGTTTTGTCTATGGGGAGGGAGGGGGAGAGATTTGAAGTATTATTAACACTATGACTGAGTTAACCCCCTAAATTCTGAGTCATTGTGTTAATGAAGATTCAGTTCTCTCTTTATATATCTAATTTACAGAGAGAAAAAAAAGGGATTTGAGAAAAACGAGAGGCGAGGTCATATGCGTTTTGTAAGCAAAAATGGAGAAAATATGAATCGGCATAAAATTCTCTTTTCCTCTCATTATTACTTTCTCTCAATGCCCTCATTTGAGCCAAAATTGATTGAAATGTTTGCAGAAACAATGACAAAACTAAAATTCTATCAAATCCTTTTCACACATTTGCCAACCTCTTGTGACCATTGACCTTTCAGACGGGTCATCCAAATTAGTACACATAGAAAGGTCTTATCATCAGTTATCTCTGTACCAAGCTTGGGTGACAGGATTAACCTGCACCGTGCTTCCTGGGTCCTGGAGGACCCACAAAGGTGTTTAATTGCAAATATTTTATTAACTACTGGGAATATTTCAGTGAAATTTAAAAAATGCTCCAAGCTCATAAAAGACTAGATTTTACCAAAATATGTTAATAATTGATGGATAAATAAACAAACAATGTCTGAATTTTTCCTACACACAAACAATGGTGTGGGTCATGCAGCACATTTGCTGGTCTTACCAAGTGTTTAATTCGCTTCCAGTGTAAGTGCAGGAAATGAAATTATAACCTTGATAAAGTCAGACCATTTGCCTTCAAGGTGAGAAAGATGTTTGTACTGTAAAAACCTGAGAAACTGGCTAAATCTTTAGTTGTTTGCAAGAGGTATCCGTTTTTGTTTCTTTGTTCCTATTGCGTGTGCATGGCGGTTTCTCTCTGCAGGCTTTGGCCCACTTAGTTTCAACGGCTACACGTGTGTGCCAGTGAGCTGTGGCAGAAATTGTTTGGAATAACTAGGTTGCCGTTTCCAGCAGTGTGCGTGTGTGCTGAACTTGAGCCTCTTAGGGGAAAGGTTATATCACAAGTGCTGGTCTTACCAAGTGTTTAATTTGCTTCCAGTGTAAGTGCAGGAAATGAAATTATAAGCTTGATAAAGGCAGACAATTTGCCTTTAAGATGAGAAAGATGTTTGTGCTGTGAAAACCTGAGAAACTGGCTAAACCTTTAGTTTGCAAGAGGTATCCGTTTTTGCTTCTTTGTTGCTACTGCGGCACTTGCAGCCACCCTGGAGTCTGGCGATGTGCTGGTCTTACCAAGTATTTTATTCACTTCCAGTGTAAGTGCAGGAAATGAAATTATAAACTTGATAAAGGCAGACCATTTACCTTCAAGTGAGAAAGATGTTAGTGCTGTAAAAATCTGGGAAACTGGCTAAATCTTTAGTTGTTTGCAAGAGGTATCCATTTTTGCTTCTTTGTTGCTACTGCGGCGCTTGCAGCCTCTTGGAGTCTGGCGATGCCTGCGCTAGGCGGATCAGGTTACCGCCAAAAGTGGACTAGGGGAAACTGCCGTGAAGGCAGTTTTCTCAACATGTTTTTCATACTTTGAACTTTTCAGCTCAAAATTTGACATCATCACACCCCTCAGGGAACAGCAGCAGGCTTGTGTAGACACTGTTCATTTAAAAACAAAATTGTAGGGTACTGCTAAGGAGATTGTCCTGATGAAAAAAAAAGTTTTAAAGAATATTGACTTTAAAAAAAATGAACTATTAGTGTAACATAGTGAACTGAAAACTGTGGTCTGTCCTGATCTGTACTCACATACATTGTATTCACAGCAGTCACACACACTTGACTGCATTTGATGTTGGCCTGTTAACAACAGACCTTTTACTTGCTGCACCTGAGTGCTGGTGGGGTAAGTTCATTTGATTAGTAATAGTTTTGATTTTTATAATTATGACCTTGTCAGGTATGTGGGATTAGACTATTTGGTTGATTGGTGTATGATCTTTATGTTAATCGCATTCACCCTGATCGGTCTGCTGTAGACTGTTTAGAGTCGTTTATTTTATGGTGCATTATGGGCAACGCAGTATATTACATTTGATCCACAGTGTACATTCTGCTGTATACATATCGTGTGGGTGTGAACGTAAGCATGGTACATGATTTATATAAAAAAGCGAATGTCACATTTATTTATAGCAGTTATATTTAGATGTCTAATATGAATTTTTCGATATTTATATATATTAATTTGTCTTTCTCAGGGTTTGCTCAATAAACGAAAGAACTTGTACTGTGACTTCCTGTCTGTTAGTGTTACATTAGCAAAAAACATGGTTCACGATCATTGCCAACACACCTGCTCTTGCCAGGCTCCTGCATGGAACAAATTCAGACTGATATAGTGAAGGAAGTCTGGCAATTGGATGTGATCAGCAAATTCCCAACATTACAGTATTGGGATTTAGTCCTCAACCTTAAGCTTCTTAAGATGATCCTCATTCGTCATGAAGTACATTATGCATGCACCCTGAGAGCACTTGCCCCCATTATTCTTCTCCACAAAATTGTCCTATAACACAAACTCTGTGAGTTGGACTCCGAACCCGCCACACATACCTTACATGGTAAATATTCACCAATCAGTCTTGGAAGAGATCTGCATCATGGTCTTCAAACTGCTTATAAAAACAACCCAAAGACTTTGTTCAGGCTGCTAGCGGCCATGAGCAATCTAATGACACAATCAAAGGTGTTAGAGGTGCCCTCAGACTCACTGAGAACCCGAATGCATTTAGCCAATGGATGCTGTCAGGACTAGACCAAACAAGACGGCTAAACAAATCTGAAAATTCTTTTTGTGAAGAGGATCATGCGCACATTCACTTAGAAGATGGCTTGTCAATGCAGACAAAAGTTAGACAGCAACAGATTAGTCTGGCGGAGACCATCAAAGAAATGACAGTCCTTCCTGAATGATAGACTCCAGAGCTGACGACTTTGGACACTGGTGATGTTCGCATCAACTCTGTGGTGGAAACCATGCGCAGTATCGAAGACCTTAGAAAGAAACAGTATAATGACTTCTACATGTCAATACTAACTGACTGTACCCGATCCATACGCGATCTAATCTAGATGAACTCCTTATGACATTTCAAGCCATACAAGCTGAAAAAGTCTTGCATTTGAGGAGTGATGTGGACCCATTTCCAGATTGTGCATTGTGGCAAAAAACAGGGAAATGGACAAGAGTGCATTTTCTTGCATGAGGACCACAGGTATACTCCGGCCCACTTTGTGAAATAAATCAGACATTCTGAATTGTCTGGAACAAGTATCAGGACCTATGCCATTCCCTGCAAGACAAGTTCAAGATGACGAAACAGATGTCTATGCATTTGAAACAAACACTTCAGACAAAGACATCAAGATTATTGCCAGTCCATATACCACTTCATCAGCTTTTAACCCTTTTGCCGGTGATCTCGCCTTTTGGCAAGTACGTGGCTCGCCGCCGATCTCGCCTTTTGGCGAGTATGTGGGTCGCCGCCGATCTCGCCTTTTGGCGAGTAACTCAGTCGAGTTCACTGCACTTGATTGTGACTCTAATGCATGAGGTAGTTTTGGTCAATAATAGTGCATCATGGGACAAGGGAATCCCCTCTTTCATTCCGGCACCAACTTTGAGTGCTTTTGAGAGTTTTGAGCGAAAAAATTGCAAGTTTTTCTGACTTTTTGGGAGCGGTGCTTTTTTGTGATGTCTAAAACTTTGAAAGGGCGAAGTGAGCGGCACAAGAGACTATCTACGGAGAAAGTTTTGCGTCGTTTAAACCTCCTACCATCACAAACTGATGTTGATTCGGACGAGGAGCATCCATGTCAGCCCTAAAAATGGCGAGTAATTTACTCGCCTTGGCGAGTGAAAAATTTTTTGGCGAGTAAAAAAAAAAAAAAACCACTCGCCAAATGCGAGTGCGCTCATGCGTTTTCCAATCCAACGGCTAACCGCCAGCCGAACATCAGGTACGCTGGCGCGTGACCTGACCGCACCGCGAATCGCCTCTAACATCACTTTGCGGCAGTAGCCGAACACGTCACTCGAACCGTGCATACCATAACAGTGGTCGGTGACAGTCGTTCTATTTTTAGTGATGAATTGGTTCGTTTAGCGGCTCGCTCAGTCGCGGCTGCGTTCAGAATTGACCCGACGCCGGGGTCCGTGCGAGTGTAACAGGGCGGGCAAACTGTTAGTTTATGTGGTGTCAGCACGTTATTACAAAGTGCGTGCTACATGTTGAACGCGTTACTTGCTGTGACGTCAACGCACATACTATTATGGGATACAGCATCATGCATTTCGCTTTCGATCTAGAACGAAGTTGTACATGGCGGAGAAAAAGCAAAGGAAGAGTTGGAATGCTTCAGATTCTTCAATCCGGCACCGTCTGATCTTGATAATCACTAAGAAGAAAGTTGCACTTCGACATCGCCATCTCCATCGACAAGCGACAGTACCAGAAATGCTACCCCTGGGCCGTGTGTGGCACCGCCGCTACGACACAGTTTTCAGTGTCCATGGCTGTGCTGAGTGTATTTCCATGGCTAAAGCACGATGGCACTCGAATGGCATGCACAATGAGCACTGAGGCAAACTCAAAAAGCAAGTCCAGAAATATGAACAGAAATAAGTTTGTCAGTTTTCTTTAATCGTGGCCGATCCATCTTCTGGTACACAGTTATTAGGCAAAAATTGGAGAAACACGTCTTTATGAGTGGTTAAATGGGTTGAAAGAAACTTTGAAGTACATCAGTTTACACACACACACACACACACACACAAACACACAGAGAGTTTAGACAAGTCACACTTTGGTTGTCAATCTGCCAAGTTCAGCAGAAAACGCTATATTCTCTGTTGCAATATATTATCAAACGATCATACAAATAAATAGATATATGTTTTTCTGTGTGTGAGAGAGTGAGGGAGACAGGCTTTTGCGCGATAGCTCACCAGTTAAAGAATCAGTATCATGGAAAGGACACACACACACAATCACAACACATTTAAAGAGGAGAGAGTGAAATGAGATAATTTATTTTAATGATTGATTGATTGTACCATTGTTTATCGTCCCGACAGCAACAAGGCTTTCTCAGGACGTGCCTGCACTGCTTGTGAAAAAAAAAAAAGAAACAGAATATTAAATATATGTCGCCAGCCGGTCCAATACGTTAAATAAACCTACGCCATGGGGCCTAAATAAAGCTAAGACCATTTAGCAACACACATCCAATATCAAGAGCTACAGGCAGTGCAGACAGTTGGAAGAGTTTTAAAGACAAATACAGGTGAATGGACCAAGGGTAGACAGAAACACATGCCCCAGAATATAGGGAAAAACCCACCCTGTGGGGCTGACCAGGTTGACCCTGGGAACTAAAATGTAGTTAACCCCACCCGGGTGGGGATAATTTATTTTAAGGAACATACATATGATGCAGTTTTTCTTAAATCTGCGGACCCTCTGTAATGCTAGGATGGGGGGTTTGTGTACCCTCTAAAATTTACACCTGGAGACCCTTTAATCTGTTGTGCAAACAGAAGCCCAGCTCTACTTACAAAAAAGAAATAAATAAAAAATACCACCACAGTTCACATGGGGACTTTGTCAGTTATTTCTCCACTTGATACTATCAAAAGCCTGAAGTCAGGACATAAACATTAACTTGGTTATGATTGTCTGTTCAAATATTTGTTTTCAATGCCTCTGGGCAGAAAACACTCTCTAACATTGGGCGTCAAACACTTGTGGTACATTATATTGTTGAGTTGGGGGGGCTATTTTCAGTAGTAAAATTTTCAGTTTTGGCTAGTAACATTTTCAGTTTGGCTAGTAAAACTTGGAAGTCACTAGCCAAAGGCTGGTGGGCAAAATTTTAGACTTTCAGGGCTGCATGTGTCAACGAAGTTGACAAAGAGCTTTTTGGAAGTTTGCAAGATAGCTCTGATAACGATCGGACCTATGAGCCAGAACCGAGTATGAGCACTCTCGCAAGCAGATTTCATACAGAAGAGTGTTGTGTTTTTTCATGGACTATGCTTGTGAGTTGGTGTGTTATGAATTATCTGTAGAGCTCCGAACAACCAACTATGCTTCACTTGTGAGTTGAACATTTTCTCAATATATTTTTTGACATGTTATCATGTGTTTGTCACTGTGTTGGTGACTGCATTGTGTGTAAACTGTCCGCTGTGTGTGTTGAAAACACAGATTTTGTCCGTTTTTCTTGCATCAGGCCAGATATAAAACTTTGAGTGAGTCACATAAAAGAAAAAAAGGTGCCAGTGTACAAATTTGTTTTCACGTCTCCATTTAAAAAAGAAAAATGAACTAATTCGGTTCAGTGGTTCAAGAGTTATAGCCTTTTAAAGATAAGAGGTGTTGCACCACAGCGGTCTGGCAAAACAGCTGCGGCGCTGGGAAATGCAACATTTTAACACCTGTGGCAGTGAAAGGGTTAATCACTATCATCATTTTCAACATCCTGACTTAAATCAATAATGTGTCTCTCTCCTCATCTTCTTCCTATTTTTGCTAGAAAATATCAGACAAAACATTGTCGGCTTCTTTATTGTCCCGCTTTGCAATCATCAATTTCAATTCCGAGACAAAATTGTGCCTAAAACTGGCATCTTGTTGCATAACTAGCGGCAACACTTGCACATTCATTGGCGTATCATTTCCCAAAATGACCCTTAACATTCTGAGCTGAGAGGTCAATGACCCATAGGCCCATCATGTGTTTCTCAAGTTCCAAAGGCCTACCCGGCTTTTCTCCCTTGCTTGATTGCCCCCCCCCCCCCCACCCCCCACCCCACCCCCTTTTCGATATTTCGGCGGTTGGTGAGAAGGTGCTCATACACACTTGACTCATCCAGTTTTAGAAATGACCCATTGGCTTTGTACTCTGCGGGTCAATGACTCATGTGCATAAATTTTTAGAGTGAACCCTGCATTCAAACACAAAGCTGAAGTTTACTCATGTGGCTTACTAGTAGTAAATATGAACCGAACATGGTACAAGTTCCACAATCTGCCAAAAGTTTAAACTGGCAGTAAGCCACAGGTTCAACTGAAGTCGAAATCGGTGGTGAGCCAAGGTTTTCGACTAAAGTCGAAAATGGCGGTGAAATAGTTAATGGAGATCCTGTAGCTTTCAGAGCCAACATGGTCTTCCAGGAAGGAAGGATTGATTGTACATTGCTTAACGTCCCGACAGCAACAAGGCTTTCTCAGGACGTGCCTGCACTGCTTGTGAAAAAAAAACAAAAACCAGAAAATTGAATGTATGTCGCCAGCCGGTCAAATACGTTACATAAACCTACAACATGGGGCCCAAATAAAGCTAAGACCATTTAGCAACACACATCCAAGAGCTACAGGCAGTGCAGACAGTAGGGAAAGTTTTAAAAAGGCAAATACAGGTGAATGGACAAAGGGTAGACAGAAACACATGCCCCAGAATAGAGAGAAAAACCCACCCTGTGGGGCTGAAGGAAGGAAGGAACAGAAGGGAGCTACTATAACATGCCGCATGGCAGTTTCTGAGCCTGTCTCTACCACCGAAAAGGGTTGACAGAGAGAGAAGATGAGAGATCACACAGACACCTATCCAATTATTGCTGATCAAATACTCCCAAGATTGGGAGTATTAATCGCAATAATTAGATAGGAATCTGTGTGATCTCTCATCTTCTCTCTCTCTCGCGCTAAATATAATCATGTAGCTGAGTGAGAGTTCCTCACAAATCGTAACTAGACAATTACCAGTGCAAACAGGGTATCTGATTCACTTCAGGTAATATAGTACGCATATGACTAAGTGCCAAAAGGTGAGCAGAAAGTGAGTGACCTCTTTTGCGGGAAACTAAAATCTGTTTAAAAAGACATGTGTTGACTTTAACAAGTGGAATGTGTGTGTAAATGGTTGAAGATATACTGGCAATAATTTCTGCACCTAACGTAAAGCCGTTTGGTGAGTATACTGTAAAACGCCAGAATTCACCAATGAAAATCGGCCCGGGAAAGCGGACAACGATTTGCCGTCGGTCTTTTTTTATCTCGTGTGTTTAAGCAACAATAACAAACCTGGTGCTAACCATGCCCATATGTTCAGGGAAGATTGATCTTATAATCTGTGTATTTCCAAGATTTGAAGGTAAGCCATGCTTTTGTTTATTGCTCTTGAAAGTAGCCTCTGTCGGACGTCAGGTTTGTCGCCACAAAAGCATCTTAATTTCTGCGAACTTGTGCTAGTGAAAGGCACGCTGACCCAAACCGGAAATGGCGTCATTGCGTTGTTTCGCTTTCGTTGAATATTTGATATGCTTCAAATTTACTTTTCCGTCACAGCTTTCTAAGCTGGCAAAAAAAATGTGAGTGGCCAGTTTTTGTCGCAAGATCTGACGTTCAACTATTTGACAAGTTTAACGAAGCTGGTTTGGGTTTTTTGGTCTACGACCGTCCAGTTATGATAGTTGCATTATGGGCCACATTCCAGCGTGGTTGTTTTGAATGTCCGGTCTGTCAATGGAGAGCTACAACTCATGACGTTTTGTCGCAACTGTTTTCATAAATCTGACGTTCGATTGTAATTATTGACAATATAATGAGCCAAATGTTTATTTTATAAATATTGTAAGTGACCATTTTAAGAGTTGACCATTTTCAAGAGTTTGAATCGCCCGAGACTCCAGTACCGATTTGAGGCAGTAGGTTAGAGAATGAAGATGATTTCTTGTGATCACAAGTTTTATTGCGACAACTGCTGCTGTAGCAACTCTGATGATCGATCGCGAATGCGTGTCGCAATATGACCTCCGATCGATGAAAGTTGGTAAATGAGTTATTTGGATGAACACGGTCACTGATGTATTTTTTGTCGTTTGATGGACACGTGCAGTTGTTGTGACGCAAACGTAAGATAATGAGATCAAGGAACAGGTGAATTTAATAACATAATAATGCAATGATAAAAAATTTATCGGACGTCAGGCTTGTGCCAACATTTGTTGCTGCAATCCTGACGTTCAACACATATGGATTGTAGAACTTTTGGGGGAGAAGGCACTGTTAAAATGAGCCATTTTGGACAAACAGTTGCATAGCCGTTAGGACCTTCTGAATCTGAGGGTCAGAGTTAAAATAATGCACTCAGCCTGTACACAGATGAAATTTATTTGAATATTTGTTTTATTTTTACAGGCGCAGACTGTTTAGAACATCATGTTTTATCATGTAAATTACATCAGAAAGCTGTATGCAGTTTGTTCTTCATATCTGTTTTGTTTGTTAAATATTGTGCTTGAAACTGGGGGAAAGGCTTTGTGTTTGTGGCTTCTGATAACTATCCCGGGGATATCTGCTGCAATCCTGATGTTTGACATAAGTTACAAATTCTGGCCCTGACTGCCAATAAATATATTTGGGCAGCAAAGATGACTCTCATTGTGCTCTTTTGTGTGCATGTATTCCTGTGAGTGGTATATATAACATGACAAAGTGTTTTTCTTGCTTGTAGGATATTTTTAAAATTGAATATGGTCGGATGTCAGGTATTGCAACACAAATCATGTTCAGGGATTAGAACATTCTAAGCCAAAGAGCAGTAATTGTTTGGATAGGTCAATTGTGACCACTACTTATTATTTTAACTGTTTGGAAACAGATTTGTGTTTTTTATCCCACCAATTTAGAGGCACTATGTCGCAATACCTGATGTCCGACATACCCAGACTTAAAATTTTTAATGGCCATTTTCTCAAAAACCATTTCAGATATTATCTTTTTCTTTTACAAACACATTACCAATACAGTGTACATCACCCAAATACATTTTCTGGCACTTTATGTCAAACTTTGATTTTCAACCCAGTTGTCCTCTTTGTGAGAGCACCTTTTGGCACTTAGTCATATAAGCTTCCCTCTTAACTGCGCCATTGACAGATTGAGTAACCAAAACTGGAGGTTGCCATATTTCAGCACTGGTGTACTGCAGCAGTCACACCCCCCCCCCACCCCCCACACACACACACAGACGCCCCTCGACCACACACACACACACAGACGCCCCCCCCCCCCCCTCCCCCAAACATGCAATGAAAATCTGACTGCTCCACGGACTGATTGTGTGTGTGTGTGTGTGTGTGTGTGTGTGTGTGTGTGTGTGTGTGTGTGTACAGTACCATCCTGCTTTGCTACTAGTTAACTATATATATAGGTCACTTGTTCTTATATGGGTTAACTGACGACGGCAATGTGAAGGTGTTTCTTGATTCAAGTCCAAACAATCACACGCTATTACTCATACAAATGTCAGCATTACACAGCAAATAACACTGCAAGATGTTTTTGTCTTAGCATGACAGAAAGGTGAGATCATGCTATGAAAAGAACTCACATGCTATTACGCATTACTCTACTGCATGGCCCACTGGGCACCGGCCTCCACGTGGCATGGGTGGGTAGTCTCTCCAGTCACTGACTGAGGGGGCTAGCAGAGTGGTGCCATCATTGTCCAGGATAGGACTTGACGTCAGCAGATATGTTGTTCAGTCTTTTTCTCTGGTCCGGTTTTTAAGCAGCTGTGCTAACCCAGGTCTTACCATGTTGGATTGGTCCTTAAAAATACTAATTATTTTTGGGTCCCTTGGATCCCAAGTGTTTGCCGTGCTTGGAGACCCGTGTCGGGGGAGAAGAGGATCCTGGTGGCTGAAACACTCCACTTTTGCCTCGACTTCTGCCTAAACGGGAGGCTAGTCGTACCGGCCTAGTCAATCAGCTCTTGTCACGTTGAGCCCTATCCCATTGTTGACATGCGGGCTGATATACGGAGCACCATGCTACAGCCGCCGCTGCTGATTAGGTGATTTACGCCTGTATTCCCCTGCATTCAACAGTGTGATAGAAGGTGGTGGCTCAAACGGTTCAATCGGGCTTACCCCCTTGAGTATATCTTTCGGGCAGTCTCCATTGTGCGTCGGCTGGAGACCCGCCGACAAATGCACTTTCCCTTGTTGGGCTCGGTGGTGGGCGGGGACCCCCGGGGGATGAATATCTAACATACTATAATATGGAAAACCCAAAAAAACCAAAACTGACACCAAAGCGGCACATAGCCACCGACATTGTTATTGAGAACGATAGTGACTCTGACTGTGAGGAAGCGACGCCTCAGGCGTCGGCCGCCTGGCCTCGCTTTCTCATTATCCACAGCAAAGTTAAAGAGAAGCCTGTTTCCAAGCTGCACCCTTTCCTGGTAGGGGAGACCCTCAGGAGCCGTGTTGGCAGGCCTGAGGCCCAGCGCCTCAGGTCTGGTGACTTGCTGGTAGAGTGCCGTACCAGGGCACACTCCAATGGGCTACTGAGGCTCTCCTCTATCGGAGACACTCCAGTGGAGGTCACTCCCCACAAAACGATGAATTCTTCGAGAGGAGTGATTAAAGATCAAGCATTGGCCGAACTGTCTAAAGAACTTGTACGGAACCTTAAGTCACAGGGGGTGACCTACGTCAGGCGCTTCGTTTCCAAACGAGGTGGTAGGGAGATCCGTCTCCCTACCATCATCCTGACGTTTGGTACCCCCACCGCCCCTACTACCATCTGGGGAGGTTACTACTCCCTAAAAGTGGAAAAGTACGTCCCTCTCCCCCTCCGGTGCTTTAAGTGCCAAAAGTATGGCCATGGGCAGAAGACATGCCGCCAGGCAGAGGCTCTATGCGCCCGCTGCACTAAGCCCGGACACTCTTCCAGTATTCATTGTGTATGTGTCACAGAGCCTTTCGTGCATGTTTTTTCAGTGACATTGTACCGGTAGTCTCACTGGCCTTGCTGAGCATCGTAACCCCTGAAGTGGAATGTGGCAACAGACTTTCATTACATATTGAATCTGCCCTTACTGCCCCTCACTACATGTATACATGTGTGTTCTTAATGTGGAGCAGGTCATTCAGTGTTAAGTCTAAAGCGACTTGTCAAGGGTAAAGGGGAGAGTTGTCAGGTGGGGGGTCTGGGCTAGTGACAAAGATATTGCGGTTCACTGGCAAATGTTGTCTATTCCCCTCCCCCCCCCCCCCCCCCCACACACACACACACACATCTCCTGGCAATATGGCCTTGGCCACGATTTGGTGTCCAACTGACCTGGCATGCTGCTTGCTATTTTCTAAAGGCTCTCTCCTGAACAGGAGACGATATGGAACTCTGATTTTGGTGTTTTCTAATGCAGAAATGGATGTAGTAATGAAATATATGGTCATACAGGTTGTCATTTGGCTAGGTATTTATAAAACTGAACAGGAGACGATGTGGAACTCTGATTTTGGTGTTTTCTAATGCAGAAATGGATGCAGTAATGAAATATATGGTCATACAGGTTGTCATTTGGCTAGGTATTTGTAAAACTGACTTTGAAGTGCAAAAATATGCCATTTTGGGTGTCTTAAAAATGGGACAACCGTATGGTCTCATTTTGCTTGCTGCTTTAAAGGGGCATGCCCAACCTTTTTTAAAGGCTTCAGTTCGCAAAAAGCTTTTACTGGGATTCAGTATACATACACACTTAGACAGTGACCACCCTATTGTCCCACCAAATGCTTTCTTTTATCCATTCAGAGCGAAAAGAGGCCCACCGGAATCTTTCGACGGATACATGAAAAAATTGCTTCTGATAGGCGATGGTAGCTGACGTCATAACTATTCTATACGACCTTCTGTCATCTGCATAATTATAACCAATCAGAGACAAGATGGCAAATGAACTAGCGAAGAAAAACATAAAGTATCGACTCGCGGCCGACAATGACAGACTCGGAATTGAAGAGAAGAAAGAGGAAGAGAGACAAGATACCCTTAAGTAGAATTGACAAGGGAATATGGACATGTGGCAACACGTAAAGCAAGAGCTTGGCTTGACCGCCCACCTGGAATTTGTCGCTTTCCTGCTGAATCAGTAAGTAATCTACGGTCTTTGTCTATCTTCCTATAGTTCCATGAGCGCTAGTGATTTTCAGAATTCTTGATCTTCAGGAGAATTTATCTCTTACTGATTTTGCAAGATTTTAAACCTGTTTTATCATATAGTTACAAGCTAGTTATCACATTTTATGCTGTTGAGATTTGAAAACTATGGCGTGTGTCAAAGTTGCACATCACTGGTCGTAACATGTTTTTGTCTGTGCGGGCTCTCATTCACTCGATTCAGAGAGGTAGTGTTTTTGATGAGATGGTGCATTTGTCATTTCCAATGATGCTTTTAGTTACGTAGACTTTGATGTGCGAGATATGAAATTGACAGTGCAGAAAGTGGGTATAAATACCAATGTTCTGTTTCAATGTTGGAAGACGGTGTGTGTTTCCGAGGGGTAAAGAATCAAAGGTCAAACTAGGCACGGTGGATTCGCTTTGCACGCACGCCCTCGGTGCACTACTGTACGCACGTTCATTACTAGTAAATACTAGCAGGTCGAGCGGAACCCACATTGTGATTTTGACAGCATAGGGAGTATGGAAGGTTTATTCTACTTTCATCAGAGAGATGCCGGAGAACATCAGTACACGTGTACACTGATGCGTGTGTACACCACACAGACGACCTCGTGAACTGCAGTATTGCGATACATTGATAGTCAGCTGGGTTCTGCCTTGTGACGTAGGCTTATAAATATGCATATTAATTCAAAATGAGGCCGATGCAGACGATAAATCCGCGAATCGCGTACAAATACAATTCACCCTCCAAACGATGAATTTTGACATCTGGCTTTGTACTTACATAATAAAGCTCTAAGACAGTACTGTCAGCAGTATCTGTTGCAGACAGTTTTGTTTACTGTGTTGAGATGCTTGATCCTGGGGAACATAACATTAATGATGCTTAGAAAAGTAATTGCTCACTGGAAACATGTTAGTCTGTAGTACAGAAATTACAATATCATGCCAAAACTTCAGAATCTGAACATTTTTAAAACTTTTGCAGTATTTTGGGCTTTCAGTACGTTAGTGTTTAGTGTCAATATTTTCTGCAAACTTCTCATGACTGCTAATAAAATATGTGAATAGACTGGCTTGAGAGAAGGATATCTTTTGTACAATGATGGTACCCACTCTTAGGCATAATAACCATTCTGACGCATGTCTTGAGTAGAAAACGTTATTAGGAGTTGTTTCCTTAAAATTGTGCAGTTGGTGTAAACACATTATTAATGTTTTACATCTCTGCTCATAGCTATCAAATGAGCACTTCATTTTATTGTATTCATAAAAAGTATTAAATGTCCACTTTAAGATCATAGCAAGGTCTGCGAAAAAATCCAAAGAATGACTTTGCAAATGGATTTTGAAAAACTGTGTACAAAATAATATACTGACACTTCACAATTCTATGGGCCCTGTCACGACACGGGTTATTTTTTTGTCTATTTTTGTAGGGGAGTAAGTTTAGAGGGGTGACAAGATTTAGTTAGTCACCGGGTAGCGATAGCATAGGTATCTAGTATTTAGCCTGCACACGAGTTTTTTGCTGCCGTGCGGGGATTTGGAAAGTCGGCGTAACGCACGTGATCGCCCGGGTCTCCGCGATCGGGTGGTTATTGTTTCACGTGTTTTCACATCATATGATGTAGTGAGCGGTTTTTTGCCAACCTATCGCACGGCAGTTTACCCTTCTAAAAATCGCTCTCTTTAGTTTGGCTCTGACCCGGCCGTGACCCACTTCACTGATAAGTGCGCGCGAGTCACTGCAGGCTCAGCCGAGCTGCAGGAGGGAAGCGTAGCGCTCTTCGTTTCCTGTTGAAGGCTGTCAGGCATGTGACCAGTTTAGCCTGTTAATAACTTATTATTACCGTGGCTAAAAAGTTTCAATCGTAAATATCATTATGTAATACTATGCTTGAAAATGTCCTCTTCAAGCTCATGTAAGTTTCTTTTGTAATCAGCTTTGACTTCTGTGGTTATTACGTGATTAAAATGTGTGTAGTTCGAAGAACTTTCCTTCCGAGGTAGACAATATGAGTGTGTAAAAAAACTGGGTTTCAGTGCCGGATGTATCACTATGTGTACGTGCCCTTATCTGATGCATTTATGTCAGTAAAGTATCGCGTGTTAAAGCCATGGAGAATGAACATTCCTTTCCAAGACATTTGGAGGCCGTGAATTCTTTGTGTAGACTTTGTGATAGAAGACTGTTACAAGTCCCAAAAATGACACTGATTGGCCTATCAAGTTGACGCAGGATCAGTCATAGTGACCCTGTAGACACACTCATTTTAAGCCATTTTAATGTGACATTTAGCCGGAACTGAATCTCTGAACAGCAAATAGTTGAACCTCTGCTTTGTGTATTGTTTTCAAACTGTGTTAAAATTGTGATATTGTTAAAAACATTGACTGAATCGGTAAAATTTGCATACTTCATGTCGGCGTACTCAGAATGGATTACCGTTTTCACTTGGCCCACCAAACCATCTGTAGCAGGACTCAGGTATGTTGATTGAAGTTTTTAGCATGGGATATGCCAGTTAAGACATCTGTTGACATCACTGACTTTGTCTGAACTTTCCAAAAACTTTTGTTTATGAACAGTGATGTAATAAAAAGTTTGATAAACTAATGGAAGGCTGCATCTTATCCGTCTCCTAGTGATACTTTGAGCCAGTGCATGACAAACATCCACGCAGATTACCCCAGCATGTTTGGTGTCCAAAGATAGTACAATTTCTCCTCTAAACGACGACATATGTTCAAATAATCTTACAACTGCAGGTCAATTAATTCCGGTTTACAGACAACATCTGTAATTTACAGCTTATTCGCCGATGTATGCAGCAGAGGTTAAAAGATAATCGGGGTCAAGCGCAGTAGTACTGTAAACAAAGACGGCTGCTGCGCTATTTGCATCCCCAGCGGAAGCGAGACCGCATAGCTGGCGCCTTATCTTACTTACTTACTTACTTATGCCTGTCACCCCTACCCGGGTATAGGCCGTCGACGAGAGACCTCCAGCAACTCCTGTCCTGTGCTTCTTCTTCGATTCTACTCCAGGTGGTTCCCAGTCTCTTGATGTCTGCTTGGAGGTCTCGACGCCAGGAGTTTCTCGGCCTACCTCTTTTCCTCTTTCCCTGGGGGTTCCATGACAATGCCTGCCTAGTGATACTGGAAGCTGGCTTTCTCAGACTGTGACCGATCCATCCCCATCTTCTTCGCCCAATTTCATTCTCTGCTGTTATCTGCTCTGTTCTCTCCCTGAGTCTGACGTTGCTGATCTTCTCTGGCCAGTGGATTTTCAAAATTCTTCTAAGGCAACTGTTCACGAAGGTCTGTACTCTGTTGACTGTGGTTTTTGTCAATCTCCAAGTCTCTGCTCCATATAGGAGAACTGCTTTTACATTGGAGTTGAAAATCTGGACTTTGGTGTGTTGTGACAACTCTCTTGAACTCCACACTTTTTCAACTGGAGAAAGGCTGCTCTGGCTTTATCGATTCGTGCTCTGACATCTGCATCAGTGCCGCCTTTTTTGTCTATGATGCTCCCGAGATAGGTGAAGGACTCCACCTCTTGCCAGCAAGCAAGACTGGTTCTTCCCTGGTTGCGTTCAGCCTCATTATCTTTGTTTTCTGTTTGTGAATGGTGAGGCCAACTTGGGACGAGATGTCAGCAAGCCTCATGGTCTTGTCCTGCATTTGTTGATGAGTGTGGGACAGTAATGCCAGGTCGTCTGCAAAATCGAGGTCGTCAAGCTGTGTCCACAGTGTCCACTGTATTCCACTTCGTCTGTGCTCTATGGTCATCTTCATGACCCAGTCTATGGCCAGTAGGAAGAGGAAAGAGAAAGACAATAGGAGACCCGTAAGACAATGAATTCAATAGAGCCGCATCCATCATTAATTTACGCCATTTTTAATATCAAAATTTTGACCCCAATTTTACCCCCGTTAATTCTGAATCAACCCTTTGATTTTTAAAAAGTGACGAGCATGACGGATGCGGCCTTATTGATCTGATTATCTTACGGGTCTCCTATTGTCTTTCTCTATAACTATTGTCTCTATAAAAACCTAATCATGAACCTGATCAAGTGATGCCAAGTGAAACTTAATACTTATTAACAAGTTGCAACTAACTTTTAGGAACCTGCAGAGGTAACCTTTAAGTGTGTTGTCATAAAAACTTATTAATTACTTACCCTAAGTTCTTACAAGTACTTACCCTAAGTTCTTACAAGTACTTACCCTAAGTTCTTACAACAACTTGGCTTAAGTCACAACTTACTCGGTCAGATTTGTCAAGATACAAGGACAATAAAAAAACTTTTTTTTCTCAGTAGTACTCTGGCGGTGGTGCAGATGGGGTTAAACAATCAGGCACAAGTGGTGTAAATGACGTGTCATCTCTCTGCGAAGCATATGACAAAAATATTGATTGATTACCAAATCTGATTTTTATTTGTTTAAAAGATTGTGTAGTTTTTCTGTGGTTTCCTGAACACCGATCCTTTTTCCCTCTGCTAAAAAACTAGCCTTTAGTTCTTCAACATTCACGGGTGATTGACTACGCATTTTATTCTGTATTTCAGATTTCTGTTTCTTGTAGTTATTCAAATCATCTTGGACGCGCTTAAATTCTTCATCATCAATAAAATTATCATTCAATGCCTTACTGATAATAAGTTTCATACTGCTCAGCTTTGCACCAGCAAGCGTACTCAATGCTTCATGTTTCTGTAATTTCGTGTGAAACCTCTTGTTCAAGGCCTCCAAACCAAAGCATGCTAGGCATGTAGCAACGCTAACACCCTCAACTGCTATTCCAGCCAAACTTCCAATTCCCGTGGCGAACAGAACGATACCCCCTACAGAACATGAAGCTGAAACTGCACCAATAGCCATAGAAGTGTTTTGAACAGAATTAAATACTGACTTATACCTCCTTTTGCACCGTGAGTACTTAGCCTCTTCACTTTCCAAATATTTCAAAGCTTCTGTAATATTATTTAATCTGAATGCATCTGCCTGTAATGTTTTATCTGATGCAATTGGCACAGCTGTTACCTGTGGATCAGGCGCAAGTGTTGTTTTAGTCATCACATTTGTTTCAGTCGGCTCAAGCGTCGGTAGTTGCGGATAGAAGTTTACCATTTTTTTTATTCGCAAATATTTTTTTTTTATTTAATCAGCAATTACATTTTGCAACTCTTCAAAAGTATACAATTTGCTGGCATAATAAAATGCAACAAGATCAATGTGTTCAAGGTTTATGTAAGTTAGACGAACAAAAGTTGTTTTGTCAACCACCACCTTGACAGCTGGAACACTGCTCGAAACATTAATAACATCATTATTTTTTGTAATGGCAATAAAGACCTTTGATGATTCTGTTACTGTTTCATTCCATGTAAGTTTAATTCCTTGTGCAATTTGAGCCTCTTTAGCAGTAGTTACTGATCTCATGATAATTTCAAATACTATTGTCGCTTCTCTTGCGATGGGAAAGTTTATTGGTGCAAACACGACCTTCGCATCAGACCTACCCTTCCTATGTGTAAGAAGATATCTCCGTCTCTCATAATTTTCAACTTTCAGTTTATCTCTGCTATTGTTGTCTGGGGCAAAGCTTGGAACAAGGCTTACAATAAGCGGCCCAGAGTTAACAACCTTCCTAAACACTAAGGCGCCTTCGTCATCAGTGTATACATAAGGACTAATAAATTCAATCTTTATGTCCCAGTCAATTGTGGGTGCTGGCGTAGGTGCAGGTGGTACAGGTGAAACAACCCACTTACTACCCACATGTATTAAGTTGTAAGGCGCATTATTTACAGGTGGAGTAGGTACAGTAACATCACGTAGCTGACCAAGTTTAGGAATCTGTTTTTCACCATCTTTCATGTCAACAATTACTTTCTCTTGTACATGCCATTTGAATCAAGTTCAAAACCATATATTTCTCCAACATCCCCCTCCTTCTCAAAATCCTGTACATCTGCCAAATCTTTCAACTCTGTTACCGGACACGCAACTGGTATGATTGTTCGCTTCGGACCAAGACCACTCATTTTTATAAACAAAAATAAAATTATTTAACTTCTAACACAACACTAAAATCATGCATAAGAACTGGTTTGTCATCCTGATTAGTTACAGATATACTCAGTGACTCAAAGAAACTGGAACCTAATTTCTTAAACTGCAAATTAGGAAATCTAACAACTACACTTTCACAATACGGAGCAGTTCCAGTAGGTAAGCATCTCAACAAAGTTGAAGGCTTTCCATTGTGAACATTCTCAGATGTGTTTAGTTCTTTCAAATAAACATTTAGCACTGTGTGTACTGACAAATTGACAGGACGTTTTCCAGTTATTTTAAGTTTTTTTGTCTTCATTGTTATAATACCAAACTCAAATTCATCAATATCATCTGATCTATACCAATCTTCATCAATATAAAATCCAAGTAAATATGCAAATCTATCTGAGATCTTTAACCAATCTTGTGTCGGAGATTCTAATGTAACAAGTAGGTTAGCTGGATTTAAAGTTGCTTTAATTTTAAAATTACTTTGAAACCATTCAGCTATAGTACAAAAGTCATAATACCCAGGCGTTAAAGCTTCCGTCTTACCACCAAAAATTACTTTATTATATATATCATCTTCTACATTAAACCATTTTACTGTGTAGAACATTTCATGGATAGCTACAGCCTTGCTACCATCACGATTATCAATCCCATTAGTTAACCACACTGGTTTGCTTGTGTCAAGATTTGTTAAGGTAATAAACATTTTTATTATCTCATATAAAAAAAGATGGAATTTAAATCACCAACCATTACCACTACAAACGCATTTCAATTTAATGTGGATGCCAAATACAATGTCGCACCTACTTATGAACAGAAAATAATTCAACTAAATCAACTCGACATAGCTGTGTCTGAACAAGATCTATTCCAAGTCAAAGTACCGAATCCGTTTGACCATTACCTAAACCCTCCAATAACAGATGACTCTACTGCAAGAAAGTGGTCTTCAAGTCCACTACAGATGTTTCAAAACCAACTCAACTTTGCCATACTGTGTTCAACTACAGGCTGTGGTTAGTTAGTTAGTTATTTGGGTTTAACGCCGAGCAGGCGACTAAAGCCATCTCACGGCGGGATGGGTAAAAATCTGGTCAGCCAGACTAAAAGCAAGATCTTAAGACAAGATGTAAATATAGATTAAAAATCTCAGGCTAAAATGTCGCACATGTCTGGAAAAGAAACGTCTACAGACTCTCAAAAAGGGCAAATAAAAAAATTCACATAGTCTATGAATGCTCAGATCTTGTTAAAAATATTGCATTCTCTCAAAAAATTGAAGATTTTGTCCGGGGGAACATCCCGGAACAAAACCTTCAAGGAGTCTGCTGTGAAGTGTTTATATCTGGTGTCAATTAGGTCAGCACAATACAGCAAAAAGTGTCGAACAGAAAACTGCTCATCACAGGCAAAACACCATGGACGCTCATCCTGTTTAAGTAAGTAAGAGTGCGTAACATACGTGTGCCCGATGTGGAGCCGAGCAAGGACAGTCTCCTCACGGCGGCTGCCGCAGCGGAAAGGTAGACTGTCAGACAACTTAGGAAGAGCTTCATGAAGCTTGTTCCCTTCCTCTTTGTCCCACTCGGACTGCCACTCGCGGGCTATGTACGCACTAATAACAGGTTTAAAATCACTATAGACAGTCTGTGTGTCAGGGACAGGGTCACTGCGGGCACCGTTGGCAGCAGAATCTGCGATTCTGTTGCCTTCGATGCCCACATGGCCTGGGACCCAAATAAAAATGATGTCATAATATTCCTTCATCAAGTCCGCGTAGAGCTCTCTAATCTGCACCAGCAGTGGATGGTCTGTTCCCGTGCCCCGAAGGGCCTGCAGGGCAGAAAGAGAGTCAGACAGAATCAGGAAGTTCCTTTCCCGAGACTGATAGGCATGCTTGAGTGCTAGCAGAATGGCCTGCAGTTCTGCACTAAATACAGAGGAATGGTCAGGGAGACGGAGCTTAAATGGGCGTCTAGGATGGCGAGAGGACACTGCAGCCGCAGCCACTCTTCCATCCTCAGACTTGGACCCATCCGTATAAAGACGACAATAGCCAGGAAAAATTGAAAGGAGTTCATTGAGGCTCTGTTGGTATATGGCTGGTGGAGTACAATCCTTCTTGTGGGCAGTCAAGTCCAGCAAGATGTCAGGAACTGGTAGTAGCCAGGGTGGAGTGACGTGTTGCAGAGATTCCGAAACTTTGTCCAGGTCCACTCCGGCCGCCTGCAGATGAGGTCGGACACGGAAGGAAAGTGGACGGACAGCTCCCGGATGGGCATCGTAAATCTCTGCAAATGACGGGTTAAAAACACAATCATAGGCAGGATTTTCTGGATGGGCCTTCAGCTTCAGAACGTAGCTGAGCATGAGGCGGATGCGGCGGAGCCTGAGAGAAGGCTCCCCTGCCTCTGCATACAGACTAGGAACTGGAGATGTCCTGAAGGCCCCCAGACATATGCGCAGACCTTGATGGTGAATTGTGTTCAGACGCTGTAGAACAGACTTGGAAGCCGAGCCATATACCACAGAGCCGTAATCCAGTTTGGACCGAACAAGGGCCCGGTACAGTCGAAGTAAGACGATACGGTCTGCACCCCAGTCAGTACGACCAACGACACGAAGAATGTCGAGGGCCTTCCGACAAGAGGTTCTAAGGTAGTTAACATGGTTGCGGAAGGTCAATCTTTTGTCAAAGATGACCCCCAGAAACTTTGCCTCTTCGGCCACCTGAATTGGCACTCCAGCAATGCTCAGGGTAGGTTTTGGAAAAAATTTCGTCTGGTTAGTAAAATGCACACAGACTGTCTTGGAGGGCGAGAACCTGAATCCGTTGAGAGACACCCAACCCTGGATGCGATCAACGCACAGCTGCAAGCGCCTCTCAAGGGACGCAAGTCCTCGACCTCGTGCACACAAAGCAAAGTCGTCCACAAACAAAGAGCATTCAGAATCATCCTTGACGGCCTTGACAATGTTATTTATTTTAATGCTAAATAAAACAGGAGATAGAATGCTGCCCTGCGGGACACCCATCTCCTGTTCAAAGGAGTCGGAGAGGGTGGAGCCCACACGGACATGGAACGACCTGTTAGACAAAAAATTGTGAATAAAAACAGGCAGGTGCCCCTTAAAACCCATGTCCGACAAATCAGACATTATACCATACTTCCAGGTAGTGTCATATGCCTTTTCAAGATCAAAGAAAATTGCATAGACATGCTGCTTGTTGACAAAAGCATCTCGGATAAAAGACTCAAAGCGGTCTAGATGGTCAGTTGTACTACGGAAGCGCCGGAAACCGCACTGGAGGTCTGTGATGAGACCACGTGACTCAAGATGCCACACCAGTCGAGCGTTGACCAAGCGTTCCATAGTCTTACATAAACATGATGTCAAAGCTATTGGCCGGTAGTTGCCCGGGTCGGAAGGATCCTTACCCGGCTTGGGGATTGGCACAACCACAGCCTGGCGCCAAGATGGCGGAAAACGACCGGTTATCCAGATATGGTTAAAGGCCTGGAGAAGTACAAGGAGTGAATCCTCAGGCAGATGAGGTAGGAGCTGATAATGGATGGTATCTAATCCAGCAGCAGAGTCAGTACATTTCTGCATGGCTTGCTGCAATTCTGAAAACGTAAAGGGGGCATTATAGTCTTCCGAGTTATCTGATATAAAATCACAAGCACAAGATTCTCGCTTCTCCTTCTCTCTCTGGAAGAAAGGTGAATAATGCTCTATTGAAGAATTATGGGCAATGGTGGAGGCAAGCAAATTGGCCACAGCCTTTTTATCTGTGACCAAACTGGCACCATCTCTAAGATGGCCAACAAAAGCCAAGCCACCTCTGCCCCTAATTCTTCGAACAGCCTTCCAGACTTTTTGGGACGGAGTCCTAGAAGATAAAGATGAGACAAAGCGTCTCCAGGAAGCACGGCGTTCGCGTTTAAAAATGTAACGGGCTTTCGCCCGCTGTCTTTTAAATATTAAAATATTTGCTTGCGACGGATTACGAAAAGCACGTCGCTGAGCAGATTTGCATATTTTTTGGGCCTTGCGGCACTCTTCATTGAACCATGGTACTCTCGGCCTCCGAGGGACTGATGTGGAAGTTCTAGGGATGGTTTCACCTGCTACGTCCAACAAAATCAAAGTAAAACAAGAAACAGGTTCTTCAGCTGACATGACCACCTCCTCTGTAAGACGAGACTGACAGAGGGAGGCAAACAGAGGCCAGTTAGCTTTCTTGAGATTCCAGCGCCCCACCGGCGAATCCTCCTCACAGCTGACCGATGACAGGACTACTGGGAAGTGGTCACTACCACACAGGTCATCGTGAACCTTCCAGTCAAAGTCCAGCATGAGAGAAGGATCACACACAGTGAGGTCTAGAACAGAACTAGATCCTGAACCTGAGTTAGAGTATGTAGGTGAGCCATCGTTAAAGACACATAGGTTAAGTTGAGAAAAAACATCTTCTAACATCTGACCTCTGCCATCATAGTGGTCACTGCCCCAAAGGTGAGTGTGACCGTTAAAATCCCCCATGAGAATAAAGGGAGGGGGCAGTTGATCTACTAAGTTAAAAATATCATTGCTACAGACCCGCAGTGATGGTGGCAGGTAAATACTGCATATGGTTATGGTCTTCTTTAAGGTAACCCGAGCTGCGACAGCCTGAAGACAGGTGTCGATGCTAACGGGGCTACATAAAATTTGGCTACTAATGAGAAGAGCCGCTCCACCCGAGCGCCTCTCCGAATCAGAGCCTTTATGTATAACATTAAAACCATTAAAGGACACAGGGTCAGAAGTCTTCAGGTAAGTCTCCTGAAGAGATATTACTGAGGGGTTATAGAACTTGACTAAAAGACGCAATTCCTCAAAGTTAGCTTGAAAACCACGACAATTCCACTGAAGCAAAGAGTCCATGATTAAGTCTTATCTGGGGGTAAGGAGTTTTTCCCCCTTTTTCCTTTACCTTGGAAGGAGTTGAAGAAACAGAGGGGGGCCGGCTCCCGGGCCTCCTCTGGTTCTTCGGAGAGGAAGGGGGTGGAGCTGCCGCAGCATCAGCAACAACAATTTCCACTCCCTCCATCTGCTCCTCCAGTGCAGCATATTTGTTTTGAAGGGGGACATCTGTGTTCCCCTTCTGGGCCCGTGCGCACAGCGGTCCCATAGATTTCTTAGACTTCTGGTCCTGGGCAGCGTTCCTGCCGCTAGAGTTAGCGGCCTTAGAAGGCTGACCAGAGCCAGAAGCCTTTGGAGTTGACTGACTAACAGGTTTGGGTGGGGGCTGAGGCTTAGGGGCAACAGAAGGCGGCACAACCGGACCGGCCGTGTCCGCCTTCTGCGTTCCCTGGCTCCTTGTCACCACCGGAGGAGGGTTACTCTCCAGGGGCGAGATGAGCCGAGGCTCCGCCCCCAACCAAGAAGTTGGGGTCTGACATGAAAAGTCTTTGGTGGGGCGCTTGCCTGCCACCGCTGCACTAAAAGTATACACAGAGGTGTTAGAGGTTGGGGCAGCTGCAGCTGCACCAGGGCCTTCAACCAGTTTTTTGGCATCCAGAAAGGACAACCCCTTCTCCACACGCACCTGCTGAATCTTGCACTCGGATATCCAACGAGGGCATTTCTTATCCGAAGCCATATGCGCCCCCTGGCAATTCACACACAGGGGGGTGGCTGTGCAGGACTCAGCAGAGTGTCCGGGCCTAGTGCAACGGGCGCATGAAGCCTCTGCCTGACGGCATGTCTTCTGCCCATAGCCATACTTTTGGCACTTAAAGCACCGGAGGGGAAGAGGGACGTACTTTTTCACTCTCAGGGAGTAGTAACCTCCCCAGATGGTAGTAGGAGGGGTGGGGGTGCCAAACGTCAGGATGATGGTAGGGAGACGGATCTCCCCACTACCTCGCTTGGAAGCGAAGCGCCTGACGCAAGTCACCCCCTGAGACTTAAGGTTCCTTACAAGTTCATCTTCTGACAGTTCTGCCAAAGCTTGATCTTTGATTACGCCTCTTGACGAATTCATAGTTTTGTGGGGTGTGACTTCCACAGGAGTGTCTCCGATGGAAGAGAGCCCCAGTAGCCCGCTGGAGTGTGCCCGAGTACGGCACTCCACCAGCAAGTCACCAGACCTAAGGCGCTGGGCGTCAGGCCTGCCAACACGGCTCCTGAGGGTCTCCCCCACCAGAAAAGGATGCAGCTTGGTAACTGGTCTCTCCTTTATCTTGCTATGGACAATGAGGAAGCGAGGCCATACGGCCGACGCCTGAGGCGTCGCTTCCTCACAGTCTGAAGCACTGTCATGTTCAAATTCGGTGTCTATATGCCGTTTCTGTGCTAGTTTTGGTTTTTTTGTTTTATCCATATTATATTAGTAGAGATATTCATCCCCCGGGGGTCCCCGCCCGCCACCGAGCCCAACAAGGGAAAGTGCAACTGTCGGCGGGTCTCCAGCCGACGCACAATGGAGACTGCCCGAAAGATATACTCAAGGGGGTAAGCCCGATTGAACCGTTTGAGCCACCGCCTTCTATCACACCGTTGAATGCAGGGGAATACTGGCGTAAAGCACCTAATCAGCAGCAAAGGCTATAGCATGGTGCTCCGTATAGCAACCCGCATGTCAACAGTGGGATAGGGCTCAACGTGACAAGAGCCGATTGACTAGGCCGGTACGACTAGCCTCCCGTTTAGGCAGAAGTCAAGGCCAAAGTGGAGTGTTTCAGCCACCAGGATCCTCTTCTCCCCCGACACGGGTCTCCAAGCACGGCAAACACTTGGGATCCAAAGGACCAAAAAGTCACGAGTATTTTTAAGGACCAATCCAACATGGTACGACCTGGGTTAGCACAGCTCCTTAAAAACCGGACCAGTGAAAAGGCTGAACAACATATCTGTTGACATCAAGTCCTAATCCTGGACAAAGATGGCACCCGTCTGCTAGCCCACTCAGTCAGGGACCGAGCGGACTACCCACCTACACCACGTGGAGGCCGGTGCCGGGTAGGCTACAGGCTGTGGTGTTTCATTTACAGACCACTTGAATCACTCAAACAAACTGATTAGGTCTGTCTATCGTTTTCATGTTTATTACCAGCTTAGAAGAATACTGTCAGAACTGCATACACCACTACCAACTGAATCCAGTTTCAACAGGTATAACAACCCCATGGATATGAAAGCGTTTGAACGCATTTGTAATGAATTTAACATCAGCCCTAAGTATGACTTTACACAAAAACTTGATGATCACAATGGTATGGGTACATTGTATTATGCTATGAGTCACAGACAATACCCACAAGATTATTACCCTGGTTACACTTCATTCTCATCAAAATCTGAAGTCTGGATAGGATCAATAGAGCAAAAGCAGTCTAACGCCTGGACCACATTTGTCTTAGATAAATCTGACGGGTTTACTCAAGCGGGAGTCGAGCGCGTCAATGAGTCTATCAGAACATATGTCTGGTGTTTACTAGGAGCACAATCACTAACAAAATCAAACATTTTGAATGGAAGTGGTAAATTTGAAGCACAAAAACAGTTTCTTGCAAATCTTGAAGATTCAATCAACTCAACAGTTGATCTCCCATCTAGCATACAATGCTACCAAGACGTTTTAAGATATGCCAGATCAAAAGTTGACTTTGTAGTTGGCATCGGGTTATACATGTTACCATCTGACCTTCAACTCCAAATGGGGACAATCACAAATTATAATAATGAAATCATTGTTGCAGGTGTTGGTCAAAAACTCGGTCTCAATCAATCTGTAAACTTGGGAGCAACAACCACACATGTACAGCCGTTAAAATCATTACAGACGGTAACACCCCCGGCCCCGGCCCCGGCCCCAACACCGGCACTCATACAATCAACCCCGGATCTAACACCAACCCCTGACACACATGAGTCAGAAAGAACTGCATTGGTAATAGGTCTAACAGGATTAGGGGTTTTACTTCTTTATCTGTTTCATTAAATAACCCACCATCAACCCTCCTACTGTAACCAAAAAGACCCACACATGTTCTGCCATAAACCCTACTGCCTTCGCTGCAGTACTAATAAGCCAACTGACAACAGTGCCTATAATACCAGGCAAAGCGTCTATTGCTTTCAGAGCCAATTTTTTAAGCAAGTCTGATATGTGAGACAACTGTTTCTTTACCCATGACTGTAAGTCTTTTGGATCTGTTGGTGGTGCCGGAGGACCTGGCGGTGCCGGGGTTGGACTACTACCACTGCCACCCCCAGAGACAGCCAACACAACAGTACTAATAATAAATCCAAGAGCTGTAATTAAACTAGCAATTGTAATACCTTGTTCTCTGAAAAGTGTTTTAAGTCTCTCAGCCAGAGTAGTGTCTTCGTGAAGTATTTTCTGAATAGTTTCTCTAATCCTGTTGACCTGTGATTTCAGTTTTTGTCTTCCAATACTAATCACTTCTAACCGTCCTGATCTTTCTATCTGCAAATCATTTAATCTGTGTTGGATTCTTTCTTTCATTTCTGTGTCTGTGGTAGCCAGTTTTTCTTTTTCACGTTCTATGTGTTTATCAAGCTCTCCCAGTTTGGCAAGATTATTAACCATCTCACCTCTTATTGTCTGCAGTGATTTATCCAAACCCATAATCTCCCGCATTGACAAAGGTGGATCATTTATTGTTTCCAAAGCGTCATTTATTTGCCCTTCAGTAAATGAAGTTTCTTGTATCACTGTGTTTGCTATTTCTGGTAGGCTTGTTACTGGTGCCATTTCAATTTGTTGCCCTGTTGGCAACTTTGTTTGCGTGTCATGAAGAACACTAGCCAGTCTTGGCGTGACAGGAGACCCACCAATTCCAAGTTGACGCAAGGCACCAACACAACCTTCATTTTTTATTGTACTTAAAGCCCTAAACCTACTAGGGTCTTTTTTGTTAGTCAATAGTACTTTTCCTTTGTCAACAGTATTTAAATATAAATGACCCTTGCCATCAAGTTCAAACTGATTAGGATCTACATTGTCTGGGCGGCCACCAACATGATCATAAAATGAGTTCACTTTGGTTTCTAAAAGTTCATGACGTAAACTGTAAATATTTCTTGTACCAGTCATATCTGCCATATCTGTCATATCTGTTGTATTACCAAAATCATTCATGTCATCCATTTCAAAATCTTCATGATTAAATCCTCCCGCTGCCATTGTTTTATTAATTTATTATTTTTTATTGTGCATAATAAAAATGACACAGTCTTACGGATCAAAGTTAGACCCATACAGAAAACTACGTGAGCCTCTGGGTGTTAAGGCCATTCGACAATCGGTAGTCATCACGAACAATCCAAGTACCATAGACCAGAACCAAACACTTACAGTTAAGTTTCCAAACCTAGGTCCCAGTGACGTTATTGTTCCTGGCACTGCACGCCTAGCATTTAATATTGAACTATCATCAGACGCAGATGTAAACAGAACACTGGTTGACAATCTTGGCAGAGCAATTGTTAGGACTATTAAAGTAAAACTTGAAGGACAGGAAGTGTTTAGTCTTGACGACTCAGATGTGTTCTACTGTTACAAAGACCTTTGGCTCACAAGAGAAGAACGAGAAGATCGTATTTATCAAGGCATACAGCCAGATAATGTTGGGAAACTTCGAATCAATGCCGGAGACAAAACAACTACTGGGGTACCAAAGGAAGTTATTATAGCTGAAACATATGGAACCAGATTTTACATTCCACTTGAGTTTGAAATTCTAACAGCTCATCTGCCTTATTATCAAGGGGCACTGAATGACCGTCTGACCTTTGAACTAACTTTCAATGACTACTCCAAAGTTATAAAATCATCTGCCACAGATGCAACATACAAGATCTCTAACATTTCCTTGGAATATGAAATTGTCACACACACTGATCTAGCCAGACTCATTCAAAATCAGTATCAGTCAAGACTGCCAATTTATTATGACAGGGTGATTAGACATAGTTTAATGCAAAAAGACAAGAGTGACCCAATGTGGAACATAAACTTAAACACACCAGCTAGGTCACTGAAAGGTATTCTTATGTTGTTTGTTGAACCAGCAGATCCATATAAACGGGATTCAGAAAAATTCTACAATCCTAAGATTACACATTTGTCCTGTACAATTGAAGGCCGTCCTAATCAAGTGTACGCTTCAGGTTTGTTACCTTATCAACACTACGATGAGATCACAAAGTATTTTGCGGGTGGAAGGATTAGAGATAAACCAGCAAACATTGCGTGCAAAGATCTACATCTGTATGATGTTAGGATCGGACAATACCTTACAAACAAGTATGCACTGTGGCTAGACCTTCGTAGTACAGATGATGATTATCTTCATGGGTCAGGACGAACTGTCGAGAATGGTAGTGATGGAATAACAATTCAGATACAAAAGAAGGTTGAAAAAGCCGAAGCCATAAACATATATTTGTACCTGATATATGATGCTCAACTCAATATTGCAGAAAGCAGACTGAGTGGACACATATATTAAAATTATATTGTGTATTAAAATGAACCGGGGCTTGATGACACTCGATCCACACTGTGGATTATTTGTTGGTGCCACAGGGTGTGGTAAAACTGAATTTGTTCTTGACCTCTTACAAACAAGATACATCCACCATTTTGAAAACATTGTAATATTTTGTCCAACAATCAAACACAACAAAGCTTATCACTTGGACTGACAGCAACATATACTTAGTTAACCCTGAGAAAAAAATGAATGACTACCTACAATATTTTTACAAGCAATTTGAAGGACAGCCAACGTTGTTCATAGTTGATGACTGTTCTGCAGAGAAAGACATTGTCAAGAAGAGAAACACTCTAGCAGAACTTGCTTTCAGTGGCAGACATGCAAATGTAAGTGTATGGATTCTCACTCAAAAATATAATGCTGTACTGAAAGATTTTTGAGAACAGTTAAAGTTTATCTGTTTGTTTTACTGTAAGGATCGTGACAGCTTTGAAGACTGTCTCAGAGAAAATGATGTCATCCCAAATAAACATGAACGTGATGATGTGAAAAATAAACTGAAATCAACTAAGCATCTAAAGCTCATTTTAAAGACAGATCAGCCCACAGGGTATGGGTTAGTAAATTAATTTTTGTTTTTTTTAAATAACAATATAAATGAACCCTGATGAAATCCTTCTATTGAATGATATCAATGCTGTTGAGAACAAAGACTTAGACTCAAAAAAACAGCGTCTTTTGTCTGTGATTGTCTCAGGCAAATCAAAGACTTATCTCGGGAAACAATACATGACAGATGATATTGAATCTCTTACGGCTGACGAACTAATCAAGCTTCATTCAAAATATGAGAACCACATTGCCTCACTAATGACTCGTGATTTAAGTCGATCTCTAGTATGTCTATACACAAAAGCAGTGAGTCACTTTCTACCTGTGGATAGTGACAGTCTATCACACGACCTTGAAAGCAATCCTATTGTTTCAAGTTCAATTGGCAAATTAGCATGTGTCATGTTTTACAAGTTTGGAAATTACCTTGCACCTGTCGTAACATTGCTTGTTACCGGGAGTCATATTGATTTTTCGAAAATAAATTTTACTGCAGAAGAAAATGGACGAAACCCAGACGACTCCACAACCGAACCCCAGTCCAGTTTTGACGCAGGT
Organism: Semisulcospira habei; assembly: GCA_036245525.1. Taxonomy (NCBI): domain Eukaryota; kingdom Metazoa; phylum Mollusca; class Gastropoda; family Semisulcospiridae; genus Semisulcospira; species Semisulcospira habei. The sequence continues at coordinate 184,030,948 of BTPG01000002.1, read as the reverse complement.
TCAAACTGTGACTAAGGCTAAAAGTCCAGGCAGGGTTGAGGCTGGAAAAAGATTAGCTCAATATAATAGGCAAAAAAAAATTACAGCTTAAGGCACAAACAGAAAAGACTCATGTAACTGATCCACCGTCAGGATCGTCAGGACCGACAGGACCTGTGTCAGTACCGTCAGGGCCGTCACACCTTCATCAAAGTGAGAGACAAACAACTAAGTCTGACCCTGACCCCGACCCCGAACCTCAATCAACAAAATATATAATTGTCGGATTTGTTGTCGGATTTGGTTACGTAGGGTATCAATTATACAAAAAATACAAACCACAGACTCGTACAGTGACCAAAAAATCAGACACTCCAAAAACAAAACCAGAAGTCGCCACATTACCAGTAACATCCAAAGCCGTTGACCCATTTTATATGCAGTAAATAAAAATATTATTTTAATTTTTCTTGCCTTAGAAAATGAATGACTCAAAGAACATGATGAACCTTGTGTATCACTCTGCCGTAATCAGTGGATTAGCAGTAGCTTATTCTATGCTGGGGAAAAGTCTACTCAAAATGAAATCAGCAGACCTGAGTAGATTAGATTTCGAAGACAGTGCTAAGCTAATTGTAGTTGTCACAGCATCAATTGCGACAAAAGATTTTCTTGTCAAGCAAGGAATTATTCCCGAAAATGTTTCTATGTAAATAAAATAAATATGGCAACGATAGCTATTATGATAGGAGGTGCGATGGTTAACGCCCTCGCGTTCAGTGGCTCTAATTATCTCTTTTCTAAAATGGGTAGAGAAGAATCTGCAGAAGAAATGAAACGTCATAATGAAGCGTCAGAAAAACTTGCTCAAGCCCAACAGGATTATGAGAAGCAAAGAATTGAGAAACTTGATTTCATCAATGAAAAACTCAGGCTTGAAGGTCACACACAACATACGTTTTCAAATACAGACGAAGCAATCAGGGAATATTTTCTTGTCACAGGTGAAGACATGTCTATCCCGAAACCAAAACTAAGTGACTATTACAAACCAAGCACACAACAAAGAAATGGAGAGATAATTTTTGTTTTAGTGGGAATGACATTTGTTTATTTTACAGGAGTTTTCATTGCTAGAAAAAATGGCAGCCGAAAATAAACTATCAAAAATATATTACTCTCCATCAGGGTATTGGAAAGGAGCAACAGCTATTCAGAAATTACATGCCGCTGTGGGCGGAGATATAATGGATTGATTGATTGTACATTGCTTAACGTTCCGACAGCAACAAGGCTTTCTCAGGACGTGCCTGCACTGCTTGTGAAAAAAAAACCAAACAGAAAATTGAATGTATGTCGCCAGCCGGTCAAATACGTTAAATAAACCTACAACATGGGGCCTAAATAAAGCTAAGACCATTTAGCAACACACATCCAATATCAAGAGCTACAGGCAGTGCAGACAGTAGGGAGAGTTTTAAGGGCGGAGATATAACACTCAATCAAGTCAAGCAATGGTTACAGAGACAGACAATTTGGCAGATATATATCCCTGCTCCAAGAAAGATAACAAGACCTCATTTTGAGAACACTACCCCAAATGACACACACCAAATGGACCTCCTGTTCTTACCACATGATACAATAAGAAAGAAACGATACAAGTATGCACTGACTGTTGTAGACATTGCTTCAAGATATAAAGACGCCGAACCCATATCTGACAAAACTGCTACCACAGTTGCGACTGCTTTATCAAGTATCTATAAAAGAGGCCCTTTAAGATACCCCAGACTAGTGCAGGTTGATGACGGATCAGAATTCAAAGGTGCAGTTAATCAGTTATTTGCGAAGCATGGCGTACTGGTCAGACGAGGCATTCCAGGTGTGCACAGATCACAGGCAATTGTTGAAAACTTTAACAAACAGTTATCAGAAAGACTTTTCAGTTACCAGTATTCTAAGGAACTCATGCATGACACCCGTAACACTGAGTGGGTTAAGCGATTACCACATGTGATAAAAGCAATGAACAATGAAGGACACCCAAAGCCTGCTGATGCTATTAAATTGAAAACAATTACAGAGCCAAAAACAATGTCAGCACAGGCACCCGACACAAGTTTATTTACTAAACAGGTGAGATATTTATATCAACCAGGTGAAGCTGAAAATGACATCAGACGCAGGGCAACAGACCCCATCTGGTCAACGTCTGTACACAATATAAAAAAAATAATTCCCGGTCCTGACGGTCCTGGCGCAACAATATATTACCTGTATGACCCTGCACCCCAGAGGGCATTTGTCAGAGAAGAATTACAGATTATTCCCTCAGACACCGTTACTCATTTCAGTAACTAAGTCGTCAATTAATTCATCAACCAGTTCATCAGCTATTTCTTCAGATAACTTGAGCCTGTAATGACCTGGTGCATAAGCTTTTTCCTTAGTGTGAAACACTCTTTTCGTGTCCCCAACTGCCAGTGATTTCTTATGTGTTTGGATCATTTCAAGATTATGTTTATTTGATCTCAGTGACTTGTTTGGATAATCAGGCATTAATGCACCATCTAACACTTCTTTGTAATGTTCATGACGTATGTCTTTATTTTTTATTGCTGTTTTCTTGATACCTTTGGCTTTTGACTGACTACCTTTCTGGTGCAGTATAGAATACATTTTTGATCTCAGTCCAACGTACTCAACTATTGGCACACCATTTAGTTCATCCTTAAACTTACCAGGCACTTTTTTGTTTTGTGTGCTAAACAGTGGATGATCTTTAGGATGGTCAGATGTGTCATACATGTGTAACTCTGTTTTCATGTCTTCATAAAAGTCTTCAGTACACACATCAATGATCATAGAGTCAGTGTCAGTGTATAACAATCGACAGTCAGGATACTTTGGTTTGAAGTAATCATAATAAAATTCAAGCATCAACAGTTTTGACAACTCAAGAATTGCCATACCAATGAATACTGGCTTGTCCAGTTTGACAATCTTTTTTTTGAGTGACACAGCATACAATGATGAATGAAACTCTTTGTACCCTGTGTACTGAGGCTTACCTGTAAGTTTAATTGCCCCCAATTCAGTTGTGACCAGTCTCACATCTTTTCTGTGATGAGGATTTTCCATTGTCTTGCCAAAACAGGCATTGTTCATAAGCTTAAAGAAGTCTTTGTCAAATGCAGTGTTGCCGTCTCTGGCACGCAATGTTGTGTTCTTCATTATGTAATCTTTCATGAAAGCACTCTGATCAAATTGAATGCCTCTGTGAACTTTCTTTAGTACTAACCCATGTCTGATGTAAAACTGCAACAAGCGGTAGTGACAAACGTAATTGAATTTGTCATTCAAATTTGGCACAAGCTTAGTGTCTTCTTTTTTTCCTGTCATACTCATTTTCTCAACAGCTAAGGGATAATCATTATGGTAATCGTGTAGATGGTGTGGGTACTCCAGGTCTACTTCAAAGATCCAACCCTTCGCATCGTTTCGGTCAAGATTCATAATATTGTTTGTTAACCCTGACTCTGTTACATCATACTGTGACAAATCATACAGACAAAAGTTTTTCAAGGGCAATAACTCACACATCGCCCAGCCATACAAATTGTTAGCGTCTACATAGGTAATGAATGACCTTGACCTCGAGGGGTCAAACCCAAGGTCACCATGTCCGTCCAGATATTTGTTGTTGGCCTTGGCATAATTATTTGCTGCAATACTAATACCTCCCCTCAATCCACGTTCCACCATTTCACCCATCGTACGATCAGACAACAGGTCTATAGATATCTTACTGGATTTTAAAAATGCATCCCATGTCATGCCAGGACTAGTAATGTAACAAGCAGGGTCAAGCTTGTAGTGTAACAAACCCTTTTCACGGTAACTTTCAAATATGTCTGCTAGTAAGCAAACGTCTGCCTTTAAGTACTGGTCATGGTAGTCACCAATCGTCTGACATCCTAACTTCCCCCATGCATCAAGTGCGTGCTGGTATTCAGAGTCAGAAATACCTTTGCCAGTTAGTGTAGAATAAAATTTCTCTTTTGGTGGCAGTCTTGTTTCTTCAAACACAACCCAGTGATCAATGTACTCATACGGATAGACACCTTTCTGAATCAAGTCTGGTTCAAAATATTTACTTGTTATTGGATACTCAGTCAGTCCTTCTGCCAGACTAGCAAGACCTAAAGACAAATGTTGCATAGAGTCATAAAATGCTAATTTGTCTAACCTAAAAGTCAAGTACTTTTCAGTTGTCTGGGCAATGCAACTTATGTTTTTGTACGACTCATCTACAGCCTGCATGATAATGTGTGAATCATAACCTTTGAGATTGTGGAAAAAGATTGGCAGTTTGTATGTCTTGGGATCTATTTTTAATAACAAGTTACAATTGTTATGTGCAGCACCCCTGTAACGCCCAGTTATGTGATCGTGGTCACGAACTTTATCACCACCTAAAGGTTGTTCACAAATCCAACACGTCTCAGCTGTGTCAAATTTTAGTTTGTCTTCTTCTGTCATCACCAAAGGCATCTGACTTGTTGTGAGATACTGTACTACCTGACTATACAGATGTCTCATTTCTGTTAAAAACAGACATGCTGCATTTTCACCCCTGTAGATAACAGGTTCTGAATGAAGACCGTCTGACCTAACAATAATGTATCCAAAAGAAAACACCACTTGGTCACTCAACTTTACAGTCTTTGGTAATGACTCTGGAACATGACCTTCATACGGAACAACTAATGATTCAAAATCGGCATACACTACAAACGGCAACTTTTGCTGATTCGCATAGTTCTTAAAATACACTTGACTACCAGGATCTGGGTACTTAAGTACAGTCTGTATATCATCAGGTGACCTGCAGTGTAAAACATGTTTGTGCGCTACGTTTATGGAGGAGAATCTTTGTAAACATCTTTTACAAACTTCCTGTTTGCCATTGTGTTTTGTTGTATGCCCATGAATTAGACGTGACATATTTCTGATAATTGTGTAGTGAAAGTTATTGCCATCTCCGATTAGCAACATGTCAACATGCTTATCTTCTGACTGCCCGTAGGTTGGTGCCAGTGGGGACACTCTAATTGGTTGCAACTTGTTCACAGACTCATTATCCCACACATACACATTTACAGATATACCAGGATTTAGTTTTTCAAACAAATCTATGTCCTCTATTTTAACAGGGAACTCAATGCCACTAAAATCGAGTTCATTTACAAATTTGGTATAGTTAGATACACGTTCAGGTTTTGATTTTACAAAGTGTAGTTTAGCAAGCACACACCACATGAAACAATAGTTGTCATTGTTCTGTATGTTGACGACAGCCTTTTTGTTTGCAACCTCTGTTGGCAGTGGTATCCATGATTTACCTAATATAGGATGATACCTTGACTGTTTTAATTGTAGTTCATGCACATGACCTTCGTGCCAACCAGACCCCTTCATTCTTGCTCTGTCAATTGCTTCGAGAAAGTCAGGCAATAGTCTTTGTCTAAACACGTTTTCCAATTCTCTTCTTGTGTTAATTGTGTGTTGCCTTGTCGAGATATAAGATACAATCACTTCACCGTCTACTCTAGTAAATTCTATTTTGGCAACAATCTGAATCTTCACACTACCTGCAAGAAGATTATCTTGTATGACAGAAAAAGAGTTTTCTATTGATTGATAGACATTATTAGTATTGGTTATAGGCAAGTTTGTTGTGTGAAACACGTTTCTTAAACCAGATGAGCCAGGGTTTGATGGGCCAGGGCTTTGAGCATTGTCCGTCATTTTTATTTGTCCGTCAAAATAATAAATATAAAAAAAAAAATTATCACTGTCACACCATATGTAATACTGTATTATCGGTAGTTATGATAAACAAGTCAACTACTTTCCTGGTGTTTGTCTTGAAGTCTTGTCCTGCAGGTGTAATATCACTTTATTAAATGTAACACTTTCAATGTAACAATGTAGTTTTCTTAATTGAACAAATATGTCATTACACAATACCTCAAACCAACGCAAGTGGCCACTGTTAGCATTATAAACTTTAAAAGCATTTGTCTTAAGATCAACAGTCTCATAATCATAACCTGGTAATCCATCTGAATATTCCAAAGTAACATTATATGTCGTGTATATCCTTATTGACGGTGTTGAGAGTTTAAAGCTGGGTCCAAACACACGTGATTTTAAGTCATAAAAACACTTAACATCTTTGAAGCATTCTGTAACATCAAACACTTGGATTTGTCCGTCTGTCATTTTTATTAGACAAACAAAAGAATAAATGAAAAAATATTACTGCTACCACAGTAAATATATTATCTATTTTCTGCACATGGGACATAATCACTTAAAAAAGTCAACCACAGACAACCACTAAACAGGATTTGTCTCCCATAGACTTATATGCACACCCACAGATTAAAAAAACATCTTCACCACTCTGACTGGTGTAAGGCTAGTGTGCGCGTGTGTGTGTGTGTGTGTGTGTGTGTGTGTGTGTGTGTGTGTGTGTGTGTGTGTGAGAGAGAGAGAGAGAGAGAGAGAGAGAGAGAGAGACCACCGTTTGATTTCACAGACATGAGTACATTAAGCCCACTTGAAATCACCCCTTCTTTAAAATCATGATGTTTCCCTGTTGACTTTTGACATCACTTAGTGATTTAAAAGGCTGTATTTATAAAAGGCTTTTGACGGCTGAGGGCCTTTCAAAAGCACAGTCCCGTTGCGGCTTGTGCCCAAATTGAAAAGAAATGGAATGCTGCCGCTATTGAAAAGCGCGGTGTGAGGGCAACACAAAAGGCGACCAACCGTGACACTAGCCGGCAGCTCAGGCTTACGGTAAAATTGTACTGACATGAGTGTCTGTAAGTGTGTTTGTAAGTGAGTGTGTCTGTTTGTTTATGCGTCTGTTTGTTTGTTTGTGTGTGTCTGTGTGTGCGCGCGTGCATGTGCGCATGTGTGCGTGCGCGCATGCGTGCGTGCGTGCGTGCGTGCGCGTGTGCGATTACATGGCATGCGTGTGACTGAGGGCTTTTGCAACTTCTTGCCGCAACTGAAAATCAACAACACACATACAGAACCCCCAGCTCACAAAACTTGCTCGACAAGTCTGGTCGGGTAGCATAAGACTCGTCAGGCTTGTTTCTAATTTAGATATGCATAACATTTTGGAAAGACCAAGATCGATTTTAGGATCAGGTTTTGCCGGATCGGTCTTATTCTTGCCAGTTAGTGTTCAAAATGACCGGTTGTTTTTGTTATAATTTATTCATTGGACCATTAGCCGGTTGAGATGTATGACGTCAGCTCTGTCATACCAAGTTGTGTATGCGTGTCTGTGTTGTTTGAGTGATAGTGTGTCTGTGTGTGCGTGTGTGTGTGTGTGTGTGTGTTGGGTGGGGGGTGGGGGGGGGGGTGGGGGTGGGGGGGGGGGGTGGGGGGGGGGGTAGGGGGGGTGTCTTGAGGATCTGTTGTATATGTACTCAGTCGGGTGTATAAAGCAAGGTATGATTTTCTGAGGTGCATCTCTTTTCAGCTTTTACAGTCATGTACACCGTCTAACCGAACAGGGCGTGAAATTCAATAAGAGTTATTATCCTTTCACGGGCTGGTGGGTTTCAATGGCTCGCGTATGCACCCGGAAGAAAAATCTCGGTGCAGACAGACAGGTGTTTATGACTCACTGTAGGCAAACAAGTCTACAGCTTTTTATGTTACTGTACACCACGCATGCAAGGGCCCATGTGTAACATAGCTGAAATTGTATAGACCACAACAGCATACTGAGTGTGTGTGGCAGACATGGTCTACCAGCTTTGTCAGGCGTGTGATTGTCATGGGATGTTACCCTTGTGAAAATGATGTGTACCTGTGTTGCAAGGTTTGCACTTAATGTTTTTGTTTATACATGTTTTATGTTAGTATGTATATATGTATGTACGTACGTGCGTGTGCATGTGCGTGTGTTTATGTGTTGGTATGTGTTGGTATGTGTATCTGTGTGTGTGTATGTATTGCCTGTGTATATAACTTGTATGGCAATCTGTAGTTATGTGTGTCTTGTGTGTGTGTGTGTGTGTGTGTGTGTGTGTTTGTGCATGTGTTCATGCGAATACTATATTGGCACCTCTCAGTAACAGCCTTTCAAAAGCCTTCAGTGACGTGGTCGCTTATTCATAAAAGCATGTCTGCATTAAAAGGAAGTGTTCCCCTCTCGCATAACTTAAATTGAATAGCGACGTGCCGCGAAGAGCATTCAACTGTGAAACGATTAGGCTACACAGGTGGGTAAACAGGTGGCTTATGAAATAGTGCGCGCCACAGATTTAAGAGACAACCCCCCCCCCCCCCCCCCCGCCACTCTAGTGCACTATCAGGTTTTGGTTTAATTTGAGAAAACGGCAGTGTGGACCTTAATGACCGTAATTAGTAATTAATTAAGGTATTGACAGAGACAATAGTTATAGAGAAAGGAAGTATGAGTCCCGATAGATAATCAGATCAATAAGGCCGCATCAGTCATGCTTGTCAGTTTTTTAAAATCAAAGGGTTGATTCAGAATTAACGGGGGTAAAATTGGGGTCAAAATTTTGATATTAAAAAATGATGTAAATTAATGACTGATGCGGCTCTATTGAATTCATTGTCTATCGGGACTCATACTTCCTTTCTCTGAGGAACGGCGACAGCAGACACCCCTGCCTGACACCAGTTCTGACCTGGAGCTCCCTGGTGAACTGCCCTTCGTGGATCACGTGACATGTCATGCCATCGTAGCTGCTCTTGATCAGGCGGATGAGCTTTGTGGGTACACCGTAGTGTCGTAGGAGTTTCCACAGAGTCTCTCGGTCCACGCTGTCAAATGCTTTCTCATAATCCACAAAGTTGACGTACAGCGGGGAGCTCCACTCCAGAGACTGTTCCACAATGATGCGGAGAGTGGCGATCTGGTCTGTACATGATCGGTTCTTCCTGAATCCTGCTTGCTGGTCTCTCAGCTGGGGGTCAACGGAGCTCTTCATTCTCTCCAGGATGATCCTGTTGAAGACCTTTCCTGGTACCGACAGCAAGTTGGAACACTTGCTGAGGTCGCCTTTCTTGGGAAGCTTGATCAGGTACCCCTCCTTCCAGTCAGCCGGCATCACCTCCTCTTCCCAGATCTTTCCAAACAGTGGGTACAGCATCTCCACTGTTGTCTCTAGGTCTTCTTTCAGAGACTCCGCTGGGAGGCCATCTGGCCCTGCTGCTTTTGGCGCCTTATCAGTGATGGTATTTAGCGAACTGATAGTAAGGGGAAGGAGGCTGCCTCACTATCGCAGTGCTCCCGTGAAACCGATCTCTAAGTGTGCTGGCGCGTGCTGGCAGGCAGCCAGCTGAAAACTAAAGAGCATAGGCTAAACTGCCGTGATCGTTATCCAAATTTTCGCAAGTCGCATTTCCACCAGTGAACGAGTCTGTCGCTTTCGCCAACAGTCTCCTAGGGTGGTTTTTCAGGCGTGGTTCACCATTTGCTGGAGGCCACAAGCATCTGTGTCGGTCCTGTGTATCGGCCCTGCGATACGGTTCTAGTCATCCCGGAGCCGTTGTCAGAGGAAGGAGAGGGAGAGAAGAGAGAGCTGCGATGACTTTACCCCTGGCTTGTCTTGTCTTGTTTGTCTTCGTTCTAGCCGGGGCGTCTACACGGATGGCAGTAAGTACACGTAACAATTCTTTAGTGGCCATTTGCTCGGGGGGGGGGGGGTTTGTTTGTGTTTGCTTGTTCCGTAATTATTATTATTTGGGCTAGTGTATTGCGGGGCAGGTGTGAAATAGAGGAGAATAGAATGTAGAAGGGAATGCCATCTGTTGTGTTAGTATGTAGCGGCGAATTAGTTATTGGGGTTTAACGCCGAACAGGCGATTAAGGCAGTATCACTATTTAGCATAGGAGTGTAAATATCGGAAGTGAGTCATGTGGTGACGTGTAAATATGTATTTTGAGGTTGAATTTATTATTGCGCGAGAAAGGTGAAGGGAATAATAATAATAATTATTATTATTTAATAATAATAATTACGGTATTTATAATCCGCTTATCTTATAATAATTATAACTCTAAGCGCGCACACACAACTCGCGCACGCATGCGCATGCTGTAGACGACTCACGTACCACAAATAGTGAAATACATTACGACAGTCTGCTTAGGGTGGGGAGTGTGGTGATATAGTGCTAGAACTGTTGAAAGAGGTGAGTTTTGAGGGCGGACTGGAAGGAGGAGAGAGAGTGTTTCTGACGAAGAGAGAGTGGGAGAGTGTTCCAGGTGGATGGACCGTGTACTGAGAAGGAGCAGGGGCCGAAAGTGCTGAGTTTGGAGCGGAGGATGTGGAGGCGGAGAGGGTCGGAGGCGGAGTGGAGGGAGCGGGGAGGAGTGTAAGGGTGAAGTAAGTTGGAGAGATAAGTGGGAGCGCAGGTGTTCAGAGATTTGTAGCAGGGAGACAGAATCTTGTATTGGATGCGTTGGGGGATGGGGAGCCAGTGAAGGAGTTTGAGCAGGGGAGTGATGTGGTCGGATTTTTTCTTTCTGAGGACGAGGCGGGCAGCATTGCTCTGGACATGCTGGAGAGTGAAAGTGGTGGAGTGAGGGAGGCCGGAAAGGAGAGAGTTGCAGTAGTCGATGCAAGATAGGATGAGAGAGACAGCAAGTTTGGTGGCAGCTTCGGTAGTGAGGTATTTTCTGATCTGACTGATGCGGCGGAGGTGGAAGTAGCATGCCTGGGCTGTGGCGGAGATGAAGCTGGTCATGGAAAGAGAGGAATCGAGGATAACGCCGAGGTTTTTGGCCGAGTCAGAGAGGGAGATGGGGGTGCTGTCGAGTTGAAGGTGGAGAGAGGGAGGGAGCTGGGAAAGTTTCTGGCGAGTGCCTACCACCATGGCTTCCATTTTGTCGTCGTTCAGTTTGAGCTTGTTTGCCGTCATCCAGTTTTTCACATCTTCATAGCAGTCAGCCGTGCGAGTCAGTAGTGTCCGAGTGTTGTCGCGTTTGTCTTTGTCTAGTAGTTGTGAGTTGTCAGCGTAGAGGTGGTGGTGTATGTGGTGAGACTGGATGATGTTGGGCAGGGGAGAGGTGTAGAGTGTGAAAAGAACCGGGCCCAGGACGGACCCTTGTGGAACTGCGCAGGAGAGCGTGACTGGGTTGGAGGAGACGCCGTCGATGGTGACGGACTGCTGTCTGTCGGAGAGAAACCAGGAGTGAGCAGAGTCAGTGACGCTAAAGGAGTGGTGAAGGCAGTGGAGGAGGATAGAGTGGTCTATAGTGTCGAAGGCGGCAGAAAGGTCGAGTAGCGTAAGAAGGGAGATGTTGCCCGAGTCGGTGGAGAGAAGCAGGTCGTTTAAGATAAGATATGTAGAAGGGCTGTTTCAGTGCTGTGATGTTTGCGATAGGCAGACTGGAAGGGAGTGAGGAGGTTGTTGTCGGCGAGGTGGAGGTTGAGCTGGTTGAGAACGACCTTCTCAAGAAGCTTGGACAGGAAAGAGAGATTGGAGACTGGGCGATAGTTTTTGAGTTCGTTTGGGTCGAGGTTGTGTTTTTTGAGGAGAGGACGGACGATGGCAGACTTGAAGATATCAGGGACGGAGCCGTTCTCTAGAGATGTGTTGATGACGTCGGTAATGAATGGCAGAAGTTTTGGAAGGCCGTCCCGGTAGAGAGAAGCTGGGAGAGGGTCTAGTTTGCAGGTTTTGAGAGGCATGGACTTTATGGTCTTGAGGACTTCGTCCTGAGACGGGCCAGAAGGGCGAGAGGTGGGTGCCGGAAAAGGGGGGGATCGGAAGGGCAAGGCGGAGAAGGCAGAGTGTCGAGTGTGTTGCGCAGAGTTTGGATTTTGTCGGAAAAATAGGTGGAAAATGCGGACGGGAGTTCTTCTTTGCTGTGTGTGTTGGGGAGAGGAGAGTCTTTAGAAATGCCTAGGAGTGTGTTTATGGTAGCGTAGAGGGTTTTGGAAGAAGTGGATTCCAGGATTTTGTTTTGAAGGTGTTTACGTTTGGAGTCGGAGATCATTCTGCAGACTTTGGATCTAGTTGTTTGGAAGATCTGTCTGTGAACGGTGAGGTCAGATGAGCGCCAGTGGCGTTCAGCTTGTTGGCGCTCGTGCTTGGCCTCAGCTATGTCATCAGTGAGCCAGGGGGAGAGGGGGCGGTTGGGTATGGAGCAGGTGGTGACAGGTGCATGGGTGTCTAGAAGTTTTCGAAGGGAGGAGTCGAAATAGGATGCAAAATCAGGAGAGAAGGCGGGGTCCAGGAGAAGGTCTACAGCTTCGTCGAAGAAGCTCTCTCGGTTGACAGATTTTAGTTTGCGTCGAGAGACAAGGAGCTTGGGTTTTTTCGGGGGAGGTAGGTTGAGGGAGACGAGAATAGCGAGGTGGTCAGAGGGAAGCACAGAGGTGTCAGAGTCGAGAAAGAGTTGATTGGAGGTGCGGGTGATGATCCAGTCGAAAGTGTGGCCGAGTCGGTGGGTGGGTTTGGTGATGTGGTGACGTAGAGATAGCAGTTGTTGGCGTATCTGATGAGCACGATTGTTTGTGAGGACAGGAAAGAGAAAGACAAGACGAGGGTGCAGTAGGGTGTGTGTGAGTGAGAGTGTGTGTGTGTGTGTGCGTACACCAAATGACTAAAATGGGTTACTTTCTTTACCATCCTTATGCAATCTGGGTCTGTGTAAAATTCTGGGTGGCCAGATCAGACACCCATTTTTTCTGAGGGTTGTTTCTGTATTATCTTTCATTCAAAATTCAGAAAAAAATATCAAAATACGATGTGCCCATTTTAACAGATTTACTTCATCGTTGTGTTTCAGGGATGCCCTGGGCCTGTGTGTGGACACGGAAGCGGCCGGAGTGTTTTCAGATCAATTTGATTGGTCCAACACCGATGAACGGAGTTGCTTCCTTTGCTTAAACGTCTTTCGTCTCCAACGGACGCACCGGTCATTCTCTCGCATTTGCAGAGGTACTTTATGCAATATTTCTTAGTTAAGAGCACGCCCAAATGTACTTGTTCAGTGCAGTTATTTAACTGAGAGATGCCTCCAATCCCCGTACCCGTTTGGCCCAGAAAAATAAGGCGTCTGCTTTCAAACGTGTCTTCGGCCTCTCGGCCACTCCGGGCCTGACCGTTGAGTCTTGTAGTAAATGATAATAGAACCCCACGATTTTAACAAAAGCTTTCTTCTTCAATGAAAGGAATTCGTTCAATAACCCCATTACAAGGTCAATCTGCCACGCGATTTTGTTTCTTCTTTCTTTTTTTTCTGACGTGTTAACTTGCCACATGCATGCACAGTATCAGTTGACTTTTTTTTTTAAAAACAAAAATGGCGCCAGATTTCAATCCTCGTTCGCAAAACTGCCTCGCGATTCGAAGAACGAACGTCCACAAACAGGTCTTTAGGAATGTGCAACTGAAGTATCGCTTTTTACTGTATTGCCAGTTTTTAGTTCTCAGGGTCACCCTGGTCAGCCCCACAGGGTGGGGTTTTCTCTCAATTCTGGGGCATGCATGTGTTTCTGTCTACCCTTTGTCCATTCACCTGTATAAATTTGCCTTTTTAAAACTCTCCCTACTGTCTGCACTGCCTGTAGCTCTTGATATTGGATGTGTGTTGCTAAATGGTCTTAGCTTTATGTCTTGGCCCCATGTGTTAGGTTTATTTAACTCATTCTACCCCAGACACACCACGGCAGGATAAGGATCCACCATGATAGTTCAAGGGTGATGCCAGAATAGCTTGGCGCCTACGGGCGCCAAGCTATTCTGGCATCTCCCTTGAACTATCATGGTCGATCTGTGCCCTGCACTGCAATGCAGTCTTGAGAGGACAGGGGCAAAATTTAAGGATTTTGGTGTTGGGGTAGAATGAGTTAACGTATTTGACCGGCAGGCGACATACATGGCAATGTTCTGTTTAGGTGGGTTTTTTTCACAAGCAGTGCAGGCACGTCCTGAGAAAGCCTAGTGGCTGTCGGGACGTTAAGCAATGTACAATCAATCTGATTCAAAATGTCAGTTGGTTTACATGGTTGTATTGGACATGTTCTCAGCAACACCATTTTGGTCACACCGGCTCAGGACTTTCTGGCACACACCCAGCGCCGGATGGCAGCAGGATGTCCAAACCCATCGGGATCTATGCTGCAGAATCATGGCCCCCCAGCCTCTGCCACAGAGGGTGCGTCTGGTAGGAGGGTGCATGGACGGCAGCGGAATGCTCCCAATTACAAACTGGTAAGTAAAGTGATTCTATGATCATCTTCATTTTATTGGCTGGCGTGCGTGCGAAGCAAAAGTGAGTTTATGTTCTGGGCCACTGGTCGTCCGTCCGTCGTCCATGGTAAACTTTAACTCATTCTACCCCAACACCAAAATCCTTAAATTTTGCCCCTGTCCTCTCAAGACCGCATTGCAGCGCAGGACACAGATCGACCATGATAGTTCAAGGGTGATGCCAGAATAGCTTGGCGCCCATAGCGCCAAGCTGTTCTGGCATCACCTTTGAACTATCATGGTCGATCCTTATCCCAGGGTGGGATTCTTCCGCGTTGCCGCGGATTTCCGTGGAAATTCTTTCACAATTCCGCTGAAGCATATTTATTTTCCGCGTCTAATAACAACGAAAAAGACGAGAAAAAAAAAAAATCTTCTTAAATGGCAAAAAAATCTCAAATGGGTTGGATTTGTATGTAGTTTGGTTCACTATCGCCTGACACTTCCGGTAGCTTTAGGTCGCAGTGGAAAATGGCGGTGAAAAAGGATATTGTCCAAGACAGAGTGCCGTTTAGTGTGCATCTGAACATAAACTGGTACGCACATTCCATTTTTATACTGCAGATCAGGAGTGTCATAACAAAGTCCATTTTCGGGTGTGTTTGGTCTCGCTCCCCCTGTCGGTTTTTGGATACTTTGGCGAACGGTGGACACGCGTGCCTATCCCCCCCCCCCCCCCCCCCCCCTGTCGTTTGATTTTTCGGCCGCTGAAAATGAAGGACATGACCCCCCCCCCCCCCCCCACCAATGTCGTTTGATTTTCCGCGTCTTCTTTCTTACTAGAATCCCACCCCTGTTATCCTGCTGTGGTGTGTCTGGGGGTAGAATGAGTTAACGGTGGCATTTTCTCGGAGACTATTCAAGCCACATTCTTCAAGCTTGGCCCAAGGATACTTTGTGGCAAGACCTTTTTAAACATGCCAATTTGAGTGACCTCTCTCAAAGGGTCACGCAGGGTTGACAAATGTGTGAAAACTGCTTGCATTTTCAGAAAACGTGGATTTTGACTGCTGCAGACGCCAGCCCTCGTCACCGAGGTCACACATATGTAAATCGGTCATACACGGGATTACTCTTTTTATTCTTGTGCAAGGCCCCTTTAAACCAAAATTGGGCTGTTTCTGTTTCTAATGCAGCTTTGGTTTTAATCTTTCTTTCTTTCTTTCTCCAGTTGGCAAATGGCGCCTGGGATGGACCCGAGACTGAGAGCAGTGCCAGCGCATCGCAATACGAGGGCAGTGATGACGAGGAGTTTGTTCCTGGCTCGAGCTCACCGGATTCAGAGGGTGTGTCGGCATCAATTGCTGGGATCTCGGACATAGACAGTATTGTATCGACTATGTTAGATTTCATCAAAGTGGCAGGTTTGGGGTGGCCAGGTGTTGGTGACGCTAGTACCAGCAAGGTGCAGTGTGCGTTAGGGGGTGGCAATGAGAATGTGGATAGGCAGGAGGAACATGATGCTGGAAAGAGTGGGGAAAGAGCACTTACAGAAGAAACAGGTGTGCACGTGTCGCAGAGAGGGAAAGGAAAGTACAAATGGGACAAGAAACATGCATGCAAATTGTGTGGCAAGCTTGTCTTGAAAATGAGCACGCACTTACAAGATGTCCATGCAGATGAGGCAGACGTTGCTAAAATTTTGTCGATGAAAAAAGGGACCAAGCAGAGACGTCGAGCATGGATCAGACTACAAGATGAGGGTGATTACATGCATAACGTTGCTGTTCTTGAAAACAAATCCGGATGTTTGATTCCTAAGTATCGCACCAAAACTAGTAAGGTAGACGACCTTCTCGCCTGTAGCCATTGCAAAGGGCTCTATCAAAAAAAGCTGATCTCTGTACACTCAAAACGTTGCTGTCAGAAGCCAGGAGGGTTTCAGATCACTCGGCGAGGGGACGCCGCTCGCCGTGGTCGGCTCATGCTTCCAATACCCTTAGACGATGAATTTTCCTTCTACCACAAGGTCTTGGCTACCCAGAGAGATGATGAGATAAGCCGTCTCATCAGAACTGACCCCTTGCTTCTTGAGTATGGAAAGAGATTATTTGACCGCAGGGACATTGAAGAACACACGGCTGGACAAATCAGCTCCAGGATGCGGGAGTTAGGGAGACTGTTAAAGATTATCAGAGTGAGGTCAGAAATGAAAATCGCAAGTTTAAATGCTGTGATCAATTCAGCTAGCTTTGATCATGTTGTCCTGGCTGTAAAAGAGCTAGCAGATTTTGATGAGGACACACATCAGTTCAAAAAAGGCAATCTCGCAATGCGCATAGGCCATGCTTTGAAAAAGTGTTCACAGATCAAACAGTCACAGGCATCCAAACAGCTTGGACAGGGTTCAGACGACAGGTGGCGACAGGAGCTCTCTGAGGCGCAGCGGTTTGACTCTGTCTTCAACGGGGACTGGTATGATTGTGTGTCCGCTACAGCAGCCCAGTCGGTCGGGAAAATGACCATGAACAAACCCAAGCTGATCCCATCATGTGAAGATGTGAGGAAGGTCCAACAGCTTCTTGAGACAAGGATGGTTTCGGAAGATTATCCGACAGTGGTTAAAGCAACTCTTTGTGCTGTATCACTTTTCAACCGAAAACGAGGGGGAGAAGTTCAGAGAATGAAGGTGTCAGACTTCCAGAATGCTAAGATTGGATCGATCACCAATCAAGATATCTTGAAAGGTCTCACAGAGGTTGAGAAGAAAATGGTGAATCATTTTCAGCGAGTGGAAATCAGAGGCAAGTTTAATAGGAGTGTTCCCGTTTTGCTGACGAAGAAGATGATGACAACTGTGGACAGAATCCTTCAAATGAGGCAATCGGTGCCAGCTCTCGCTGATTCCCAGTACATCTTTGCCACACCTTCTGGTCAGAGGCCTTACAGAGGCCATGATGTTCTGAAGGCCCATGCCCTAGAAGCAGGGGTGTCATACCCAGCCATGTTCACATTTACTCAGTTGCGGAAGCAGGTTGCAACTTTGGCTCAGTCAATGGCCATCTCGGAGTTAGACCAGGATCAGCTGGCAGATTTCCTTGGCCATGATATTCGGATACATCGCCATATCTACCACCAACCTCAAGACGTCCTTCAAAAGGCAAAAGTGGCAAAGATTCTTCTGTCAGTTAACAATGGGATGACAGATTTTGAGAGTTGCATTAGAGCTGAGCTGGGCGATGATGAAGAGATTGACTTTGACAATGAAGATGCATCAGAAACTGGCAGAGAGGTCTCGGGGGGAACAGCACCTGTGAATGAAGCAAGTAGCAAGTCAGCAACACAGGAATCGATGAGCATGACGGAGAAATGACGTCCAGAGCCTGATGACAATCTAGATAGTTTTGATGATGACAGTACTGCGTCAGCTCCTGTTTGAAAGAAAGCTAGATTTACAAGGAAACCATGGGGGGAAGCTGAAGAGAAAGCTGTTCAAACTCGTTTCAAGACACACCTCGTCATGAACAAACTTCCTGGAAAGGCCGAGATACAGTATGCAATGGCGCTGGAACCTGCACTTAGACATAGGCGCTGGACAAACATTAAGGATTACGTCCGCAACAGACTGAAAAAGTTACAAAAGAAATGAATTGAGCCGCCACTCGCGGCATTTTCGATTTCATACAGATTTATTACATCAGTGTTATTATTGGGGTGGTTTCAGCATGTATAGCCTGCTTTTTTTTTTTCTTTTTTTTTTTTATCTGATGGACGCCTGGATCATTTGTGACCCTCTCTCTCACAAAATCAGTCTTAAGAACTCGCATTTTGGATGTTTTGACATATATACATTTATGAAAACTACAGTGTTTGCTGATTACTGTGATATATGACTGTATGCTGTAGTGCAAAAATTGTAGAAGCTGTTCTTAAGTGTTTAAAGTTGTTAAAGCCTCCGGCGGCCATTTTGAGAAAACAGCCTGTGAAGTTTCTGTGTGCAGCATAATTGGGGCCAAGGGCAGACTTTTAAAATCATTTTTTACCTATTTAATGGCATTTTTCATGATAAAGATTTTAACCATACGATACTTTGGTGTATGTAGGATAAATTTCTCCCAAAAAGTGAAAATGCCCCAGATTGACCCCCCACCACATATTATTGCGTGTAGTGCTGATTGGCTCGCTGCGAGTTAAGACTGGTTTCGTGAAAAAGGGTCACATTTTGTATACTGTATAACCTTTGGATTTGCAAAACGAAACAGCCGGCTGGGGACAAAAGACAATATAATAAGATAAGAAAACCATTGACAATGTAAAAATTGATTACAAGAGTGTTATTGGGGGGGGGGGGGGGGCGGATCATTTTGTAATATACTGCATGCCATTTTAAAAACTCTGCAAATGAAAGAATGGTTGGTTGTACTGCCATACCATTTTGCAAATGAAAGAATGGCTGGTTGTTTGTTGGAGACGAAAGACGTTAAATAAAGGCTGAAGTTTCAAGTGATTTCTTATGTTGTCAGTTAGTTAATTAATGTCAGTGTTCTGTTCTGTCATTTTAACTCGTTCTACCCCAAGATCGGAATCCCCAAATGTTGACGTCGTCTTCAGAAGACTGCGTTGCAGTGCAGGACACAGATCCACCATGATAGTTCAAGGGTGATGCCAGAATAGCTTGGCGCCCATAGGCGCCAAGCTATTCTGGCATCACCCTTGAACTATCATGGTGGATCTTTATTTTGCTGTGGTGTGTCTGGGGTAGAATAAGTTGAGCCCAATGTTGAAGTCGTCTTCAGAAGACTGCGTTGCAGTGCAGGACACGGATCCACCATGATGGTTCAAGGGTGATGCCAGAATAGCTTGGCGCCCATAGGCACCAAGCTATTCTGGCATCACCCTTGAACTATCATGGTGGATCTTTATTTTGCTGTGGTGTGTCTGGGGTAGAATAAGTTAAGCCCAAATGTTGAAGTCGTCTTCAGAAGACTGCGTTGCAGTGCAGGACACAGATCCACCACGATAGTTCAAGGGTGATGCCAGAATAGCTTGGTGCCCATAGGCGCCAAGCTATTCTGGCATCACCCTTGAACTATCGTGGTGGATCTTAAATTTTGCTGGGGTAGAATAAGTTAAGTGTTCGTTTCTTCGTCTGGGTCTTTTTCTATCTTTGATATTTTTCCACACTTTTTGACCCGCATCATAGTCATACTGAGGCTAATAGCTTCAAATCTGTTCACTGCCATAATTCTATGCAAGCTACATTACAGTACTTACAGATGAGGACATAGACCAATGGCTTTAGTTCAAGGGTGGTGCCACAATAGCTTGGCGCCTAGAGGCACCAAGCTATTCTGGCACTAACCCTTGGACTATTTCAGTTACACTAGTTGCACACACTGGTGTATTCCGAATGATAAGGGTTAATATTCAAAATGCTCTGTTGCTGTTTGTCTGAAACTCCAGAGTACCCCAAAACACACAAAAAAAGTCCTTTAATTTCCAGAATACATTATGTTGATTCTCACATCAATGCCATGATAAACTGTTTTGCTTCAAAAGGACAAAACGCAGCAATGTTTAAACGATTTCCTCTGTAAAAATCATAATCGAAAGGTTTCGGGCCAGTGTTTATTGAATTTTGCACCATACTATGTAAAGAATGTTAAAGCACACATACACATTTAAGTTGGGAAAAAAAATTAATGTGAAAAAGAAGTATTCCATGAACTTGACCTTATTACAGATGCCTACTGTTGTGAAGACACCCATTTTGACTGTAATGCCAGTTTCATTTGTGTGAGAGAGACACCCACCCACTTTATTGGCAGAAACCCATTTTTTCGGCATCTAGTGGCTCTGTTTCTAGAAAATGTCTATTTTATTTTAAGTTATAGAGCTTAGTTATAATGTGAGTTCTAAACATTGGCATCAATTCCAGAGCCCTAGAATAAATAGAAATATGGGAACCCATTTTCACATGAAATGCTAGGTAACCCACTCTGATGGTTGCGTCTCCCTGTGTGTGTGTGTGTGTGTGTGTGTGTGTGCGCGCGTGCGTGCATGTGTGTCGGTGTCGGTGTGAGCGGTGTGGTAGGGGAGCGACCTGATAATACACAAGGGAGAAAAAGTACAGTAGGTGTGTGTGTGTGTGTGTGTGTGTGTGTGTGTGTGTGTGTGTGCGTGCGTGCGTGCGTGCGTGCGTGCGTGCGTGCGTGCGTGCGTGCGTGCGTGCGTGCGTGCGTGCGTGCGTGTGTGTGTGTGTGTGTGTGGTAGGGGAGCGATGCTGATAATACGCAAAAACCAACACTGAAAGGGCAGAAGCGATACAGGGGATTCTTACAAGCGGACAAACACGGTTGGTCAGCGGCGAGATCACAAGTGGGGAGGGCGAGATGTCGACGAGAAATAACAAATTAAATTAGGGCAGCACACGTAAACCTATAGGATGGTAGGAACACGAACAACAACCAGCAACAGATGCGGGTAGCGAACAGACTCACACAATAAACACTTAGCACACTAGCGTATAGCACGTAAAAACAGGGCAGCGGAAAAGGCCCGCAACCGGCCACGCGGCGGGGGAGGCAAAATGGCGACGTAAACAAAGTTCAAACGATAGACACTATTCAATACGATACCAAGTCAGCAGCAAGCAGATCCGACGAAACACAAGCATACAATCCTCATCAGCACACTCTTATGCGATACTCTGCAGACTTTCAGCACACATTAACACAGTACATCCAACGAAAAGCACTAAAACACTGGGAGCACAAAAACACCTGGTGGCAAAATGGCGACGTAAACAAAGTTCAAACGATAGACACTATTCAATATGATACCAAATCAGCAGCAAGCAGATCCTACGAAAAACAAGCATACAATCCTTATCAGTACACTCTTATGCGAGACTCAGAAGACTTTCAGCACACAAAACACAGTACATCCAACGAAAAGCACTAAAACACTGGGAGCACAGAAACACGTGGTGGTCGCGCAAACAAGATGGCACCCAGCAGAAGACGGTAATTAAAGTTGCGGGTTGTGTATTCTGTTGAGGTCGAGTTTATTTTTGCGGGAGAGAGGTGAAGGGAATATAAAAGACGGCAGTTAAAGTCACGGGAAGGGTGATGTGATTATTTTGTTTCTTTTGTTAGTTATTTATGTGTATTTTTGCACCTGTGTTTTAGTGCATCATAATCTGGTTCCTATCCTAATCCAACGGTGGTACTGAGTGGGGCTGACTGTGTCACTCCGCCTGGTGGGGCTACAACGCCGAACCTGGCTGCTGTTACGAGTGTCGCGGCACGCCGCGTGTTAGTCAGGTTGGGTCGTCCCACTTATTTCTAACCTGTTTAAGGAAAGTCTTGTATATTTATAATATTGTAAAGAACGTTAAGATTTATTTCATCTCCTCGTAGTGACAGTCTTGTGAGGGGAGCTTTGTCACGGGGACGGAAAGTTTTGGAGATATTGTATTATTTGAAGGCAAAGAACTGCCAATGAAGATAAGTAGCGGCTAATCTCTCTGTTTGTTTGTTTGTCTATTTTGACAAAGGGTATTTACCCGAAATATTAATAAATTGTGTTGTACCCGTCTTTTCGAAGCGTGTTTCTTTCTCCGTTGGGTACTTCTTTGCATATTACACGCTTGGCAGTCACCTTTTTGGTCTGGATTTATTTGAAGGCAGCCTGTGTTACGGAAGACCTTATCGCGGAAGCAAGAGCATCGAGTTGAGCTGCGCTGAACGGTTGTGCTTCCGGCGAGAAGGTCCCGTGACGTGAAATATATTGTTTATTCAACTTTTTTCAGTCAGGTTGAATTAATGATATTTGCTCCATTTGTATACATGATATTATTTATTCTGAGACGTGCTAGTTAAAAGAGCTTTATGCTGTGAATGTCTAGTTTGCTAGAGCATTAGCTTAATTCAAACTTGTCGTTCATGATCCCGCTGAGGAGATGTAGTAGCTTATGAACAATATTCCTTTTTCTCGATCTTCATTTGTGTGTTAGTAAACATATTTGGTTGATCGTATATTGATATTGTGCTATTTGCCATACTGGCAACCCAAATGAAATGTGGAACCAGTTCAAGGGGATGGTGACGGAGTCTGCCAAAGACGTGCTTGGACCCAAGCAGAGAGTACACCAGGATTGGTTTGATGAGAACAATGAAGAGATCAACAAGCTACTGGAGCAAAAGCGCAGTGCCTTCATCGAGTGTCAGAACAACATCAACTCCTTGTCCAAGAAAGACCGCTTCAAACACCTCCAGAGAAAAGCCCAGAGAGAGCTCCGCAACATGCAGGACACCTGGTGGGACGGCAAAGCAAAAGAACTTGAACACTTCGCTGAATCCAGCAACTCCAAGGAGTTTTTCAGCGCTATGAAAGCTGTCTACGGCACTGCCAGACCCAGCACAACCCCTCTGTTTTCCGCTGACGGCTTCACCTTGCTAAAGGACAAAGGCAGCATCACTGAGCGCTGGAGAGAACACTTCTCAAATCTGCTAAACCTGCCTTCCAGTGTCGATCCCGCGGCCCTGGACATGATTCCCCAGAAGCCGACACTGGATGACCTTGACCTCCCACCAACCCTGGACGAGGTCAAAAAAGCGATCAACCTGACTAGCTCCGGCAAGGCTGCAAGCATGGACGGCATCCCTGCAGAGCTCTTCAAAGCAGCTGGACCTGAGACCCTTGATGCCTTCCTCAACATTCTGACATGCATCTGGGCAGAGGAGAACATGCCACAGGAATTTAGAGATGCTACAATCGTCTCCCTGTTCAAGAACAAGGGCAGCAAAGCAGACTGTGCCAATTACCGAGGGATCTCACTCTTGTCCATTGCTGGCAAGATCTTTGCGAGAGTCATCCTCAACCGCCTGATCAGCTCTGTATCTGAGGAAGTACTCCCAGAGGCTCAATGCGGCTTCAGACCCGGCCGCAGCACAGTCAACATGGTCTTCTCTGTGAGACAGGTCCAGGAGAAATGCATTGAGCAGCACAGGGACCTCTATGCTGTTTTCATAGATCTGACCAAAGCATTCAACACCGTAAACAGAGAAGCGCTTTGGGTCATCCTCGCAAAGCTCGGCTGCCCCAGGAAGTTCACCAACATCATCCGCCTCTTCCATGATGGAATGGTAGGAGTTGTCCAGTCAAACGGCGACACATCAGCACCCTTCGACATTTCCAACGGTGTGAAACAAGGTTGTGTTCTTGCCCCCGTGATGTTCAACCTGTTCTTCACGTGTGTCCTGACACATGCAGTACGCGACCTTGAGAAGGGAGTGTACCTGAAGTACAGACTAGACGGCTCTCTCTTCAACCTCCGTCGACTGAACGCCAGGACCAAGACCATCGAGAGACTGATCCTTGAGGCGCTGTTTGCCGATGACTGTGCGCTGATGGC